>JAWZYV010012587.1:0-364126 GCA_038373885.1 Cheiracanthium punctorium | reverse complement strand
AAGTCTCCTTATTTGAAAAATTGTTAAAGTCTGAAAAAATTTCAAGTCCCCTTATTTCAAAAATATCTTAAAGTCTGAAAAAATTACAAGTCCCCTTATTTGAAAAAAAGGAAAAAAAAATTCTTATCAACCCTTCGAACATCCGGTCTTAGCATCCGCTCCCCACATCCGGTCCGACCACGCCCCCCTCTCTCTCTCGACCTCGGAAACACAGTTATACGATGCACCCCACAATTAACATGGCACCCCCTGAGGTGAACGAACATTTATCTACTACTGATATGCCCTAATAGCACAACTGTCACCCGTGACTAAAAAGTGACTACGCGAAACAGTGACATTAGAATCACAAAGAGTCGCTGTGACGCCGCCGTTTAGTCACGCCACAGTCCCTATGTCCGCCCACGGTGACGTCACAATGCGACCCCGCAGAGTAGTCACAACTGCGACGACGGTTGCCGCTGTGACCCTTTAGTGACGACACAGAGCGGTCGCAGTCACAGATGTGACTACAATGCGTCGTCACAGCGTAGTCGCGATCACACTGCAACTGAAATGTGCCGGTACATAGTGGTCACAATGGCGACTCCCATATCACAAAAGTGTCGCAACCGCAACCCTCCTCACGACATTACTCGTATGGGACTATTTTGAAAGACAAGCAATTATTAGTTTTCAAAGTAAATTAAGAGAAAGCGTTTGAGGTCCCTAAAATTTCTTTATAACGGTATTTTATGTTTTGTCCGTTATTAAAATGCGGGACATTCTAGTTTAGTTATGCGTCAAACATGCTTTTTAGATTGGTTACACGAGGGCTATCTGCCTAAGGAGTCAACAGGCCCATGTTGACAAGATAAACATAACTAGAAAATTCCAGATAATGATGAATTAAAAAAGTAAAAACAAACATTTCATAATACTAATATGTATACTTACATTTTTGATAAAGCTAGCAAGATCGCAGCAGTCAAACACAACATAAATAATAAAAAAGCTGTACTATGGTTACGCACACACACACCTAACTTTAGGGTAACATTTTGCTATGTATTGTACAGGTTGTTTAGATCAAATGATTTTTCTTATGTTAGCTATTCTAAATAGAGATTTCTACATCTATACCTGTTGCATAACTACATAACTCAAATTTTATGGAAGAAAATAATTTTATACATTAAAATACGCTATGAGATTATGTATATTAAAAACAGTGAAAGTAAAAATTTACCTGTAATAGTGTTATCCAAGTAATTTGTAGAATTAATGTTGTATCAAAACTAACAGGGCTTCAACATTGAAGCAAATGCTATTCTTATATTGCTCCAACGACGAAACCTAATTAGTTGTCTTGAACAGCTTAACAATTAACCAAAGAAATTAAACTTTTCGAAAGTTCAATGAGAAATCGGAAATTTTGTATCCTAAAAAATGTACTTGATTCATAATTCATCAATTATAACTCTCTCGTTGCTCAACGTCTTCCACCGAAATAGAGATGGCCAATGATTCGATGAGTCGAATCAGTGATTCGAATCTTGGTACTGAGTGGCTCAGTCTTTACACTCACTCTCTACTGATTCGAATCTCAAGCCCTCAAGGGAAATATATTCCAAGTGCGAAGGGAAGAAAAACTTATTTAACCTTTGCCGTTCCCAGAGATTTTCCCTTACTCTTTCAACTCTTTTCGACTCTTTACGACTCTTTTCGACTCTTTACGACTCTGAGTCGATAGATGATTTGAAACAGTAAATGAGTGGGTGTGGGTGAGTTGGTCACTGAGTTGGTGCAGCAACGAATCTTTACTGATTCAGTGTTTCGCTCTGTTTCGGTGATTGTATACTATCGTTGAGATTCATTAGTTTTTCGAATCTTCTATCGACTCAGAGTCGAAAGGAGCCGAAAAGAGTTGAAAGGATGTTTCATTTAATTGGAGGGGTTTTTTCGAATCTTCTATCGACTCAGAGTCGAAAGGAGTCGAAAAGAGTTGAAAGGATGTTTCATTTAATTGAAGTTTTTTTTTCGAATCTTTGGTGTTTCATTTCTTGGTTGGTGGTCGGATTTAAAGTTTTATCTGTCTGTGGGTGTGGAGTGGGTCGAAAATCGTTTGCTTTTGGCGGGGGGCATAGGCGTTACTTCCTAAGGGCAAGAGGGGTCAATCTCCCCCCCGAAAAAAAAATTAAGAAAATCCCTCCTTCCAACTTGTCTGGCTGATTTAATATTTGTTTAAAATTTAATGAAACATCCCTTTTCTACTTTTAACTTCAATATATGTCCCCCTGCCCCCACCCTCAAAAAAAAAAAAGAAAAAAAAAAAAGAAAAAAAAAAAAAAAAAAAAGGAACGTTAAGTTTACATGGTGGCGGATTTTCATTTGAAGGGAAATAGAATGAAATAAAGTTAGGATTGTGCTTGTCACTTTTAATGAAGGATACAGGGGCGGTATTAAGTGCTCTCACAAAAGGACTTTGTAGTAAGCAAAATAACATTTCGCTTTATTGCAGCAGATTTCGTTTTTTTTTTACCTTTTTTTTCGTTTAAGGGGAATGATTTTATTTTCTTTCGTAATTCAGAGAAATACAAAATAGGGTCTAAAGCAGTGGCGTAGTTAGTGTTATTGACAGTGGCGTAGCCAGGATTTTATTTCGGGGTGGGCTGGGTATCAAATTTAAAGATAAAGTTCAATTGTAAGCTAAGTAAAGGGTCCCATTTTTTTTTGGGGGGGGCAGCAGCCCCTCAGCAGGACTGGGCCAAAAATCGACATTTCGGTTTTATTTCAACATGAAATATCCGATATTCCCATTTTCATTTCAGTGAAATCTCGAATTCGATAAAGGGCAAAAATACAGGCCGGCCAGGGGCGTAGCCAGAAATTTTTCATGGGGGGGGGTTATGACTACTGCAACTCATATATATGTATACGTGTGTATGATAATGTAGTGAAGAATATACATTTTGTATGGCAAAAAATTCCTCATGGGGGGTTATGACCCCCCTAACCCCCCCTTGGCTACGCCTCTGAGGCCGGCGATAAGAAAATCCTGAGATCAATACCAGCTTGTGATGCTTTTGCTACTGCTTTCTCTCGGAAAGCTTCTTCTTCTCTCATCGCAGAAAAAACAGCTCCATGGTTTATTAGTCTAATTACCATAATTAATTAACGTATATCTCGGAACCTATCCACCGGAGCGCGTTTTTATTGATTCTCGACCCCCCCTAGACTCAACACCCCACCGATACTTAAAATTTCGAATGCTTTGACACCAAACTTAACCTTTTAATCTTACAGGCCCAGGGGGTCATACGAAGCTCCCCTATATTTTCAATTTGGGCATTTTAAACACTAGCCTCCTCCGGCGGCAACTCCAAAGTCTGGAAACCATCCCAGAGCCAATTTCTACATGTTTGCAGTCCTTTTAAGCCTCAATCATGGTTAATTAGTCTAATTACCATAATTAATTAACGTATATCTCGGAAACTATCCATCGGAGCGCATTTTTATTGATTCTCGACCCCCCTAGACGTATACCCCCATCGATACATAAAATTTCGAATACTTTGACACCAAACTTAACCTTTTAATCTTACAGGCCCAGGGGGTCATACGAAGCTCCCCTATATTTTCAATTTGGGCATTTTAAACACTAGCCTCCTCCGGCGGCAACTCCAAAGTCTGGAAACCATCCCAGAGCCAATTTCTACATGTTTGCAGTCCTTTTAAGCCTCAATCATGGTTAATTAGTCTAATTACCATAATTAATTAACGTATATCTCGGAAACTATCCATCGGAGCGCGTTTTTATTGATTCTCGACCCCCCCTTAGGAACTCCCATGGTTACATAAAATTTCGAATACTTTGACACCAAACTTAACCTTTTAATCTTACAGGCCCAGGGGGTCATACGAAGCTCCCCTGTATTTTCATTTCGGGCAGTTTAAACACTAGTTTTACTCGAGCAAGGAGAGAGAGATGCTAACTGCCCGAGAACTCAGCGGAGAAGAAACCCGATGAATGGGTGAAGGGTGTTTAAATAGTACGGTTTCGGCGCAGAGAGAGGGATAATTTCTTTAGTTGTTTTATTGATTCAAGATTCGAATCATCGAAGTAGTGAGTGAGTCGAGATTCGAATCAGTAAAATGAGTCGAACCGCCCATCTCTACACCGAAATTAAAGCCAAGAAAAAAAAAAAAAAAAGAGAGAGAGAGAGAGAGAGAGAGAATGGTTGCTGCACCGGAAATTCGCCAAACTCGCCAATTTTAAAGCATAACTAGAGTGGTCCCCCTCCCTCCACCCGCACCATATTAACTTCGTCTTTCGTATTTTATGTGCATTATATATATATATATATATATATATATATATATATATATATATATATATATATATATATATATATATATATATACACACACACATATATATTGTAATTATTCAGCTTAAAATTTGCCTTAATAGCTGTTATATTAAATTTTACTAAATTAAAATTGTTTTCCTTTAGCTGTGATTTTTGTTTTTCTCAATTGCTCTGGAAAGTGAAGTGCTTCTTATTTTATGTTTGTAAGGAATTTGAATATAATTACACACTGTTCATTTAGCCCGAACGTAGCTTATAAAAATTTACAGGGCCAGATTATGATCAACAGGGGCCCCGGGCATTGATGAATTTGGGGGTCCCCATCAATAAAATTTGTTTTCTTTTTCATAAAATTTTGACATATAAAAGAATATTTCAGAGCAATATTTGAAACTGGGGGCACTTTCGAATCGGGGACCCTGGGCAAAGTCCCGATTTGCCCATGCGATAATAAGGGTCAGAAAATTTATCAAATATATGTAAACAAAAGAGTCTGAATATTGTATAATGAATACTGAAGTGTGAAGGTCCCGGTTTCGGATCAATTCGCGGAGCTGTCGATCTAATAGTCTGGAGTTTTGGTTGGTTTTCCCCAGATGTAACGTGAATGCCCATTAGAACCCCTTAAAATGTCCTCCGACTAAGGTCCCAGGATAGTATTCTCCACTGCATCTTTTCAATAATGAGAGTGAAAAGGTTATAAGCATGGAAACGCTGTTAATTGCTTATATGCATATAGAATGTTATTATAAACTCACTTAAACAAAAATCATATAAACAGTATGCACGTTTCGGATGGTACAAAAGGTCGACCCTCCTTCACCACGCTCCTGAAAAGAAGGGTGGACCCTTTCTACAACCCGAAACTTGCGTACTATTCTTCCGTGAAATTTGGATAATGCGAATTTTTTGTCGATTCCTAGAATTTTTTTATTAATCACTTTTTTCTGCGAGAATATATATTGTTCGGAATTTTTAGTTATTTCGAATTTTTTCTCTGCTCTTTTCTGTGTATTATTATGCTATACCATATTATCTATTTTTCCACTGAACAGAGGGCAACTCACAACTTGAAAGTTTATTAGATCTATTTTATTCCCCATGGAGTACGAGGTAGCAGCAATTTTGTAAAATTTTCCAGGAGCGACCCTAAGGTACGTGGTGCCCCCCTGCAAACGTAAAAAGGGCTCTCCTTTTATACATTTTCCACGTTTTGAGCTCGATATTGCGGCCCCCCAAAACAGCGCCTCGATGTGATGCTTACTTTACCGTATCGGGCAGCCCTCGAAATTTCCAATAAACTATTAAAAGATCCTTCGAAAAGAAACATATATAATGACACTTATACACACCTCTTATTAAAATAGACAAGCAATTTTTTATTTTCTGTCTTCAAACGCATAAAAAAATTCATCTGTACTACGTATAAATAATCTGAATTAATGTTGCCAAATCCGCGATAACAAATCGAGGCTTGTAAACTTGACGCGGGAGACGTTAGCTGAGCACACAAGAATTTCTTGGGCTAGCCGTCTGGTATGCGTATCTAGTTTTCCATGAGAGGCCCCAAGGTAAAGAAAATATAATTCCTAA
The DNA here is from genome assembly GCA_038373885.1 of Cheiracanthium punctorium. Classification (NCBI taxonomy): domain Eukaryota; kingdom Metazoa; phylum Arthropoda; class Arachnida; order Araneae; family Cheiracanthiidae; genus Cheiracanthium; species Cheiracanthium punctorium. Next base: position 358,181 of record JAWZYV010012587.1, on the reverse strand, counting down.
AGAACCCATTGCTTTCTATTTTTGACTATTACAGGACGGTAGATTTTAAAAGGGGCTTAACGTAGAAAAAATCTTCAAGTATTTTTTTTCAGGAAAATTTTAGCAAAATTGTGAAAAATGAATATGAATTATAAAAATAATGAATACAGGTTATGAATTTTATAAGAAGTTAAAATTCATATTCTGTACATAGGAACTCATATACAGGGTGGGGGTTTCACTGTGGATGTAGCGAACATTTTTATAGCATACTGAACTCATTAGTTTTATTTTAGTTTTAAGTACTAAAATATTTGAAAGCACAATATGAACTCTTCCCCTTACACCCCCTCCCCCCTCCAAAAAAAAAAAAAAAATCTTAACTGTGACCCTGCCTTTGGGTGTACGGAAAACCCTTCTACACAGTATGAAAGTAAAATAATATTATTTAATTAAAATAACGAAATTTTATGCTAACACTACGAAATATATACAGGCCCATTGCCGCCAAATAGTGCTGGTCCGGTACATTTTAAACAGTACCACGCCGTTAATTTTTTGTGCATGTCATAGACACAGAATATATGTATTTCATTATTTCCTTACACAGACTCCGGTTACAATTCTGAACTCTTGTACTTTTTGGAATAATAACTTTTTTTTTTTATAAATGATATTATTTTTAAATGAAATAATTTATTTTTAAAATAAATAACTTCAACTATACTCCACTATTTTAAAACTACGAGATTTTATCATATTAGTCGTTATCACTTTAGCATTTGCTCATTAAATATTTGAAATAAGGTATCACTCAAAAAAATGTGATTACAAATAAGTTTGTTTGCTAAGTCGCAAAGAACAGTCACTATGACGTCACAACAACCGGCAGTCACAAATCAGTCCCGCAGTGACTTCACAAAGCGATCAATTAGTGACCAATCACACAGTAGTCACAGGGTGACTTCACAGTGACGTCACCTGGTGACTGGTCACAAAGAACGGGTCGCAGTGACCACACAGTGCAGTCGCATCACTCACAAGTCACAATGTAACTAGTTTGTGATAGTCCTGTGACAGTTTGACCTCTGTGACGTTACAGCGACTGTTTTGTGACCATTTGTGCTATTAGGGTGGGAGTGATTGAAGAAGTGTTCCCAGGAAGAGATGGCCAAGTGCGAGCTTGTACTGTTCGCACACCCAAGGGACAGTTGAGAAGAGCAGTCCAGCTGCTGTATCCTTTTGAAATTTAAATTTTGATAATTTTGTTTCTTTCGAACTTTGAACTGAACACTGGAATTTTTAGAACTTTTAATTTGGACTTTAAAGTCATTTAAATAATTCATTATTAATATTTCAAATGTGAGATATTTAAAATTTCTTGCATTTATGTCTAGAATTTGGAGTTTTTTATTTAGTTTCATTTAATTATGTTTGCTGATAAAGTGTTACTTTTCATTCACGTTGAAAAAAAAATAATAGTTAGTGTAGTTGTGTGTACTCTTTCACCAAGACTACAGGTGGGGAGTATGTAGAGAAATTATGAGAGAATGTTGCAGAGTGCGCAACATTGTGTTTTGAGCAGCCTTACCGAGAGGTTACGTATTAGAGATGGTTGTGTGTAACGTAGTTAAATCCTATGTTTGTATATATTGTAAAAAGTGAATGTTCATAATAAAATATGTATCCAAGAGAAATTTTATTGAGTGAGAAAATTTCAGTTGAACTACCGATATTAATAGAACCCGGCCACTATGATAAATTAGTTACTTTGTCACATATACTGCACGTCAGCCCCAATACAGTTTCTAACTTTATCAGAAATCCAGAAAGAAACGGAAAGAGAAAGAAGACTGGCAGACCTAAAACGTTAACGCCTCGCGATGAAAGAAAAGTTGCTCACGAGCTTAAAAAGTCAATGGAAGTATTGCAAATGCTCGAATTCAAGCAGGACTTACTTATGTGTCAAGGCAAACAGTTCACAACTACATTAAAAGAACCAAAAAATTCATTTTGAAAAAGCGGAAGCATCATCCAAAGTGGAAACAAACACATATTGATGACCGTTTATCTTGGGCTAAGGAACACATGTCATGGACTACAGAATGGACTTCTGTGATATTTTCAGATGAGAAGAAATTCAATTTAGACGATCCTGATGGTTACCAGTACTACTGGCATTGTCTGAAGAACGAAGAACAATTTTATTCAACTCGACAAATGGGAGGGAGGATGTTTGATGGTCTGGTTAGCAGTTGGATATGGGGGAAGAACAAGTCTGGTCTTTCTGAGTGGTAGACAGAAGCATACAGACTATATTCAACTGCTAAATTCTGAACTTCTTCCTTATGGCTCCGAATTAGGAGGAGAAGAGTGGATCGTTCAACAAGACGGAGCCTCCATTCACAGCGCTAATGGAGTTAAAAACTGGTTCGTTTCAAACAATGTGCAGGTTTTACCCTGGCCATCTTAAAGCCCCGATCTTAACATAGTAGTAAACATCTGGGCAATGCTTGTTCGTCGTGTATATGTTGGTGGAAAACAGTTTGAATCCATCACTGAGCTTCGAGAAGCATTGAATAGCTCATGGGATCATTCTTGCCAAACAGACATCCAATCTGTGTATGATACATTGCAAAATAGAATATTCAAAATTATAAAATCTAATGGGAAGAGTATTTCTTACTAACATCGCTTGTATTTTATTCATTGGGTTACTGTCCTTCTACATTTTTTACAGAGTTTCAAATGATAGAAATTATTTCTGTTGTCATTCATGTTTTATTTTTGAATATCATGGTTATGATATTGATATTTTCTTATTAAATGATCTGTAAAATGTTGCTTATTTAAAAAAATTCAGTAAAAATAAGAGGGTCCTTATTTTTCTAAAAAAAAATCTAAATGTCTTTCAACTTTTTTTACGCAGTGTAAGTTGAGAACAACCTGCTATATTCTTCTTTTATGCGGAAAATGTTGAACATTTTAAACTGAAAAAAAAAATTTGAGATGAAGTAACACATTTTATTTCTACAGGTTACAGAACAAGTGTCTTTCATTATATTTATTCGTATTTCTAATCTCGGAAGCCTTTTTCATGACCAAATCAGATCTTTTTCTCAAACTAAATGGAAATTTTAAAACCAGCATTTTTTGTGTGTGTCCCTCTCTGCTGGTGTCACCCGGTACGGTCCGCACCCCCTGCACCCCCCACACCCCACGTGACGCCAGTGCCTGTATAGTGAGTCGTAATCAGACAAGAGCACTGTTAATCTCTGAACATATTCAATTCTCTAATTTCTCTAAATTATGCACAAATTTTCAAAAGAAAAGAAGAAAAAAAAAGGTATGTTGGAATACAGTGCACATGGAAAAGCGTTTCATGATATAAAAAAGTAAGTGTTAATGTGTACTTATCAAGTAAAATAAGTATGTAAATTAATCCTCATGCTTAAAACATATTAATATTCTCTAATACGTTATTCGAGATCGAACGACATCTTTTATTTGCTTTTATTTTGCACAGATATTTTAACAAAGCGGGCGGACTGTTACAAGTAAGATATTCGTGTAGGATAGATTTTCATAATCGATATTCGCTTGATAGATTTTTTCTTTTTCCTTTCAGTTTCATAACTTAAAATATGCTTACTTCATATTTCGGGGCTTTTTCTCAATTGAATATCCTTTATATCTTTAAATTTACATAAGATGTACCTTATAAAAAAGAAGCAGAGACTGCAATCAAAGAAACTTAAGGTTAAGCAAAAGACGGGTTTTTTGAACCATCGAAAGTTTATTTATTAATTAAAAACCGCCGAAAGTCATTGAAGCTATTAGCAAGAAACTAAACTACGAGCAAACAGCTTCTTTGGTAGGAATCTGCTATTAAAACGGATTAATTTGTGATTGTGAACATGTTCTGAAAATATTCAGAGAAAATAAATAAAGGAAAATATACGACTCTTTTTCCTTCAAAAATTCGCTGCAATACGCAAGTGAGATAGCCCAAACACTCTTATTTTAACTTCATCTTTTGTTTTATGCATAAAACAAAAAGTTTTTCTATTTCAAAGTAATTATAAACTTATAGATTCATCAAGAGCATTTTGAATAACAGAAATAGTTTTTGTTTGCTTGTACTTAAGTGCTTGTAAGTGGGGGCAGTGTAGAGGTAGTGTTTTGGTTATGTTCAAGTTGTGTTATATTGCATTTGAAATATGTGTAGAAAAGTTTTAATAAGCTGTTTAGATAAGTGTATTGTAGCTTTGGTTTTGTGTTTTCTTGTATATAGACGTTAAACACACAAAAAAAAAAAAAAAATCGCCTACTAAATCTGTCTCCCCTTACAGAATTATTCCCGCAATGCATGTAAGCTTTGTTTTGGGTTACCGTACGTCTGCGATTAGCCTGGATGGACAGCCAGCCCTACTGTCTGGGGGTTTGTTTTATAATTATGGGGTAATGTATTCAGCAGAAAGGCATAAACTTTCAGTATCCATACTGTTAAACATTCTGCTAAATGTTAAAATTCGGATTTTTCTTGCAAAATATATGATGTAATATTCAACGAACAAAACATTTCTGAAAAGTCATGCTTAATGAAAAATACTAATGAATAAATAAAGTTTAATATTTCAGTGAATTTTCATGACTTAGATAATTTCAAAATATGTAATGGTTGCCCTTCCTCACCCACCCCCTTAAAAAAAAAAAAGAAAAAAAGAAAAAAAGAAAGAAAGAAAGAAAGAAAGAAAAGAAAAAACTCATAGAACACTGTACTATATGCACTCAAAAATTTGGCATTCCATCTATGCAACTATTATGAGACTACCCCAGGTAGCAATAATTAGTAGCACATTCACTTATTTAGAAATTAATGGTTATTTCAGCTATTCTCTCTCATTGATTTACACCAGGGGTTTCCTACAGGCCGCCTGCGGGCAGCATGCGCCCCTCAATGTCTTCTTTTGTGGCCCGTGAAGCTTTCTGGGAAAATGATTTGCTACTTCGAATTAGATGCTCTTATTTAAGGAAAAGAAGTTTTTGTGAACATTGGATAATAGATTAGATTGGATAATAGATAGAAGATTCCTATCTCCAGAAAATAAAGAGGGAAATCCCAGTATCAGATGTAAAAATTGCATGCAATTTATTCATAAAAATTTCTCTTGATAAAAAAATACATAAATTGAACAAATATTTTGAAATACTTTAATTTTATACCTTACCAATGGAAAATATATTTTTAAAAAATCTGTTAATGCAGGAAAAAAAAGTATAATTTTTTTTTTTTTGAATTAATTGATGTAATTAAGGTAAATATAAAAAAAATTATAAGTAAATTATTTGAAAATATTTGGTAAATATACACATTTTTACCGTGCTAAATAATTTTTATGAATAAATTGCATGCAATTTTTTGCATCTGACACAGGGCTATCACACTGAAAAAAATCCGACCAACCTTCCTTGCAAATCAAGTTTCCGGCCGATTTTCTCCGCCGTTACCTTGACTACCGCTAACCTTTTCCTTTCCGAAGGAAAAAATCCGAGTCTGACGACATTTCGGCCAATCAGAGTACTTCTTCCTGCTACGTCATAAGCAATTTCGAGCAATGGCGACTATGTTCGAAGCTTGGCAGCTTGGCTCGATGTCAGAATCACGTGTAAATAAAATTATGGCCGTGTTCAAGTGGACTTTGAAATTAGAGATTGCTGCCCATCCGATGCTGCCGATCCGATGTAAATATACCAACGCACGATAAGTAAAACAAGAACCTGCACGCCAAATCAGCGATGCGATGACTATTTGGCGTCGGAGAGAGTTTTTTTACTTTTGCAACCCTTAAAGATAACCACGCCTTCAAGTCCGTCGGAAAAGTTGGTCCAGCGCGAAGTTGCTCGGATTTTCTCTTTAGTGTGATAAGGCCATTATTTTCCAAATCATGGTTCAACTTACTACACAAGCATGTAGGGATCGACCGATAGTATCGGCGCCGATACCTCCTATTTTTTAGGTATCTGTATCGGTTCTTTCGATTCTAAAAGTATCGGGAAAGTATCGATTTCTGTTGCTTTCATCCCTTTTCACCGATACTTTTCAACCGATACTTCGCTTTTCAGAAGAAAACCACGCAGGCGCAACACCATTCTGGAATCTTTATTTTGGTAATGAGATGAGAGGCGTCGTTTCATTGGCACATTTGTTTGCGCGAGTGTTTTCGAACTGGGTGTGTTTTTTTTTTTTTTAATTCTAACCATCGCTGAATGGATGTCGTATCACCAAGTGTGGTCGAAATTATGGACGAAGAATCGTTAGATGACAGTTTAACAGGACAATCGTCTATTCTCTAAATTATTTTGATTTGGTGCCCAACACTAAATACGCTATCTGCAAGGATTGCAAAAACAAATGTCGAGAGCTAGGCAATAATTTTACTTCAGTTTTATAAACGTTTATTTTCTCACTGTGTGGACTCGAAAAAGAGTTCATTCATATATATATATATATATATATATATATATATATATATACAATTGAATCTCCCTATAACGAACTCGCTCGGTTCCAGTTAAAAAATTCGCTATAGAGAAAATTTCGTTGTACAGAGATTAGAGGTTTTTGCAGTTATTTCAGCAAATATTACAAACTTTTTTGTTAGTTCGATGTTTAAAAGTATTAAATTATGACTTTCAATTAAAAATAAATTGGCATTTACTATAAATTTGTTAAACTTGCTGTTTCTTACTTTTCATTGTATAAATGAAATGTTCAAAAGTAAAGGCAATCCACGAATTTAGAGAATAAAATATGTAATGCAGCGGTTCTCAACCTTTTAAGGTCGCGCCCCCCCAACAAAGGCTAACTTACGATGGCGCGCCCCCTCTTCACATTTTTCAGTATACATTCAGTGTTTTAATCTTTAACAACGAACATTTAGTCGAATTTTCTACAAAAAAATTGTTATCGGTAAAGTTTGAATGAACATTTTAAGCGAAAGTGGATATATTTTTTGTAAAAATGAGAATAAATAGGATGATTTTTCAAAAGCATGCACCACAACTTGCTCTTTGGTTTTTCTCGCGCCCCTCCTGCAAATGCTCTGCGCCCCCTTTCGGGGTCGCGCCCCACAGGTTCAGAAACGCTGATGTAATGCACTTACGTTTATTTTACTTCAATATTCCGTTATTTTACATTCTTTTGCATTCTGTGATTTTAAAAGTGCACTGAAAATAGAGTGAGGCACATTTTCTTCCATTCGGAAGCCTCTTTTTGAAAGGTTGAAGCATTTCGGTATAATGTGGTTTTGGTCGTGAAGCGCAGTACCTTATTTATTATATGGGCAAATCGGGACTTTGCCCAGCCCCCCCCCCCCCCCAACTTGAAAGGGCCCCCAATTTTAAATGTTTTTTCTGAAATATTTTTTTTATATCAAAATTTTATGAAAAATATAACAAATTTCATAGACTAAATCCATCGATGTCCGGTGCCCCTGTTGGTCATAATCGGGCGCTGGTGAAGTGTCTTCATTATCGGAGTCAGTTTCACTTACCTGGACTCCATTTTTATCATCTGTTACTCTTCCACTAAGTGGTGTGTCCAAAAATTAAAATTTTCTTCAAAACTAACAAAAAAAAAAAAAATCAAAGGTAAATCTGAAACATTCGCTATGGGAAAATAAGCTCTTTGTTATATGGAGAATGTTTATAGTGTTATATTATATATATGCACACCGATTATATATATATACCAACACTATAATATAGTGTTATATTATAATGTTGTTCTTTAAGCCTTACAGTTACGTTTCCATAAAAAATTTCGTTATAGGGAGAAATTCGTTGTAAGGAGACTTCGTTATAGAGAGATTCTACTGCATATATAGACTTTTGATATCATTGGAGAAAGTCTAGCTGTTGATATAGATTTCACGCTTAAGAGACATGCTTTAAATTTTTATTTTAAAAAAATTGACGCGAGGACATCTGATTCGGCTTAGGTATGATATTGATATCAAAATTGATGGGGGAGATGGTCCTTGACATCGTTTGATATTTCAGGGGATGACGACCTTTAAAGTGTTAAAGCAGGTATAGGCAACACTTGAAAAGTTGTGGGCCAAACTTTAGGATGTTAGCGAAGTCGCGGGCCAAACTTCCGGATTTTAGCGAAGTCGCGGGCCAAACTACTGGATTTTAGCGAAGTGGCGGGCCGTATAATTGGGATTTACATGGGATATTGAATGGTTTATACGGAATTGTCAAATGTTCTGCTGACCGGATCAAAAGCCGTGGCGGGCCACATCCGGCCCGCGGGCCGGCGGTTGCCCATATGTGTGTTAAAGTGTAATATTTCAGCCTTCGAAATACGTTTGAGGAATTTGTTTCTATTTAGCTTATAGAACTTCAGATACAGACTTTTAATATTAGTCAGCCGGAAATATTTGAAACCGAAAGTAGCATTCTGCTATCGGAAGTGAATCCTATTTCTGCGCATGCAAACGGGGATAGGGTTTGAACCGAATGACTTTTGCCGGGCATACCTCTCCCCCCCCCCCACCAATGGTGCCCCTCTGCAAACGTAAAAAAGGCTCCCCTTTTGTGCTCTAGATCAGTGGCTCCCAAAGTATGGGCCGCGACCTATTGTTGGGTCACGGGAGCAATTTCGGTGTGTCGAAAAGGGTGGGGAAAATTAAACTTTAATATTTTATATGTATAGTAAACTATACTATTTTATATAGCCTATATTGGTTATCATTATATAGTAGTGGGTCTTGAAAAAAAAAATCTAGTTGAAGATTTTTTGAAGAGAAGGACAAAAGAGTTTGGGACCCATTGCTCTATATCAAGATTTTCTCAGTTTTAGTTCGAAATGGCCCCCCTTTCGACGATGGCACCCAGACCTTGCTTACCGTGCCACGCCGCCCCTGCTCGGAGCTTAGAATTAAGACATATAAAATTCGTTCATATCAATCACAGAAAAACATGTTAACAATGATCATAAAAACCAAAACACCGAAGAGCAATTTCATTAAATATGGATACTTTAAGTAGCAACTTTTTTTTAAGACTTGGAAATTGAATTTAGTTTATCATTTTTGGATTTTTATTTAACCTTCGTTTAATCTCTTCATTTTTAAGCATCTTTTATTTAGATCCTCCCAGGCGTAGCTTGAAAATGAGCAAAAATATTTTTCTTCATATTGTAGCTGTTTCAATGACAAAATTAATGATACTAAAATTATAAACGAAACCTAAACTTGAAAACTGGCGACTGCCGTGAACTTTAATTATGTTGGTCCAGAAGTTAAATGATTCATTTTAAAAACATTACACACCATCAAAATTACGAATTATCAAACATTTAATGATTTTATTATCTATGAGATTAATGAGAGAACGTAGGATTTGTGTATCATTCTGTTTTGAGAAGCGCAATAATTATCAGTATTTAAGAATTATTTATATTGTTAATTTAAAAAATTAAAGCTGTATTATTATAATTAGTAATACTAATTATTATTTAGTTTATTTCAAATTTTGGGGTAAAAAGCACATTTCTTGTGAATAGTATTTGGTTTATATATAAGGAAAATACAGGAATAATCGGTGTGTACCTGTTCTTCGTACGGAAAAGATTAAATGCATAGATCACCCGGATTAATTGTGGCTTAACCCTGTCCGGAGAATCAAAATATTTGGATTTTCAAAAAGAACTTAAAAATGATCATATGAGTTCATACTAAAAAGAAATCTTGCTAAAACATTTACTAATACACTTAGTGGTTAAATAATTGGAGCAGATAAATAAAACCATTAAAATTAATGTCGCAGGGGCGTAGCCAGAAATTTTTCATGAGGGGGGGGGTTATGACTACTGCAACTCATATATATGTATACGTGTGTGTGATAATGTAGTGAAAAATATACATTTTGTATGGCAAAAAATTCCTCATGGGGGGGGGTTTATGACCCCCCTAAACCCCCCCTTGGCTACGCCTCTGTTAATGTGAACTTATTATGAATTTAAGGGAAGAATTTACATACGTATTTAATGAACAATATGTAAATACATATGTACTTACATAATACTGTACAGTTTATACATTATCACAATTTAATGCAGTTTAAGTAATTTCAAAAATATTTTCATATGTGAAATAATTGTAATTGAACAAAATCTAAATAAAACTTGCAAGCTTTGAAGTTGAATAAATTTTATGTGTTTACTTTTGTAAGCACAATATCGAGGCATGAACCAAAAACAAAGACACATATACTAAGAGCAAGCAGGAAGCTGTTTTGGGCCTAATATGGAAACCTTTTATCGGGTTCATAGCAACAAACAGGCGACAAAATAGACGTTGAGAAAAATTGATTTAAATATTTGCACCAGTCGGCACTGGAAATGGATTCTCTTATTAATATATCCCTTTAACTCCCCCACCCGTGCTTGTGTTCTGTCAAGCCTAAATGAGGAGCATCTACCTATAGAGGCGGCTGCTTGGGCGGAGGACTTTTTAAAGGAGTCTAACGCATATTCATGTAATATCTGGAGAAAATCTCCCAAAATTCGACAGCCAGACGATTAGATCTACAGCCACGCGAGGATAAAGAATTCCGAATCTGCACACTAAGACGCTTTCCAGTGCTCAGCTTTTTATAAATTCGTCCATTCGTCGGCATGATTGAATAGGAAAGAAAGACTAGAACTACTGTAAATTCACACTTCAATGTGTCCACTGCTTTTACTCTTTAATGCTTTCTACTGGGCTCAAATTTCATCATGCTGTTATTCACTTTAACGAGAACTACACTCTCGTTACAAAAACTGCCCAGAATACAGATGTAACTTTAAATGACATTAAATTACATAAAGTATCGGTATCGGTTAAGTATCGGTATCGGCCGATGCCATAACTTAAAAGTATCGGTATCGGCTATTTTTGAAAATGAATTTATAGGTAAAGTACCGGTATCTGTCATCGGCGAAAATGTGGTATCGGTCGATCCCTACAAGCATGGTTATCCCTCTCGTCAACGAATTATGAAAAATCAGAGAAAACAAATCTGTCTAGCATTTAATGCATCTGAAATACTATTATAAATCATGCAAAAATATTTTTTTTCTAATGTCGATAATAATAATTTTTCTAATAATAATTTCTGCATTTTCGAAGCATTTTGTTATGCTAAAATTAATTTAAAAGGATGCACATATTAGGTAAAGGTTGAGGAATAAGAAAAAAAACTATACTTACCTTAAAAAGAAAAAAAAATGGTAAAAAAGCAGCGTAAATATTTTCTTAATTTTTCTCCAGAAACAATGAAGCGAAAACTGTAAAAAATTATCTAAATTGACTAGTAATGCAATCTAGGCCCGATTTATGCATCTAGTTAAGAGCCTCATATAGTTTCTACATTAATTAATGATATTGATATCACTGAAAGAAAAAATACTAAATTCAACTGTTTTCTCTCTAAATATTGCTATTTGAAGTAGGAGCCTCATATGAGGTTCAGGGTGACGAGAGGGTTATATTATTTCTCAAATTATGGTTCAACCTATCTACCAAATCATGGTTCATCCTTTTTACCTAATCATGGTTCAACCTTTTTACCAAATCATGGTTCAAACTTTTTACCAAATCATGGTTCAACCTTCTACCTAATCATAGTCTTGGATAAAGTACCAAGTAATGGAATAATGTTTCTCCTTGGGAAGGATGCAGCTAATTCAGCACCATATTATGGGGAAACGTTGAACCACTTGTTTTAACAGTGTATCAAGTACAGTTCAAGCCATACAGAAATTCTTAATAAATTCTTAATTATTACTAAGGGTGGAAACTAATAAAAATTTAACTAATCAATACAGTTATTAAATTATTAATTTAATTTTTAATTTTTAAAAACTTAAAAGTGAACGTTTTTTAAACGTTTTTTTTAAGTATTTAAACTTCAATTTTTACGAAAGTAATAAAATGTTTAGTATAGCGTTACATTACTTATAAATTGATAACAAATCTCAATTTGGACCCCTCCTCCCAGAGTAAGTGTGGATTTAAAAATTTTAAAGATTTACTTTTCTTGTAAAAATTAATACTTTTTACCAACAAATTTGAGAAAAGCAGTGAAAACAGCCAATATATGATCTGTTAGTTTCATTTATAGATTAATGTGACTTTTAGTTGATATCATTTTGCTTGCATTACTGAAATCTCTCATTTTTGTGAAAGTCGGACTAGTTGAAGTTCCAAAATTGTTTTCCTTTCCCCTTAAGCAGCTAAGAGAATTAAACCTGTAGGGAGAGCGTGCGGTGGGAACCGTTCAGAACCCGAGAAATCTGTTTGGCAGAATGAGGTGCAATCCAGCTCGACCAAAAGGTGCCCATTTGACTTTTCCTTCAATTGCCGGGAATTGTGTGCGGTGGTGATCTCGTGCCGCCACACTACCCCCCCCCTCTAGAGAGTCAGCATAGATGAGCGTCAGTCGGAGGCTGACGAACGATGTTCCAAGCGTTATGGAATGTTGCCACTCGTCATGGACTTTGTGAGGTTGCTGCCTCTCGTTGCGGATTTTGCGAGGTCGCTGTCACTCGTTGTGGACTTTCTCAGGTCGCTGCCACTCGTTGCGGACTTTGAAAGAGCCGAGCGAGAGATGGAAGATGTCGATGCTGACACCATCTGTCGCTGCAGGTGAGAAGAAAAATGCGTGTTCGCAGATCGGGTCATCAATGTAGGGAAACATACAGCGGGAGCCAGTTTAGAACCCGAGAATACTGGGTGGTAGAATGAGGCGCAATCTAGCTCGGCCAAAAGGTACCCATTTGACCAGCCTTCAATTGCAGGATGCTGTGTGCGCGGAGGTGATCTCGTGACGCCACAAAGTGCTTCATTTTCAATTTCAATAATAAATCATTCTTTTACTGTCAAAAATAACGTTGTTTGTTCTTTTATTGTAAAACAACAACATAGTCAACGTCAATGAAGTTCGTTCACTAAGGGTTTTGTAATTTTTAAAATTTGTGTTCATCGGAATGTTGCAAAATGCATAAATATATGTAATTCTTCATTATGTACGAATGTCACAACTGAAAAAATAAAGTAAGAATTGAAAGTTAGAATAAAAGTTGCCTTTTTAATCCCAACGCTTTTCAATGAAGTTCATTCATTAGTTCATTCTTACCACATTGTGTGTGTGTGTGCGATACAATATAATATAAGATTAATCCTGTACTCTCAGCAGTGGCGTAGCAAGGCGGGGGCCGGGGGGACGGTCCGCCCCGGGTGTCACCCTCAAAGAGGTGACACCCGATGGCTTGTACAGCAAAAATTCCAAAAATATCACATGTATGGGGGCGAAAATGCTCGTATGGGGGGGGGGGTGACACCACTTATATCCGCCCCGGGCGTCACCCACTGTAGCTACGCCACTGCGTCTCGGGTACAATTCTGAGTCAGTGACGTAAGAGGAAGCAAATAGCATATAAGTGCAAGCAATTCCCAATCGTTATCAGCGGTAAGCGGAAGCATGGAGCGAAGAGACAAGCTACTGCTCTTGCAATATGCAAAAAAATCATGCAGCAGCACAAAAATGGTATTTCGGAGCTCCAAACGAGCCGAATATTCCACTCGAAAGAATCTGTAATTAATAGTATTAAAAAACAAGTCGCTACAACAAGAAATATCCGTCCAGGAAAAGGCTCTTGGAAACTAATGTTGACTGATCGAGAAGTACGCCTATTTCCTGAACATATTCGTAAAAATAGGCACTTGGCAGTCGCAGATCTTGTCCCAACGGAAAGACAAAGTCTTGGAAAGGCCATTTCTTAAGCGACTGGGCACACACACATATATATATCGAAGAGTGCGGCTACACATTATATATTGGTGTAAGAAATTAAGAGAATTTGCAGACTTGGTCGATTATTTCTAGAACTACTGGACCAATTTTAATAAAATTTGATATGTACATACATTAATAAAATATAAGACAAATTACCATTCATCACACGGAGAAAAAAAAAACCGCTCTCATCTAGAACAAATAGATAGCTGTTTTCTGTGTCCTAAAACTAGAAGAATAGATCGTGAAATTATGCGTGTAGGAATAGTAGAAAAAGGAGAGTTCTGCCTATGGGGTGCAATGTTAATTTTGGGTACCGTCTGCCTGAGTGCTTTCCCCAAGCCTGAGAGAGGGGGAGTAGAAACTCCCCCTCTCTCAGGCTTTTTGTTTTCTCAGTATGGCCGGATGCAGAAGGTGGTGGTACTTGATAAGAATTTTTCTAGAGGAGGGGAATTGGAATAATTTTTAAAATAATGGGACTTAGAAAAATTTTCAGACTTTGATGAATTTTGTAATACTGAACTGCTTTTAATGAATTTTATTAATATTAATTTTAACACTGACACCTATTACTTAATTTAGGAACTAACTTGTGGACTCGGAATAATTTTCCTGAATCGCCGTCCATGGTATTCGAACTCCAGACATTCGATCAGGAATCCACCTCTATATCACCCTGACGGGCCGAGGCTCTAACTGATAAGGCTAAAGATTGAAGTGTACTTTAGTTTCCACATGCGGTCTTAGAATTTTTTTCGCAGAATCTTTGATCGGACTTTTTTTTACTTTCGGACTTTTTGTACAATTTTGGGGTTCTGAGCTGTTTTTAATGAATTTTAGTAAATTTTATTTAATTATTAATTTCAGCGCTGTTATCAGTTATTAAATTTTAGAATTAACTTGTTTCGGTATGGGGACTTAGAAATATTTCTTTGAAACTTTCCTGAAACTTAGAAAAATTATCGCTGATAACATGAGGACTTGTAAATTTCGGGATGGTTTGGGACCTTTTAATGAAATTTAGTTAATTATTAATTAATTCTTCTAAGTTTTCTCGAAAGTTACACGCAGTAACGAGTGTGTGATGATTAATTTCATAGCTTAATTGTTCTTTATAAACGTGACATTCGAATAAGGAGAATGACAGTTGTTACCATGGAAAATTGTGTGTGCCGATGTCATCTGCAAAACCAGATGTGCTTTTGTTTATTGTAATTAGAAATTGGATTTCAATCGGATAGTTCAGATTCAATTAAAAGGAATCGTTGAAAATAAATCCCGGCTACCGTTACTTAGAGAAAAGGGTCTGCGTTTGTGACTTTGAACGAATGTAAATTTCTTCGTAAAATATTAATGTAAGGACCGTAAGGACCATATGTTAAAATAAAGGTCTGAATGCGCATTTTATTATTTGTCAAAATTGAAAAAAAAATTCTGTGTGATTGATTCAAGATGCGACAATGGAATATTTGAATGTATATTTAATGCGAGTTTAAAATCGTGACATAAAAGTGACGTAGATCTCACTTACCATTTAAAATTGGGTACAGCGTTTGAAATTAATATTGTTTTTCTTTTTTTAGGTATTTTTCTTTTAAATGCAAAGTTTTCATATTCGTGTTACAAAGACAACGCAACGCAAAATGTAACGGGTAAATAAAGAAACTCCTACGCAACAGCTAACTGAATTTAAAATGCTATTTCAGTTTGAAATTCATAGAATATATCTAAATATATATTTTTGTTTCGCATAAAGTTTAAAAGCGGGGGGGGGTCTAATGTGAATTTTATAATCTGACCAAATTATGAAATATTCTGACGTAGATTTTAAGATGCGGCAATTTAAAAATTATTACTCGAAAATTTCCGGTAAATGTGGAATTTCTTTTTCAAAAATCAGTAAATAAAGTTAAACATTCAGAACAAACTGATTTTGAAAGAAAATTTTCTCTTCAATCCGATGATGTATCGACGGTTTTCTTGATATTATTTTCGCTCATTTGTTGTTGTGTTGTGTTGTTTATGATGCCTCCTGGCAACCGCAAACACGGTGCCAGATCCCCCCGCGATGGGCAGAGGGGGCGCGCCTTCCCTTTTTAGGGCCCCAGTGGGAGAAAGTACGATTTAGCCCGTGGTCCCCTAATTTTAAACCAATTCCAGAGGAGGGACCAACTCCCTGAAATCGGCACCCCCAGAGGTATCGTCTAACAACTTGGAGGACATTGGAGCCACGACAGATTTTACGTGCACCAGCTCCCATTAGGTCCTCACACGGTCCCACAGTAGTCGAGCCGAGAGGAAGTAGATCCTCCCAAGCACTGGCCAAGCCGGATGCTGCCTCGCTTGCCTTTTCTAACGGAAACGGATTTTAGCGCCCAGACCACTGTGGGACTTTTTTTCGCTCATTTTTCATAATTATTAACAACAAAAAAAAAAGAAAAAAAAAGAAAAAAGAAAATACTACAGCCCTACTTTGAAAATCTGTAAATCCATTTTCAAGCGATTTTCGCTATTTTCAGCTCTATTTTATTTCTGAAAGTAAAAAAAGTTAATAAATTGCATGACAAAATTAGGTGCCGTATGTGATAATGACGTCATACTGAAGTCACGGTTATTAGGCTTTGAAGGGAAAATTGCGATTCCAATTCGTTTAAAATAGTTTTTTCTAAATTACTCAGTTTAACTTTTATTCACCAGTATAATTATTTCCTCTGCATGAAACATTAATATAAGAGGGGCTATTCCCAGCGAAACTAAATCTTTCTAACGTGAAAGGTTTTCGCACGTTTTTAGAAGAAAATGCAATTCCAATTTCGGTGTAATGAAAATTGAATATGAAGTTATTTATTTTAAGTCCACAAAGATTAAATACATTGAGTGTAGACATATTTTTTGTCGAAATATTTTCTAGCCGTCGAAATATTTTCTTCCGTTGCAACTGCCTCCACAACGAGCTTTATCTTCTAATAAGTAGATATTAAAAGCAAACTACAGTTTTAAAAATAGCTTAATAGTTTTAAAAAACAAACAAATTGTATAACAGTCGAAACAAATTCAGAATATTTATTGTCATATATTTTTTATGCTAATTTTTTCTAAATGTTCAATATTTTTACTAAATGTTTCATATAACTTTAAAGTTTTCGTTTGTGAGATTGACATATAGCTTGTGAAAAGGCATTCTGAGTATTTTTTCCGACTCTGACGTATATTGATTCTTCTCCTTTGCGGGGGGAGGTAAGGAGATTTTCAATCCCCCCCCCCTCTCCCGCATGCCGAGGGTTTCAGGAATGTTAACAAGGCCTGACTAAACACAAGTCAACTAGAGCTTCTGCTTAGGACCTCAAGTTTTAGGGGCTTCACAAAGATTCACATAATTTACGTTCTATTCTTAAAAAAATTAGCATAGAAAAACATATGACAATAAATAGGGATGCATTTTTACAACACATGTCGCCGTACAAAAGCGTTTGTTTACACCATATTCAGGGAAAGAACAGACATGAAATTAAGGTACAAATCATTGCACCATACAGCATTCATTGACGTGATGCCATTTAAAGCATAATTAATGTCTGTGCATCGAAAATTTATGGACTTTTACCTTTTCAGACCGTGTGTCCACAAATGAAAACACAAAAATTAGCTATGCAATCGTAGATGTCCTAATTTGTGCTCATAAAGAAAAATCAATTCTCCTCTAAATGTTGATAATCAAGATTTTTTTTTTGGACTTTTTAGTTACAAATGTAATTTCTATTACCAAAAGAAAAGTTATTTAATTCAAAGAGAAATTATGTAATCAGGTCTGAAAGGCTTGAGTTAAAATTTCTTGAACAACAACCCCCCCCCCCTTATGTGCAAACAAATATTTGTACCGTGTGACTATAAGTGTCAACAAGGTATAATCGTGCAAGGGCCCCAGAAATGTACTAAGCTTAGGGGTTCCGCATGTCTTAGTCGGGCCCTGGATGGTAATGACATCCACGTTTGTTCACAGAAAAATATATCACTCTAAAATTGCGTTCTATTTGACAGAAAATAACCCATTGAATAACCAATATTTAATTGGCAGTACACGTCTTCACTTTTCCATTGCAAAAAATAATTGTTTATGAATAATTTTTGCGGTCGGTGAGGTAAGGCATTCGAATAGATTTCTTTTTTTTGATCTGAAGGTTGTTTGGCTCCTGTCTCAGCTGTAACCGGTCACTCTTGTTCCATTGACCCCATTCCTCCGTTTCTTCTGTCAAATGTCAGCGATTTTGCATCTCAGAAGATCTCTGAGTCATGACTGGAACAGGAAATAAAAAACACCCACCTCGAGTATATAATGCATGTTACGGTTTTGATAGACAACATTAAGCTGGGTGGCTTATCTTCGACAGTCCTTTTGTCTAAGATTTATGCGGACAGAATCACGACAAAAAGATTCTAGATGGTCAATATTTCTTTGATCTCTTTGTACTTATATTTGTCCGCAAACTCTTTTCTTCGCTTGTCTAAATCATACCAATTGTATTTAGAATCGTATTTTGTTCCGATCTCGAACACTGTCGGTATTAAATCAAAGCGTGTGTCTCTTCCTCGGCTACGTTCGCAAAGTAAAAAGACGTTATTTTTGTTAATATTATTATTTTCGATTACTGGCTGAGCATTGATCAATACTAACGAAAGGGGGGGCGGGTGAAATATGCAGGCTTATTATAACTTTTTAATAAAGTATTAACATGGATTATGAATTAATATATTAAAATTCGATAAAAATTTCGTCGATAAAATTTTATCCAGAAAATAATTTTGCATGACTGTGCAAAAATTTCTGGTTTGCTTCAGTAATTCATTTTATATTACGAATTAAAATGCGCTATTTTAACAAGTTTCGCAGACTTATATCAATTTAAAAGAGGTAAAATTTTAAAAATTATGTTAAAAAATAATTTTTAAAGCGTATACTAGATTTATTTCGCATGAAAATTGCAGGAAATTAGCAGATTTGAAAAAAAAAACGAGGAGATTTAAAAACAAAATAAAATGCAATAGTGATTTAATATTGAGTAATGGCGCGTTTATTTTGTTCCTCAGATATTTTGTATTGCATTTTGTAATATTATAGTGTTGCAAAAAGCTTTAAAAGCTTATGAGGGAACTACGGCTAGTATAGGTATGGTACGCGTTAGAACTCCTTAAAAAGTCCTCAGACCAAGACCTGCTCACCCCCCCCCCCCGCAGGCAGATAGCCCTTGCGTAGCTTTTCTTCAGGAGAACACAACACAGCTCGTACAGGTGTGAATGTTTTGAAAGCTCACAGAGTGTCTAGAAACTTTCCTGAACTAGCAGAATCGTAATGACGGAACCGGAACTTTGTTATGGCGGTGTACCCATAGAGTAAATACCTTTTAAAAGAGCCAATATGAACATCAATTACACCAAGGTAGAATGTTGGCGAAATCTCTCTGTACTCAAAAATGACAATTTATGCCGGGCTGTATTTCAAGGGGTCTAGCTTATCCATACAGATGTATAGACTTCTCCAATAGATCCAGCGCTGAAATAATGCATCCGGTTCGCTCGACCAAAATCGACCAAAATCGTTCGCTCGACCAAAATCCAAATCGCTCGATTGAACTATCAGCAACATGGTGGCATAGGCGTAGAGTTATATGGGCCCGTGGGGCTCGAGCCCTCCCAATAAATTGTAAATAGTGGCTGAGCCCACCCAATAATTTACCACTAAATACAGAAAACTAATTTATACTAACATAAAAAAAAAGTATTTCACGCCACTTACAAACGTTTAAAAAAAACTTTAATTGTACTTTTAAAAATTTTCTTCTTTTGATTTCAATCATGATTTAGTATTCATTATGACGCCACGTAACACACAATGTTACTATAAGCTGCCCTCCCCAGGCTCTGGTTAATTAAAATCAGATTATGCAATGTGAAGTATGAAATGAAGAAAAATTCAGATGTGTCTAAAATGCACTATCTCATCGAAAATGTTTTTTTTATTTTTTTTTCCCTCCTTTGAATGTTTTACTTTGCTTCTATTTTCAACTTATAACATGGTAGGAAGATACTAACATGGATACTTACCTTACATAGGTGTAGAATTCTATGGACCCATAGAGCTCGAGCGCCTCCAATAATTTACACTTATATATAGTAAGTCATGGCTACCAACTACTACGGAATATAATTAACCACTTTTCGTAAACAGTATATTTTTTTAATTATTTTTTTCAAAATAGTAACCAGCTCGCGCGCGCAGCACAAGAATTTTGCTACATTTTAAGCCGAAAAATCATGTAGAAAAAGTGATTTTAATTGTATTCCGTAGTAGTTGGCAGCTATGAGTAAGTTATATGTACGTGAATCAGTGGCGTAGCCATAAATTTTTCATGAGGGAGAGGGGGGGTTACGACTGCTGCAACTCACATATATGTATACGGTACGGGTGTATGATAAGGGAGTGAAGAATATACATTTTGTATGGTTAAAAATTCCTCATGGGGGTGTTATGACTTCCATAACCCACCCTCTTGGCTATGCCACTGACGTGAATATATGTGGTTGTGGGGTCAGGCCCCCCCCAATAATTTTGAAAACTTTACGCTTATGCATGGTGGTCGATCGAATCGCCAACCGCGCGTCACACAGCCAGCTGTGTCGAGGAAGTTCTTTGAATCTGTGACATGTGATTGGCAATTCGATTCTGCAGGTAGTTAAATCAAGTGATGGCAACGGCTGCACTTTTTCCGCATTGGGAAGTTTATCCTGTTCTGTATCGATGTTCTACGTATATCTGTTCTATATCGATGTTCTACATATATCTGTTCTAATATCGATGATTTAGCTCCACTGCTCCACCCATCGATCTGTTCATCTTCAGAGTACACAGTATATCTGTTGAAGCGGTTTGAAGACACAAATCGCATGGCCTTTCGAACACATCTTTGACACCTGAGGTGCACTCAAAAAATCACCAGGAACGGTTGGAAGACGATAGGTGGCCGCTCAAGATCGGATCTAAGAAATTAGGTTTAGGATCATCGGAAACAAAGAAAACCTGGAAGACGCAAAAGACATTTATGCTTTTTATTACTATGCATTCTAAATTATTATATCTTAAAAAGTCATTTACACATTAAAGAGAAACTAGTTCCGAAAAATGATTAGAAAACCTATTTTTTCACTTTTGCTGAATATTTAGCTAGAAACAAAAATTTAAAAAAGGGATAATTCCACGGCAAATCAAACCCGAAATTGGAAAAGGCTCACTACGCCATTTCAGATTCCCCCCAAATTTTGTGTAAATAATTTATAGAATACGATAACACCAAATCTCAATCTTGAAGGTTCTACGATAATTAATTACCGAGAAATTCATTATGAAGCGGACCAAGTGCGAAAATCCATTGATGACTCCATTGCATCAAGACAGGGGCGTAGCCAAGGGGGGGGGGTTAGGGGGGTCATAACCCCACCCCATGAGGAATTTTTTGCCATACAAAATGTATATTCTTCACTACATTGTCACACCCACGTATACATATATATGAGTTGTAGTAGTCGTAACCCCCCCCCCCATGAAAAATTTCTGGCTACGCCCCTGCATCAAGAGATTTATCCTTCTAAGCTACAGGCATCCGTGCACTATCTGATCGTTGGCGGAAGGTGCTGGAAAATAATGGAATTACTTTAACGAATAAAAGGCATTATTATACTTTCTAAATTGCATATTCATTTCTTAGACACGCTCTTGAAAACTTATTACTAGACAAATTATACGAAAAATCATATGAAAATTTAATTTTTTTTTTTTTTTTTTTTTTTTTTGCTCAGCTCCTGAGCAGAAAGCCAAGATGACATTTTTTTTTTAGATGTACTGACATACCCTCATAACAGGATATAAAAATTTAAAACATGTGTTTCTGATCAAACATGCCGAAAAAAAAATTCATGATGTTTTTTAGCAAATGCAATGCTTATGCATAAACTATAGAAGATACCCAAACTTTGATAACGTTTTTGGAATCAGCGTAAAAAGTTACCCCTAGAAACAAATTTCCACTTCAGTAACTTTTACAGCTAAGGAGTTATTTAAGAAATTCAGAAGAAATAGCGGATCTTGCAGAAGACTAAAATTTGCATAGTCAATTTATCGGTAATTAATTAGCACAGAACCTTCAAAATTGAGATTTGTGGTTATCTTAACCTATAAGTCATCTACAGGGTGGCCATAATTAAACTGCAAGCGTTCAAGGGGTGCTGGAGAGAAAACTACCGAGAATATTCCAGTGTAATTTGGTATCTACACGTTTCAGAACATGCGCAAGTCAAATATGCAATTTAAAAAATCGCCATTTTCACGCGATAGATGGCGCTGTACCGTATTTCAAAGCTCCCCGGTGGCATATACAACTTCCAAAACCGATAGACAGAGAGCATAGTGACATGCTAAGAGGCATATAAACAATATAAAACATCATTTACAGTTTATCAAAATTCCATACAATTCGCTTCAGTAATTACATTTTTACAGTAACGTGTAATCAAAAATTAATGTAAATTAAGATCACAAATTAAATAATTCATAAAGACGCTTTGGAAAACAATTAAACCATTATTTATTCTCATTGACACTCATTAGACCTCTTCTTAATCGTTTCATACGCCGGTATTCTTTCAGAGTAGCTGAATAATTGCTACCATTCTGATAGAATATCTTCACTAACAATGCACGTTCCTTCTTATTCAGAATCATGATTGACCATTACTCAATGTGGTCTTGTTTTTACACTGTTCGATGGGCTTAAAATTTGCATATATGACGTCCATAAGCATTGAAACACGATATAGCGCCATCTATCGGGTGAAAATGGCGATTTTTTTAATTGCATATTTGACTTGCGCATGTTCTGAAACGTGTAGATTCCAAGTTTTCTGGAATATTCCTGGTAGTTTTCTCTCCAGCACCCCTTGAACACTTGCAGTTTAATTATGGCCACCCTGTATATAAAATTTGAGGAAAATCTAACTTGGTGTAGTGAACTGCACTGTTTGATCTCTCGAGGAATGACCCAAATATAAATTTTCATCAATTTTTAATGAATGCTTAATTAATTACAAAGTGCTGAAAAATTAATTATCGAATGTAATAGAGAAATTTTAAACATTTCCGTAACTTCTAAAATAAAATATATACAGAGCCATATCGGCCCATTAACTGTTTGAGCTCCTCTGACAATTCACCCATTCACATTTTTATAGGAGCCTCATAGTAGTCTTAAGACCCGAACCTTTTCAATTATTTTTTGTTTTTACACTAATGAGATGAATGGCAATATGTGAGATTCAAGAAATCAATTTGGAGAGTTTAAAAAAGATCTGTTGGATCTTTTAAAATTTATGTCTAATATGTAAATCTACAAAAATTTAAATTTGTAAACAGAAATTCAGAAATATATCGGTCTAGTCAACATTCTGTTGCAGTCGAAGAAATTATTTGAGTTCGGTTTTTTACTGGGAGGTCCTGTATATGTACACAGCTGAATTAAATACCAGGAAGTATTGCTTTCAGCAATTACTAACATCCAACAGAACGTCATACAGAGGAGTATGTCCCTTAAAAAAAACTCTGCACATCATTTTCAAACAAGCTTGCTAGTTTCTGCAGAAATCATCCTTTAAAATAAAGTTCAGTGTCAGTATGCATATTTACGGAAGTTAGAGCTAGGAATGGCAGCCAAAAAGACGAAGTAGTGCATTGAGATTCTTTTGTGTGTCCTCCCAAAAAGAGCATGAATTTCTCGATCCACAATAGTTTGAATTGGAAATATGCTACGATAAGCAACTGTGATATCAACGGCAATCCAGCTACATTTCAGCTACCAGAACTTGAGATAAGCAGTGGTCCACACAGTCACTTTCTTAAATAGTGTTAAACAAGTAGAGTGCTAAAGATCACCTAAAGGCTTGCGAAAGAGGGTAGAAGAAAATAAAACTACTTACAATATTTATTAATACTTCAAATGTTATTTTGAAAAAAAGTATTTTTTCTGCGTTCTTTAAGTAAAGTATTTGAAACAGACTGATGAAATTTTGAAATCAATGCATTATTTATTGTTGTTGTGAACACGTATATCGGATTTGTGTGCTTGGATCGGAGACCCGCTTATAAATCCTCGTCAGAAGGACAACACAAGGGGTGGGGGGTGGAGGGGTGTCCTCCGTGGGGTATTTATAAGGGGTCCTAACGTGTATTTTCGTTAAGTTTCGGAGAAAACCACGGAAAACTCCGAACGGTTAGGTCGACGGACGGGCGATGGGACCCGAACCCGAGACCTTCACTTTTCGCCCATCTACCATTTCCAGTGACATAACCAGTGTGCCATGGTGAGGCTATATTTTTTATTTTATAGCTATTAAAGTAATGTTTACAATAATATCATTTATTTGCAGTGAAAATGAGTAATGATTTATAAATCAGTGAAATATCGTGAGGAGGTGGAGGAGTTCAACAATAAAAATATAATGTATTCATAAAATGTTTATACATCCTTCTAAGCACGTAGCCAGAAAAAAATGCGAAAAGGAATTTCTCAGAAAAAAAAATTCACTTTAACCCTTTGTGGCGCAACCCTTTCCCAATGCTGAAAAAAGGGCAGCCGTTGCCATCGCTCGACTTAACTACTAGCAAGATGGCGGAAGATGCGGCATCTATTAAATGGTATCTATTATTGGCCAGCGGCATCTATTTAATGGTATCTAGTATTGGACAGCTGGCTGTGCCGCACAGCCAGCTGTCGTCAAAAAAGGGTGTCTAGATCTGTGGCACACGATGAACGTTTTGATCGTCCGCCATCTTGCTGGTAGTTAAGTCGAGCGATGGCAACAGCTGCCCTTTTTTCAGCATTGGGAAATCTATCCAGCTGTTCTCGGATTCTTCCATTTTTCAGCAGGTGTCAGTGCTGTTAAAAATAATCGTGACATTTTTTTTCCGGGAAATGAGGTGCTAAAAAGTAAAGGATTCTCTTGGAGCTATGTCACCCGCAACTACTTTTATAGAAATCAAATCTATTCTTCGTGACTGGCAACAGTCAAAACGTCAGAGTTGAGTGTTCCCAGCACAGAGGAAAGTGGAGGGAGCAACCGACGCACATAGCGTTTCCAGAAACTTTCCGCCGCGGAACTATTTTCTTTTGATTGGAGCCCAGAAGATTAGCGGGAAGCCCTTGTTATTGTATGGTGATAGAGCTTTGTTTTACTAAAACTTTGTTTTAAAATAGAGATGGTAGCCTGTTGTGTTACTGATTGCACTAATACGTCAGATGTAAAGAAGCCTAGTGTCTTTTTTCACAGGTTAAATAATTATATTTAATGTACTTTCATCAGGACTAGCAATTTTTTTTTTTTTTTTTTTTTTCACATACTACAGTTGAACCTGTATGGCAGATGTAATGTTCATGTATCTGGAATGTCAAAAAAAATTATTTCGATTGTATAAACCGTTGTAAAATTCTTTGATATTCTTACATAATGTATTATAAACGTTGAAAAATGAAAATCGGCCTTTTAAATTAATAAAGTATGGTTTGTTTAATTGTGTTTTCAGTTTCTGTTTGTATTGATTTGATCCGTGTATTTTGATTAATAATTTTGGTTAATTGCGAAGTAATAAAGAAAAGGAACATTTATCTGTACCGTTTATGGTTTAATTGCTAACTTAGAACTATGTGTATCCTAAATTATTTTTTTTTAATTTGTATTATTATAAAATATAACAACTGATTGTCTTGCAACGATTGCATATTTTATTTGTTTATATTTGAAAGCTAATGTAATTCAAATGTTAAGAAATATTATTTGTAATATGATATAAATTTCAACTAACCGCAAACGCCCACAAAATATCATTAATCCGTATCCGAATTGAAAATACGAAAACGAAACTAACACCTGCGATATTAAATATACGTGAAAAACATATTATCTTTAAAAGAAAATTGTTCAGTTGCATGCTGTACGTTCTTTTGAGTTCCGTTATTTTTAATTCTACTTTCGTTGTCGTTTCTCAATCGTTTTTCGTAAAGAAGAAAGTTCAATATAGTCATTCAATCGCCGTAATCAATGTATCTACATAGGGTTCGTCTGCTTTTTTTGGTCTCCAATGGTTCCATCTTCCTCTCGCGGAGGAATACAATTTTGTTACGAATACATTGTATTGGAAGCTTAGAAGAAGCGCTCTCCACTTTCCTCTATGGTTCCCAGAGCGGGATCACTGAGCGTTAAAGGGTTAAACTGTGTTTATAAAACGCCTTTACGTTACGGCTACAAAACGGCTACGTTTTGTATGCCAATTTTCTGCATACGTTAAAAATTGTTAAAAAGTTTGGCTTTTATGGCTATAATTTTGAAATCCAGTGCGACTTCTATACAGGGTTATTTATAAGTATTGGTTCAAAATTAAAAAGGTGGTCAAGCACATCATAAGGAATCAGAATCACATAGCAATATGGGGTTGGAACCATTTTAATGTAGCTTGTAATAATCACTATGGAACGAGTACTGAAACAATAGTGAACTTTCCGACCATTTTGCGTCAAACACTAATGTATTTTTCTCAGAAAACAGGTTACGAAAATTAATAGTTTAAAAATTCTATTTTATTTCGTGGATGAAATTTTTGGAGACGAGCCTATTGTTTAGGAAACTTGGCTAAGAAATTAGACGAGCACTTCAACACTTTTCCTAAACGGATTATTAATAGGTAAGGGAAAGTGGCGTTTTTGACCCCACATTCCTCTGTTATTTTGATTCTTTATAATATGCCCTATCTTCCGTTAAATTTTGTACCAATAGTTATGAATCACCCTGTATTCTTAAGAGTAATATACATAAGTAAAGGATGCTATGCTAGTAAAAGTACACCCTCCAAAAAAAGTATTCGAGCAAGAGAGAAATTTCCTACGTTGGTTTCGTATATTAAAAATTATTTATCATAGAATATGAATTAGGCTATGTATATATATGACTTTTCATATTTCTCTCAAGTTGTGCGTTTTTCAAAAACTCAATTATTATTCGCAAATCTAAAATAGGAAATTTCTCTCTTGCTCCAATACTTTTTTTGGAGGGTGTAAATAATGATTGATAAATCCGTTAAATTCCGGAAAAAGGGGTAATAAAAGAGGCGTGAGTATTTCAAAAATTCTAGTTCATAAATTATTTTTTACGAAAATTTATATCGAGAGTCTTTTTTTCTTTTTTTTTTTTTCTTTTTAATTCTGACTTTGACGGTTTTGAAATTGAACGCAACACTTATTGTATTAGAAATTTCATTTACATAAATATATTCATATCAATGAAAAGATCGGTTTGTAAATACGTTAAATCGAAGGAAAGAGTTGGCATAAAATATTTTTAATCATTTTTTCATTCAAAACATGTTCCAGTATATTTTTAAATAATGACTTTTTAAACCTGCATTAAAAAATTCCTTGTATAAATGAAATCTATGCGATTTTTAAATTCAACATAAAATCTATGCGATTAATTTTTTTTTCTATGATTCATCCACATCAATAAACATAAATAGTATTTCCTAAATCAGGTCCTTAGCAAACTCATCGAAGCATTAAGCTTAACAACGGCGAACTGTTAGTCACGAATATGATGTAATAAACAGTTGAAACAATTTCATTACTTTCCCCGAAACGACACAAAAATTGCACATTTTTTCTTCTTCCCTGCCGAATAGACAAATAATCCCGTTATTTGCTTTTGAAAACGGGTAGATCTCCATCAGCTCGTTGGAGAGTTGGCGAACTTTTTCTGCGCCAGTGATAGTGTCTCTGGATTTGTTTCCTGATTTCACTTTCCGCGGTTAAGTAGAAAGTGGATAGTAAGGTGTCCAGTTGGTTCAGAGAGAGCTCGTACGCACGTGAGCTTGCATTGAAAGTCTGACAGTCATATGACAGGTCTAAAATTATGGGTGCTTCTTACTACGGAATATTTTTCATAGCGTGTTTTATGGGACTACTTGTCTTTACGGAACAAGGTAAGTTTATATATGTATATATTTGTAAACAACATTTTTCTGTTTTTCAAAATTTTGAATGAATTACTTGATTGGGGTGGTCAATATAAATATTTTCGTCTTAAAATGAAAATCAAATCTAAAATTTGCTCGTGCTCAATAAATCGTGTTTCCTTCGATTTTTCTTTTTAAATTTCAAATTTCAGAAGTTTCCAGTTTCTTTGACAGTGAGGGAATAGAAGGTATATATAGAACAGGAATCTTACTGCCGATGGCGCGTGTAAAAATTACAATTAAAAATAATGACGAACACGATATTAATATATTTTAGACGAACATCAGGGTTGTTTTTTTTTTTCTTTCTGACTATTATTAAGGTAGTTCAGAAGGTGAATCAAGTCGATTATAAATAAAACAAAACATCCAAAATCGGAAGGACCTGGTCGAACCAATAAACTATATAGAAAGAATTTACTTTTAAGTAAATTCTTTCATAAACGTTTGTGATTTTTCCCTGTTAAAAGCTATGGACGCTCTTGACATGTTAAAAAAAATTTCGATGGTAATTGTAATCACAAAAGTTTTCGACATCCTCTTTCTCTCGTTATCCCACTCTCATTTTTTTAACTCTCTGTCCAGGCACGTATCCAGAAAAAATTTTTGAAGGGGGTCCAAAAATTTGGGGGAGGAGGGGGGTCCAAACGGTACAAAAGGCAGAATTTTGCACAAAAAGACTATATAATTATCATTTTAATAACAAAAATCGGAATTTTGGAGAGTCCTGGACCCCCCTGAAATACGTCCTTTTCTCTGTCCAACAATTTGAAAGAGGGTTTAGTATAAACAGCGATACTTGCTTGTTCACAAAGAGGTGTTCATGAAACGTGGCATCATACGGGGTAGGGGGATGTCTCATAAAATCGAGGTTGTAGAAAAATACTTATTTGGTGTTATTTACCTTCCCCGGCAGTGGCGGGTGCCGGAAAGTTTCTAGAAGGGAGGAGAATAAAGTGGGGGGGGATACGTATGACTAAGTATAAGAGATGAGCCATTTCTTTTTGTATTCATTTTTAATCTTAACTCAGTTTTAACTTCGTTCTCATTATTGAAAAGAGGCAGTGTAGGAGATACCCCCTCTGATCAGCTTCCTAACTTAGTGTCTTTATTTGCTGCACTGATCACAAACTGGGGAGTCTTTTCAATAATAAAAACGAACAGGTTAAACCTTGGTTAAATTATTAAAGTCTTTAACAACTCTATAGATGTTTGAGATTCAGGTGTGCTCCCTTCCTGGATCCGCCGATAGATTTATAATCTATGGATCTGCTACTGTTCCCCGTGTTTGAAGGAGGGACTGTATAACTTTTGGTTAATACGCGTTCTTTCGTGACAACTTTAATTTCACATTCAAAGATTTCTTATTCTTCCCATTTTAATGAGAATCTAAACTAAACGTGACCTTTTTGGATACTGTAAATTTAGAGAGTTTAACTTATGTCGATTTCTATGTAATGACGTTTAATAACTTTGAGGTCAAAATAATTCAGGTGGCGTAGCTAGAGGGGGGCAAGGAAGGGGCATCTGTCCCCGGGCGCAGCACCCGAGGGCTGCCAAATTGCACATAAAAAAAATCCCCATTACATTTTGACAAACAGGAGGGGGCGTAAAAATTTCAGTTTTCCCCGGGCTCTGAAAACTCTAGCTACGCCTCTAAATAATTCTATAGAAAGCTATCGCAAAATAATTCAACTAACATACCTTTTTGTTAAAAAGCGTAATTTCCATGTATTAATTTGTACATTTTAAGTTCTTGCATAGTATTAAAGGTTATTAAGACGTAAGAAAGAATAACTTTTGTTTTATTATTAAAGAAAATTTTCTTGACCTACAAATAAATTACAAATAGGTCCTGCAAATGTACGTTTTTCATGGACTGGTAAAATTCTATACAGCCCTGCATTACATTTAAATTATTCACACGTTTCAGAATACTTTGTAATTAACTATTTATTCGATCGTTCTTAAAGTTGTTAAGTATGGCTTATGAATTTTATTTCTAAAGAGACCTCGTCGTGAACCTTCAAACGTATCTACAGAAAATCCTAAGCGAACTGAAAATTGAAAGAACTCAAAATGCACAGTAAAAATTTTAGCGATCATAAAACTGTACTATTCTAAGTTAATATAGTTCTCCTAGGTTTCAGAAAGTGCTCTTAGAACCAATTTCTCACCTTGTGTACTTTGGAAATCTAAAAGAAAAACCAAACATCTTCATCTCATCCAAATATTATGGGAGGGAGCGATAAAAATGATTAGGATAAGAATTTGTCGGAGATCAACGTTTTATCATTTTTTTTTCTGTTCATTTTTAATCTTGATACAATGTTTAACGTGTTCGCTTTTATCATTGAAAATATTCAACTGAGAACAGTCTTCTTTAACTAGCTTTGCTTCCAGAAAGGTTCTTCGAATATTCTGCCGAAAACCAGCGTTGCGCTCAATCATAAAGTGGGTTCCGGCTTTTCAATGATGAGCTCAAACAGGTTAAACATGGATTCAAGTGAGTTAAACTCTATAGAGAAAGAGAGGTAAATACAGTATATTTTCGATTATCAGTGCGCGGATTATCCGGTTTTCGGATTATCAGTGCGCGGATTATCCGGTTTTCGGATTATCAGTGCGCGGATTATCCGGTTTTCGGATTATCCGTGCTCACAAAATAATTTAAAGGGAAACATTTTCAGGCTTATCATGTATATAAAATCGATGCTGATCTCGATTAAAATCTTGTCTGGTTTAGTTAATAGCATTCAAGTGAAGTCAAAGCGAGTCATTTAGGAGTACCTGCAGTAAAACTGTTCCCGCACAGTGGTAACCCTACCTCTTGAACATGCAAAAGAATTCCAAGGTTTCGAAAATCTGGATGTTTTCAAAGGGGTGCATATGTAAGCCTGACTTTCAGTATTTGACAGATGACTGTGTTGTTAAATCTAAGAGTGATGATAGTACTGATGCAGAAGATATATTCAATAAGGGAGGTACAATTTCTCATTCTGCTGCTCTACAGTCTGTGTAAACTTTACCAGATTATATGGGACAAGAGGATTTGATTACGATGACATTAGTGCTGTTCGTAAAATAAGTGTCGATATACGACAAGAGATGTACATACGGAAGCAAAGACGCGTTACAGATTTTTTTTAAACAGTAAATGTTGAAAGGAAAATTTCTAATTTGATGATATACAGCATGGAAATATAAGTAATTTTTATATTTCTGTACTGATGTAGGTTTTCTTCTTTAATAAAAGAAGTTTTCGGACTGTCCGTGTTTTTCTTTTATCCGTGCGATCCTTCCCGGTGATTAGACCGGATAATCGAGAGTGCACTGTACCTATTGGCGGAATACAGGGGCGTAGCTAAGGGTGGGATAGGGGGTCACAACACCACTCCCCCCCATGAGGAAATTTTTGCCGCACAAATGCATATTCACTCCCTTATCACACTCGCGTATACGTACATGTGAGTTGCAGTAGTCGTAACCCCCCCCCCCCATGAAAAATTTCTGGCTATGCCACTGGCTGTATACACCTCCAATAAATGTTTCCAATTTCAACATAGTTAAATACAATACCCTAGCCTATCTCTCTCCCTCCAATAGTAGGTGTATTCCTAAATGCGTTTCAGCTTCAACATACGTCAACTCCTTGGAAATTGTATACGAAAAACAAAGCTACGGAATTTATACTATGCTGGGGGATGGGGATGCTTGAATTCCTGACATTCTTAAACTTATAAATCACAGAAATCAACGCAAAAAAAGAGAACAGTAGAGTTGCGCAAGTTTTCGAATTGAGTTGAAGACTGGATCTCCGCAGACAAGAACAGGAACTAGCTTTTAACTCCCAATTGCTTTTTGGATGCAAGAAAAAGAAAATCAGTAGTTGGACAAGTTGTTGAAAGTATTTTTATCTCCCATTTAGGCCCCCTCCACCCTAAAGAGAAGGAAAGAACTATTGTTATTGTTCCAGACGTATTGTATGGGGGGGGGGGGGAGGAACTAGATTCTTCCTTAAAATAAGGCAAATCTTGTTTTAACTTTTCTTTAAATCGCTGTTATTAATCTGGAGGAACCACATACCTCATAATGGGAAGGGAAGTAGTTATTAACAAATATTATGGAAGAGAATTGCTTCTGATTGCATTGCTTATATATGCTTTAAGTGTTGATATTTTAATGTTTTCGTAAACTTTCGAATTAGGGAAGTGGGAGAAGGATAGCAATTTAAAATATTTCACTACTTGTTAGGCTTTATTGAATCTTAATCAGAACACATAAATACAAATTTTCTGGAAAATACCGGTGTATAAAGTTCATTTAACTTGTATACCACGTTGACTTTAGCATAAGCATTAAAAATTCAATAAGTTTTACAAGATGGAGGGGAGACAAGGCCATTCCATTCACAACCTTTTCTTTAAAAGAGAAGAGGGATTGACCTACGAGGAAAGTTTCAGCTCGATATATTGTACATTAGTTGCAAGCTCATAAAACGTCTAAATAATTATCATACCACAAAAAACGAAACCCTGATATATTTGCATAATCAGAACGAAACTGTGCATGGTAATTTCAGTGGCGGCTCGTGGGATACAGCAAGTACAGCCGGGCTGCACTTGAAATTATCAGCACATACTTTAAAATAATTTATTCTACTAACTTCCTTAAATTCAGATTAGAATTATGCAATTCCTATGGTAAATAAAAAAAAATATCTAAAAAAAAACAAAAAAAAAAGTATTGTAGTAACGGCCGGATCGCTCATTCAAAAAAAAGCCCTTTAATCTTCCCGCAATTCAACTGCGAAAGTCGTTGGTACAGCCAAGGCCTCCGAGAGAGGAGAAAGAGGCCTCGGTACAGCCCTCTCGGAGGCCTCGGTACAGCCCTCAGCGCTGATTAAGGAATTGGCTGCACCGTTGCCATGGTAACGAATACGTAAGCAGTTTCTCCGGCTTAGGATAGCATAGGTTGTTTTAGCTAAGACACAGCCGAAGAAAGGTTTTCTGTCTTTTGCAGCAGTTGTCTGTTCGACGAACTGATTGGCTCGGACGAGAACTCAGGGAGAGAATAAAGACACAGAATATATGTTCTAACCCAGCGTTTCTCAACCTGAGGGGGGCGCGCCCCCCGCAGAACGTTTTCAGGGGGGGCAGGGGCGTAACCAAGGGGTGTTTGGGGGGGTCATAAACCCCCCATGAGAAATTTTTTGCCATACAAAATGTATATTCTTCACTACATTATCACACACATACATATGAGTATACATATATATGAGTTGCAGTAGTCGTAACCCCCCCCCATGAAAAATTTCTGGCTACGCCCCTGAGGGGGGGGGCGAGAAAAACTATAGAGCAAGTAGTGATGCATGTTTTTAAAAAATCATCTTATTTATTCTCATTTTTACTCAAAAATATATCCATTTTCGCTTAAAATGTTCACTATTAAAGATTAAAAAACTCAATGTATGCTGAAAAATGTGAGGGGGGGAGCGCCACTGTAAGTTAGCCTTTGTTGGGGGGGGCACGACGTTAAAAGGTTGAGAACCGCTGTTCTAGCCCATTCTAACGGAAACAATATTTTTTTTTTTTTTTTTTTTTAAGAAGGTTGAAAGTTTTTAGCCTTATTTGTTACTGTGTCCATGTGTTATTGGAATCTATGATTTAAGCGTTTTGAAACATGGAGCCCCGTTATTATCCAGTTTGCGTCTTGCTTGAAACTCCGTTTAACACATGGAAAGAAGATAATAAACGACAACAACTAAAAGAAAATAGACCGACACTAAAATTGTCCATTCATAAGAAAAAAGCAGGTTCGTCTCAGCATGGCCGTAGCTTCCATTTCTCATGATATGCACTATTCTCGTGGCTATGGGGCAGTTTTTATTTACAAAAAATGTTTTGTTGGCCGTGTTTAATTGTTGAGCTAAAAAAGACAGTTTGGAATGGTACTGGATAGGATGGATTAACCACCATCACACGAGCACGTAAAACACACGAAAGCTCAATCGAGCATTTAAAAAATTCTTTAAAATTTAAGGAGTTGATAAGAAGTGGGAGCTAAATTGCTGACGCATTAAAGGAAAACTCTCGACTTTATATTGCTGAATTTATCAAGAAGGTAAGCCTGAATAGACGCTTCATACAATTACCCATCAAAGCAGTATTGTTTTCAAGTAAGCAAGAACTATCATTAAGAGCACATGGCGAGCGAGAAAATTCTTTAAAAATGGTGAATTTTAAAGAGCTTTTAAAATGAATGATATCTGAATTAAAGCAACGCCTTTTTATGAGGACATCACTGACTGATTCGCAAGTTTAAAAGAAAAGAGGATTGATTTGACTTATAAAAAAATAAGTAAGTTTTCTTTTTTTTTTCTTTTCTTCTCAAGTTATCATTACAAAAGAAAATTCTCAGGAAACTTCGAATCAGACACGGATTAATGCAATTTTCAGGATAGGAGTGGCTGGTTGAAATTTATGTCCATTTTATGGAAGTAAAATAGGATCTCTTACATTTTTATGTAATTTCTTTCTTTTTTTTTCCTGGGTGAGGGCTTAATCCGCCAGCTTTCGAATTCAGTAACAAAGATTTTCCATTCGTGGGGGGGGGGGGGTCATATGTCTCGTCTTTCATAAATTTACGATACGAATAATTTTCAATCAGAATTTCAGTGCTGCATTTGAGGAGGTTTTCACTCAAGGGAGGGTACACTTTGCCTGAAGCCTCTACCGTTTAACTTGCGTCTCCTTTTTATCTTTCCTGGTGTATTATCAGCACTACAATTCGCACAAATATGTAACATTTAAAATTAGGGCAGCAAGAGGGATATACAAAACGCAAAGGAGAGGATAAAGAAAGAAACTGGGAAAAAGAAAGAAAACAGAAGAGTAGAAGCCAGAAAAATAATAAGTAAACAGAGGGAAGGCGGTACGGTAAATCCAAAACCTGATCATATTTAGATGGGGCCAGGGGTCACTGACTGGGGCCCCTTTTACTATCGCAAACATTTTAACCTATTTTTGACCGTCGCCGTTGAGTTTTGCAATGCAACGCTTTAAGGTTTTCTAAATTGACTTTTCAAATTACTTACATATATTTGAGCAAGCCACATTTAAAAATTATTTTTATTTTAATATTTGTAACCGATTTGTATCATTAGCTCATGGGCGCTAAGTCAATGATGGCTATTATGACACACGTGTCCAGGGATGGCTATTATATGACACTCCTGATCGTACTTTTGAAATTTCATTTTAAGAAACGATAAAACTATAATATAATACTTCAATTATCCTTTATAAAAGAAATGTTTATATTTTTTATCATTTACTCCCACTTTAAATGTTCGATCAAATCTAGGGAAAGCTCTTATAACACACACACACACCAACCACACACTCACACGTGTATGTGTGTATTGTCGGTTGTATAAGTGGATTCCACTGTATATATATATATATATATATTATGTCTATCGAGATAATTTTATGGAAAAAACCTCCCTGTATAAATTTACATATAATAACTACAGAATGATTTTTTAAATAAACCTTTCATTTATTAATTTGCGCAGAGTAATTGTTGCTTGTAAATAAAAACCGATTGCATTCAATCATCTTGTTATAAAACTTTTTTTTAGATTATTCTTTTAATTGGCCCTTCTCCCCCCAAACTGATCCACTGATGTTAACATAGATATTCGGTTTCATAGTTCTGATAATTTTTTTTTGTAAATATTTAATAGCTTAAAAATAGGTGTGAATTGCAAGTGAGTTTTAATGTCCAATTCATATTTACGCACAATCCAGAATTCTGAATAAATCATTCAAGTGTGCTATCATTATATTTTCATGAAAAAAATTTCAAACGTATTTAGAATGTCTGGCTATAATTATTACATTTTTTGAAATAGTTGATACAAGTATGCTTACTTTCATATTTTATGCTCTGATTGGAAACTTAATAATTGTGATTTTTTATTTACTTACAATATTGGCTACATATCATCAAAATGGATGAATAAGTATATGTAATTAAATGTTATGGATATTCCATATTTTTCTCTTAAGTAAATTAATATTTTTTAATAAAATGTTTCATCAGTTATTATAAATGCTTCTTTCAGCATAAGCCAAGCTATGCGAACGTAAATGAATGATCTATGGGAGCGATTTCGCTAATGCAAGGCTAGGTCTCAACCGAGCATTCAAAGATCCGTGTTGAGAAACAACCCTGGCCACAACTCTACTCTGTCGTCTCTTCTTTTTGATGGTGTGAATGAACAGGTTAAATCAGGGTTCCTGATTAAATATGAAACCCATATCTCATACACCAAAACGAGTGGTGGTGGTGTGTGTGTGTATGTGGGGAGGGGGGGATAAGCAGGCCTCAAAATAATTATCCCGTCCCCAATTGAAACTTTTATGAGTTCACTATTCCGCACATTGGAGCCACTTAGATTAAAACTTTATTTCCGCAACATGTCCTGAGTTCTGCATCATTTCTAACAAAATTCAAAGCTTTGTTAGAAATTTTAGTTTTGAATCGCCCGGTATATATGTTTTAAAATGCTCAAAATAGTATCTCGAATTCTCTAACTTTGCGGGCTGTAAATGACAATTTTGGATGTCTTTAAGGGAACAGATAAAAATCTGTCAAAAATTAAGTTTTACTTTTTGCATTTAAATACGTTAAACTTAGACGTTAAGTAACTTCTTTCTAACGATATATTGCACTTGTTTATCTGAAAACAGAAGTATTAGACATTTTTATATTTCCCTAAAGCACATACTTTGTACGTATCTGTGAAATCTTTAAAGCCGATTTTCTCAAAACGTGGATTTTACTGGTTTGAATTCCTTTATCTCAATGTCTATTAAACTTATGAGCACAATTTTTTAATGACGGATGTATCATATTCTATTACATACTTTTACATGGCGTTTTGTTAATACATTGAGAATTATGCATTTTAGGCAGCAAAATTCTATCAAAAATTGAAAATTAAAACTGATTTTCAGTAAAAAAATTAATAGTATTTTTATTTTTATTTAAGAAAAAACTGACTTGTTAAAGTACGTAAAATATGTTATTCTAACTGCCGTAAAAATTTTGTACCATTATCTTTTACAATTTCTGAGAAGGTGCATAAAGTTGATGAATTAAACTTGGCAGAGATAGGGCTTACCCGGTCCCCTTAAATTTCAGAGTAGTTCACATGCTGCAGAAATTCACTTCTCTGAAAACAATTTAAGTAAAATGAAAACAAAAGTACAAACTGTGAAGAAACATATAAACGTATTGGACTTTCAGTAGTAATCGGGCGAAATGAATCAAAGAATTTAGCTGTGATTTAAACGGGGTCAAATGTAGTTATGTTTTGCAAAAGAAAACCAGCCTGCAGAAAATGGAATCGGAAGGGCTGTATTTTTGTAAGCCGTACGGCTCTCAATACCTGAAATACTTGATTCTAAACAAAAGGCCGTCATAAGTTTAAATTCTTGTGTCTGACATTGGAGAAAGAGACAACACCCTTTTAGAGAACGGTCATTCAGAAGGAAAGAGAAAAACACGAAAAATCTCTGACACGGAAAAGAGTTCCGGTTTTCAATTTCTGTAAGAACTTATCTTCTGATAATTATAAGTAGCTGTCTACCTTGAATTAACTGAATGATAGCAGACCTCAAAACTAATCCCCTCCCTCCCTCCCACCCTCTGCCCCAAGATTTAAGTTATTGGTTTTTCTAGTGTTACGGTAAAAAAATTTTATGTTCCATAAGCAATTCGCGTTCTTTTTCAACGTCTTTAAGACATTCAAGGTTTGCAACTCTTTCTTTTTATGCCCTTTTTTTAGTAAAATTGTGCCAATTGTTTGAAATGTATTATTCACTAGTGCTAAAATCACATGTTTGTAGATTTCTCTTAGCAGTTAGGGTAGGGGCATGTAATATCAAAATAAGCAGTAGAAATAATTTTTGGGAGGGGGAACGCGCAAGACGGTTTTGCTATGCCACTGACTTGGCCCAATATCAGAAATAAATCGAAGCTGTCAAAAGTTTTGTTTGAAAAGTGAGCGAATTCGAGTAAATGTAATCTTTCCTTTTTGAAGGAAGAGTGATGACTGAAAAAAATAAGTAAAAATCTTTTTATAAGTTTCTGCATAATTCTGCATCTTTTTACAAGGTTTTCTACAGATTGTGCAGGATTCAAAAAGTCTAATTACAGAATTAAAAATATGAAACACTTAAAAATATTTATTCTGAAACTTAAAAAATGCAACTCTAAACGTCACACATTGCTTCAAATTAATAGCACTTTTTTTTAAAAGGGGGCGGAAGAAGAGAGCGCAAATATTCTGTGTGCACTGCTGAATTCATAGCAGCTCGCACAGAAGCTCCTTTGCCCCCCCCCCCTCCCCCGGGAATGGGACATACGAGCTTTGATATCCTCGGGAATTTCGAATTTTTTTTAATTGGAAGTCAATGGTTAAGCTTTTTTGAGGAAAGTTCTAAATTTTTCAACTTATGGGCCCTCCCGAAATTCTTTTTAGCTATGTCCGTTAGCTAATATTTGATGATTGCGTACCGCAAGAATTTCTGATGAGGGGAATAATTTTTGGAGGTTATATATTATTCATCTTTGCATAACTTGACTGTATAACTTTAAATTTATTTTACACAAATTTCAGTTTTTCTGAAGGACGGTTGGTTAGGGTGTCCAGAAATATGTCTTGAAATTCTGTACACGATCCAACATAGTAAGCATGCCCTTGAAAAGAAGTTTCGTGTGTTTTAAGCTCTCATTTCCGAAACTAGTAGACTTGTGATGATCTCCAGCCTAAGAATAAGAAAACTTTCGGTTGTGGTACATTTTCTTAGCATCCCCGATTCTTCTAATATATTTAGAAATGAGAATTCGTCAGAGAATATACTGGGGAATTCAAAACTACGATAGTAGGCTGAAAAGTAATGCACACATGCTTGTAGAATACGAACAAAAGCAAATAGTAAGATAGAACAAAAAGTACATTAAAGTACAGTTCTTAATCCGCAAAATCACGTAATTAAATTTCAACAGTCCCCTTTAAAACTAACGAGTTTCTCCCAACGTGTAACAGCTTTTTTTTTCATTTCGTTCCTGAACTATTCGCTACTTATTATACCGGCGCACATTATGAGATTTTCCTGATCTAGCTGGACAAAAGTCAATTTTCTTACCTGTCTCAGCAAGTCCTAGTTTTTTATATTTTATAAACAACTATATTTTGTGAAATTATTTATATTCCAGAAAATTGCTCCGAATATTAAAAAAATTGTTCGGATAGGCAGCTGCATTCTGTCTTTCACTTGATCCAAATGATCGTAATCATTTATCTTAGTTTGCTTGAAGAATACATTGCCTTTCTGTATGCTAATGATTGTGAAATAGTTTAATTTCTGTGGAACTATCAAAGTTAGTTTACATGCAGCGTTTTAATTCAGTCAAGAATCCAAAAGAATTGATGGCAGTTTTTTTAATATGAGAAAATTATGCAAGTCAATTTCAACTTAAGTTCTATTATATTATATGGCATACCAATGTTTAGTTGTGTTTTCCTGAAAGAAAAACTTAAAGTATGGTAAATAATTACATTTCCATGCTTATATTTGCCACTTAGCACTAATTTGCGGGATGATCTGCTTTTCTTAGTTTGAATAGGTCTTTAATGAACGTTCTTCGTATCATTTGATTATGTTTGCTCAATAAATGCGCTGTGTTTCTGCGTGCTGAGAGAGATTTTGTGCTGATATTACTATTATATCACGAGTATGGTAAAAAGTTTCTATATCCCAGAAAAAAAAAAAACGGTTTCAACTTCAAATTGTAACTTATTATATCGCTTATGACAAAGTGTAATTGTGTTTTCTCGAGAGAAGTACTTCTATTCAAAAGCACATAAAATTTACTATTAAAAACTGTTTTAAAAGCTGCCATTGTGTGAACAGATTCCGATATGGAATACAGATTTCACTTGCTCTCGGCCGGGTGGAATTTAAGGGCCATTTATTCCACTTCGGAATTTCTTTCCGAGCGGAATCAAGAGTTCTACGTAAATCAGATTTTAACCAGAATTCTGACGTCACTCGGTCCATATTCCGATAGGAATCTGACTCCGCCGTGTTAGTGGTAGAACCCCTGGCCGCCTTGAGAAAGGGCAAAAGTGCGAAGTTTTTTTTTTAACTTCGCAATAAGTTCAAACTGCCACTTACACAAATGGTTGTATGGTTTAATCGACTCTCGGAAACCCACACTTAATGTGTTTGCTCTCAATGTTGCAAGGATTCCCTTCTGTATGCGGTGTTGCTTTCCATTACTGAACGCTAAACGAAATTTGTTCTGTTGCGACTTTTTGACGATAGGTGTGAACAAGTTAAATGGGGGAGACTGGGGGATAATGAGACAAAACAGTTTGTGTGCAAAATAAAATATTCCTATCAAAAGTTTGTATACCACAGAATGGGTATAGTAATACTACATCTGTGAATAACAACAGATGAACCATTGTAGTTAAGTATTAAGCCTGAGACATCATTGTTGTTTTAGCACACTTGGCTTAGCACACTTGTTTTAGCATTTTAATTTTATATTTAATTGAATTTTTTTATCATTTAAAATAACTTTTAATCAATGGATATATTCTTTAAGATAGCAGATATCATGTACATTATGATAATACAAATCAAGCATTCTGTGGTAGAACATGTGGTTTTCTATTCTTGAAATTTTGAATTCTTACACTGTGAGGTCTAATGGGACACCTGAACACAGTAAAACAGCTATTTTATAAAAATCCTGTTTTAGATGTAAATCATGACTAAAAGTTGATAAAAAATTAATTATGCCTATAATTTAATTTAGGCCTGATAAAAATTAATTAGCCTAACAATATGAACTGCGTATAACTACAGACACTTTTGTAGACAATAGCATGTATTCACAGAACTCATCAACTGAGTTTAATGGTGCAATATCCAAAATAAGTTTTAAAAAATAAATGTAAGTGACTTCTTGTTAAATTTTGCAGGAAAGCTAAACGTGTTCCATTCCATCGGTATTATTAGTGAGATTAGCAATGATGAAATGCTTGTGAACTGCCTAAGAGGGGGGGGGGGGAAACTGACTGTTTTAAATTCATATATACAGGAAAAGAAGGTAAGCATTGGACTAATATTGCTGAAATAGTGTCGAAATTGTCACTACCTAAAATTGGCAAACTATGCAATCATCTACAATTTTGAGTTTTGATTTTTCTCTGTATGACCTTAAATAATACTTGATAAATAAATAAAATAACTATGAAAGAGTATTGGTATTAATATTTTGTAATTAGATATTTTCACATACATAACTTAGTTTTTATTTAGCACAAAATTTATTTTTTGTATTTGTCCCCATAGCCCTGCATCATTTCCCGTTAGACCCCATACATGGAGGCTAATGGGACAATGATGTAATTTAAGAACTTGATTTTTTTTAATTAATAGGTCTTTAAAACACATTAAGCATTTTTTTGGTAATCTTATGTGAACGCTTTAATGTAGTATAGTTTATTTATAAATACCTGCATATTTCACTGAAATAGAGCTTAAATTAAAACAGTGTCCCGTTAGTCCCCGCTCTCCCTTACACGTTCGACTTTTTTCTATTCAGGAAGAATTCAGAGTTTAAACTAGCACTGCACTGTGTTTTTTAGAAAACCCTCTCTCTCGTTGAACGTTAAAAGCTCTTTCAACATGAAAATTGAGAAAATCCACTAAAAATCGGAGAACTAGTAGATTGTCAATTATTGTCGCCTCTGAAGCCTTACCACGATAGTCTCGGGAAATAATCGGTAGCGGATAGTTCCCGCTATCGGATAATGAAATCATCGGATAAATAGCCGCGACCCCCAGTTTTGCCCTACCACCATGGTCACGTCTAAAGGAAGCGAGAATTTTTTCGACTGTTCCGGGAGTATCCTAATCGACAGAAATAAACCAATCAAAGTAGAGCATTCTTTCCGATATCCGATCCACGTGAGCGCGTGGATCGGCGCGTGAAATGCATGTTAAAAAAAATACACCAAAACAATTATACTTTGAAACCAATTTCTGAACAATATACAGCCCAAAGATGGAATATTAATTACACACAATTTGACAGACAAAATTTTAGGATGTTACACCTTGAAACACAGATGCTGTTATTTGTAACTATTTAAAGAAGAAAGATTATATAAAAGGTTTGCTAGCTCAGTGATAGTATAAAAATTATTCATCCTTAAGTATCTTCTATGGAGACATTAATTTGTTAAAGGTGATATAACATTTTTTTTCTTTTTCATGGCATATAAAATGAACTGTGTAATAATAATAAGTGTTTCTTTGAATTAGTAATTTAAGCATATTTTCCTTAACAGTGCATGTTTAATAAATGGAAACTAAGTGAATAACCATACATTTAAAAAGTGATAATAAAAAATTTAACTTCATCATTTCAAAACTTTATTTCTGTGTTGAGGGTTGTCTTTCTCGTTGTTTTAGCCTCGAGAAAAGGCTTAAGTTCTTCAATCAGCCGAAGTGCGGATTGTTTTTTTAAGCGGAAATTCTAATGAAATCTTCCTCGCTTAAATCAAATGATTTACATCTAGGAATCGAAATTCGATTCCTAGGAACCCTTCTTGCATCGTCTTGTTGTGCAAGCGCTAAAACCAAAAATCGTGACATTTTTTTAAAAGTTAAAACGATCAAACAAAACAAAAATACCACGAGCTGCAATCCGAGATGAAGATGGTCGATAGCGGGAAACGGTTCTCACACTTGTTGATGGTGTCGTAAAACAGCGGATTTCTCGACAGTATTTACGGTATCGTAAACTTTACGACATTATCGTGGTGGCACTTTTAAGTGCTCTGTTGAAATGTGACGTCATATGTGCGAGAAGGTTGATTTATCCGCTACCGATTATTTCCCGAGACTATCGTGGTAGGGCTCCAGGTCTTTTTACATATCGTTTTTCAAATCTGTGCAAATTTTCAAGCCGAACGATCGAACAGAGTGGATTTTTATTTGTATTCTAGATAGACAAACTTTCATATTTATACAGCTAATAGTACTAATTATCATTTATACAGCTAATAGTACTAATTTATCAGGAGTTATCTAACGGGTGTCCCAAAAATGACAGATGATTAAGAAAAATCAAAGAAAACCGGAAATTGATAGAAATGTACGGTTTTCCGCATTATGCCCAGTTA
This sequence comes from Cheiracanthium punctorium, assembly GCA_038373885.1. Taxonomy (NCBI): domain Eukaryota; kingdom Metazoa; phylum Arthropoda; class Arachnida; order Araneae; family Cheiracanthiidae; genus Cheiracanthium; species Cheiracanthium punctorium. Next base: position 314,973 of record JAWZYV010012587.1, on the reverse strand, counting down.
ACCAGGGAATTTATTCATACAAATTTTCAAAATTATTTACGAAGTTCATCACCAGAGGGTACTGCCGAATAGGAAGGAAAAAGTATGGAACAGTGTTTTCAAAATAACCACCGTTTGCAGCAACAACGTTGTGCAATCTGAGGACAAAATTCGCAGACGCCCGGGCAAACACTTCATTCGGAATATTGTTTGGGGATTTCTTCGCAGTGAATTGTCACAATTCGCAAACTGTAAGTGAACTGGAACAATACAACTCCGCTGTTTGTCAGAGCATTCCAACTGAAATGTTTGCTCGGAGGTCTGCGAATTTTGTCCTGAAACTGCACCACGTTGTTATTGCAAACGGTGGTTATTTCGAAAACATTGTTTTATGGTTTTTCCTAGTCAGCAACGCCATCTGTTTTTAAATAATTTTAAAAAATTGTAAGAATAAATTCCCTGATTAACAGAGTACAATTCAGCAAACTTTACATTTCTATCGCCTTGAGGATTTTTTAAATTGACTCTTCAAATTGTCGTTCATTTCAGGTACACCCGGCAATTGCTCATAATTCCACATTTCATTTCATTTAGTTCGCGCATCAAGTAGAAATGGCTGAAGCAATATAACGGAATTAGGTGACTTGATAGGGGGTCGCTCAACTTAAACTATAAACTTCGTTTAAAAAAAATAATTTTGAGATTTTGCGAAAAATTAAGCACGAATGTTTGTTTGCGCATCCCTTAATAAAAATTGAAGTGAATGAATGAAATTTAGGGACATGATAGGTGCTTACTCAAATTACATCTAATTTTTTGAGATTTGGCGAAAATGTATTCCAAATGTGTGAATTTGTGTTGGTGCATCACTTGAAAACCTCTGAAACGAATCAAATAAAATTTATCATGAAAGGCAGTCATATAACTTAAATATAGGCGTTAGTTTTCTTAAAAATTTTGAATACGCAAATTGAAACTGAAAATTTATTCTAAATGTTTAAGTCTGTGCTTGCGCATCACGAATAAAATCCTGAAGAGAATAAAATATATTTATGATTATCATAGAGGTCACTTAACTATACGTGCCAAAATGTTTCAATTTTTTATGGATTTCTAGATTTTACGAAAATTGCGTAAATGTTTGTTCGCTCATTGCTGAAAAATGGCTCAGTGAAATGTGGACTATTTTTGGATTGCATGTTAATTTAAACTGTAGATGTCAAAATTATTTTAAATATAGATTTTGAGATTTTGTGTGAATCGCGTAAAAGTTTGTTCTCACATCAGTGTAAAACGGCTTAAGAGAATGGAATAAAATTTTGCTACATGATTGGTAACAAGTGAAAGAACAATAACATTTCTTCAGACTTTAATAAATTGAAAATGTTTGCAAAAATTGCATTTCCTTCCTTTTTTATGAAAGAGAGCATCACTTTAAGACGTCTGGAGGTAATAGAATAATTGGCTATGCAATTTAATTATGTCGATTTCTCTTTTCCAATATTTTTATTGACTTTTTTGGATTTGATGAAAATTATGCCAGATTTTCTTTTAGCATACTAAAAAGTCCCTACAGTTAATCAAACTAAATTTAGTTACAGGCCAGGGGATTGAGTTAAATAATATCGTTTGAATTTAAAAAAGAATAAGATTTTGAAAAAACTTTTGTCTGACGTCTGTGTGAAAACGACTAAGGGAATGAAATAACTAAAACGACTAAGGGAATAGTTTTGCTAAATTGTAGACGGTTAGTGAATTTAAATTACAAGCTTTGAATATCCCACAAATTGAATTCTTTTTTAAATATGGCGTAAACCATGAAAGAATTTTCGAGCATAGTCATGAAATCAATCAAACGTTGCAAGTTAAATATGCTATTCAAAAGCCGGATATTCTTTTAATTTTATCAACTTGTTACTCTCTAAAAAGAGTTAGCCAAAAACTAACATTAAACTAACGGCTAGCACTAATTTAGATAGTTTACAGGTAAATGACAACTAAACTAAGAGTTGTTAGTTGTAACGTTCAACTAACTGTGCTCAACTAAATTAGTTTTAGTTGAACAGAAAACTAAAATTAATCTAGTTGACCATGAGTTAGTCGGACCTACAACTATTACTTTTAGTTGCAGTTTTCAAATAACAACCAACTGTAATCAGGCGTCGCAGTCGGTCCTATGTTTTAAAAAATTCTTAACTCTATAAACAATAGAGTAAAATGTTCTGTTTCAACAGTTGTTGAATGTTCTTTGATGTTAAGGTTTCGCCTATCAAACCATTAAAATACTAGGCTATTAAAAAAAAAACTTTTTTGAAAGTAGGAATTAAAAAAAAAAAATAGGACCGACTGCAACGCCTGCTGTAATCAGTTCAGGGCAGAGTTGGGCATCATTATGTAAAATACTAGAAGTCAAAGGGTGTTGTGTAGGTAATTACAACGGACACTGGAAAAAAGCATTCGACAAAAATGTCTTCATTCTGTACATTTAATAATTTCGTATTCAATTTTTATTATATACCGTAATAGGAATTGCATTTTCTTCTAAAACCGTACCAAAACTTTTTTCATTCGAAATATTTCGTTTTGCTCGGAACATCCCCTCTTATATCAATGTTTCATGCAGAGGACATCATTTTATTTGTGAAAAAAAAAAGTTTAACGGGAAAATATAGAAAAATTATTTTTAACGAATTGGAATTGCAATTTTTCCTTCAAAGCCTAACCGGGACTTCAGTACGACGTCATTATCACTTGCGACTCCTAATTTTGCCTTAAAAATTTGGTCGGTGGTGGAGGGGGTCGCTTAATAGAGGTGGTCGCTCATAGAAGTTTCACTGTACTTCGCTTTTAATATCTACTTACTAGAAGATAAAGCCAGTTGTGGAGGCAGTTGCAACGGGCGCTAGAAAAAACATTCGACAAAAAATATATCTACACTCAATACGTTTAATCTTTGCGCACTTGAAATGAATAGCTTCTTATGCAGTTTTCATTGTATACCGAAATCGGAATTTCATTTTCTTCTAAAAACGTGCGAAAACTTTTCACGTTGGAAAGATTGAGTTTCGCTGGGAACAGCCCCTCTTATATAAATGTTTCATGCAGAGGAAATCATTTTACTTGTGAAAGTTAAACTGAGTAACTTAGAAAAACTATTTTAAAGGAATGGGAATTGCGCAATTTTCCCTTCAAAGCCTAATAACCGGGACTTCAGAATGACGTCATTATCACATACGACACCTAATTTTGTCATGCTAATGATTAACTTTTTTACTCTCGGAAATAAAATAGAGCTGAAAATAGCGAAAAATCGCCTGACAAATAGGAAACGGATGGATTTTCAGATTTTTAAATAAACAGGGGTTATTTTCTCACAACACTCTTTTTGGAGAGAGAGAGAATCTCTACAAAGTAGTTGGTTGGTTGGTGTCGTGTCCATGCAGAGATCTATAGATGACCATGAGTATACAGAACACAGCTGGCTATCTCCTTGATGTTATCGGAGTATAGACTCTTTTCGATGTCAAAGGGGGAGAATCCCCCGAGCTGAGCCAGAGATCTTAAAATGGCAGGGCAGTCAAAAATGTGTTTTGGAGTCAGTGGAATATTATCGCAATTATTGCAGAGACGGTAGATTCTATTGCCATCTCTTTTATGCCTCGATATGCCTCGATTTTTATGCCTCGATAGTGGCCTGTTCTAAGGCGAGTAATAGTTTTAATGAGGTCCCTATTAGCGTTTATTTCACAAATCTGAGTCTCTTTTAATGGTGTTTTCTCTTAGACGGTACCCTGCAATCGCATTCACATCGTCAAGAGTGACTCTGTTGATATTTCCATCATTGAGATTTCTCCCTTCCTTGGCAAGTTGATCTGCCTCCTCATTTCCAGGGATGCCAGCGTGCGCAGGCATCCACTGCAGAATACATATCTTGTTTAATTTGTCAATTTCATTCAATTGGTGTATATCATGGGTTAGCCTTGATTGACCGGTATTTATTGCTCCTAAGGCAGCTTTGGAGTCACAAGATTGACAAGCCCATTAGCTTTATCAGTATTATTGAGTGAGATGTATTCATACAATGCACAATTTATTGCTCTAAGTTCACTGGTGAAATTTGAAGCAATGGATCCAGTGCTCAATGAATGGTTCGTAGTTAAGCCGTTGGGCAATACAAAGTGTACACCCGCTCCTCCTTTTTGAATAGTTTCGTCAGCTGAGCCATCAGTATATGCATGGACAAGGTTACTTTCCGACATTGCATTGATAGTCTGCATAACCTTTTCAAAAATATCTGATGTAAATTCCTTTTTGGAGCATGGAACAATGAGATCTACAAAGTAGTGAAAAATGGATTTTTCTCGGTGAATGAGAAACTCCGTGGTTTAACAAAGCAGGCTTAGCATATATGCCAAAAGAATGTACTAGCGATTCAACTTGGCAATGTTAAGCTAGGCTTTCATTTCTACGAGTGTTTCAAAACTCCATGGACGCAACTAGGTACTCTTTCCAGTCATGGGAAGGCAGTCTTTAACCCTTTTTCGACTGGAAGTGCAAACGCACGCTTATCGCTGAGGCCGGCAGTCACTTTCGCGAGTGTGTCCAGGGCCGAAGGGTTTTTTTTTTTCTATTAAGCCTAAATCCATGAAATGACCGAAATATCGACGCGTTGTCACTATCACTATTATCTGAATCTGTTTGAGAATCATTATCTGAAATATTTTGCTTCATTCCCGGGGGCTGAACGAGAGAACGCGCTGGCACGACAGAGTGTTGGCCGGGAAATGAGTGCGGTTCTTGCTAACACGTATACGTGACAGTCGGCGCGAAAGGGTTAACAATCCCCTGCAAAGCGTTTGCAGGGGGAGCGTAAGAAAAACAGCCAGAAAGTAAGTCGTGATGAATGTTTAAATAATCATCTAATTTATTCTTATTCCTACTCCAAAAGATCTATTTTCACTTAAAATGTTTATTCAAACTTTACCGATAACATTATTTTATAGAAAAGTCGACTATATGCTCATTCTGAAAGAATAAAAAACTGTGTTTGCTTAGGAATGTGGGGGAGGGGGTGTCATTCTGAGTTATCCTTTGTTGGGGGGCGGTGGCGAAATGTTAAGATTTGGAGATGGTCCTCTGAGTCAGCGTTTCCCATTCTTACAACAGAAAGTCTGATTTTTCTTGAAGGGCAAAAAATCAATCCAAGATGAGCTTTAGCCCTCCCTTCCTTTCCAAATTATGCCAAAGAATTCCACGCTTTAAAATGTTCGTTAGACACATTCACGCTACGAAACAAATAAAACTGAAAAGAAATCTGTCCTTCTAGATACTTTTATTCATAATGATTTTCATTCAACTCAGTAATGCTTTACTGCTTTCTTATTTTTTTAAAATAAATTTTAACGAGATTGAATGTATTATTTGTGTTCCATTTTAAATAATCTTTCAATCGATCAGTCTGTCTGATAAAAAATCCGTGAAGTACATAGATGCTTGAGAATCAAAATCTTTCTTCATAGACGCATTTTTCGAAAATGGCATGGGATCGTGTAGGTATACATCAGAAAACCTACACGATCCCATGTACATCTCCCCAGTACAAATTGGATCAGTTAATAGAGTCGATAAACCCGCACATACTTATTCATTCAATTATTCCAAATAACATTTCAAGTAAATAGTATATAAATTAACGCAATGATTAAATTCTGTTTTAAATCTAAGATGGTCACCGCACAGTTGCAAAAATATATTTTAAAGTTATAAAATTAAGGTTTCTAATAAACATAACCAAACAATAAAATCTTGTTAATGCAGACACCTGATATTGATACACTTTTATATTCTTTTAATCAGACGTCAGAAAAACTTTCTTGTGTCACGCAGTCATGACTTGCTGATGCGTGAAAATCTTGTACGAGTAACACTATTCCATATAGTTGGCTTCGAAAGGTATCTGCTTTCAAACGGAACTATTACTTTTACTCTTTAATCCCGTTTTGTAAATCATGCGTAAAATTTACAGACTTTCAATGACCTTTTTATTGTAGCAGAAAGATTTTTTACGCCTAGTTTCAGTATGTTTTATCGCGTGATTTGAGTAGTGTGCTCTACATTTTTAGTTTTTTTAAGAAATAGCTGTATACCTATTAAATATAGTATTATTTAACGAGAATTAAACTATAACGTGGATCTCGGATTTCGAATGATTCAGTTGGAAGAATTATGTGGCTAATTTTCTTGTTTGCGTTTGTTTTGGTAGCTGACTGAATTGGACCATCGTAATGAATTAATGTCTGCTCGTTAGTGATTTTTTTTTTAAAAGAGAAATGCATATCTACATTTTTGCTCCACCGGTAGCTTTCCATTTTGACTTAAAACCGTTTATTATTATTATTATTGATTATTATGAAAAGTACACTTTAAAAGAAATTTTACGCAAAAATTATCAGCTAAACCATCAGCTTTTATGGAGTATTAAGTAATTTTAGACCCTATAAAAGAAATCCTATTTTAAAACGGTGTTCAATAATAGGAAAATCCATTATTATGTCCAGATCCATTTTTACGAAGACGCACAGGGGAATCCTTAGATTGTCCGTCCTGTGCCTAACATCCACTGGATGTTCAAATTGGAATCACATTTCCTTAAACATGAGTGCTTAGAACAGATCGAGATAGGTTAAATCAGTTTTTAGAACTAAGGTTTGGTTTTGTGTTATGGCAAGCCTACACGAGGGTCATCTGATTATAGGGATGCCTTGGGCAGAGGACTTTTAAGGACTTCTAACGCGTATTTACATTTCATCTGAACAAAACCGACGAAATCTCTAGATTGATAGATCAACAGGCCCGAATCCGGAACCTTCACACTTCAGCCATCTACCATGTTCAGTGCCTTTTCCACTCAGGCATGGTAGGGCCTTTAAAACTGTCTGCAAAAGTGGGTGTTTTTCTTTCTTTTTTGAAGTTCTAATCCTTGTTGATATAGGATAAATGTACTTTTAAGCAACAAGAATTTCCACAGGATCTGATACAGGGCTTATCACATGGGCAATTCGGGACTTTGCTCAGGGTCCCCAGCTCAAAAGGGCCCTAACTTCAAATGTTATTCTGAAATATTCTTTTTTATATCAAAATTTTATGAAAAATAAAACAAATATCATAGATGGGGCCCCCTAAATTCATCAATGTCCGGGTCCCTGTTGGTCACATTCGCGCCCTGAGCTGATAACTGACAAAATTGCAAGAAGTGTCACCAGAAAAAGTTTTCATGAAAGAAACGTAGGTATTTTTGGGAAAGCTAATTCGATTATTTTATGGATTACAATGTAATACTGAGCGTTTTTACATTGTTATAGCAAATATTATTTTTGAACTATCACTAAAATAGATTGCGTACACCAGTGGCGTAGATAATTGGTTGAGGATAGGAGGTCACCTCCCACATTAGTAATTTTTTGCGATACAAAATGTACATTCTTCACTCCCTTATCACGCACACGTATACATATATGTGTGAGGTGCAGTAGTCGTACACCCCCCCCCCTGAAAAATTTCTGGCTATGCCACTGGCGTACACATATTACCACTTACACCATCAACCCATCACGTCTTCAACCTCATCCAAATTTCAATTTTTGTTTAAAAAATGAAACTAATTAAGAATGGAATTAACTACTCTTTGAGGAATTTGGCCATTTCCACCTTCAAAATCGATCAACTAATGCCGGAGGCATATTACCAAACCTTACATTCATTCAGACCCGCATTTTCCGTCCGCCCACGGAACTAGGAATCGAGATCCCTGATTGGTTAGCTCACTGACGTCATGCCTGCCCACCGAATTCGAAAACTGGTGAGTCTGTACGGCAAAATTCTTATGTATTAAAATGATTAATTATCATGAGATGAAATACCAGCGAAATAAAAATATAGGCAGCTTTCACTAGTTTTAGATGATATGCAATAAAAGAATATACGATTTAAATTACGAGTGCATTACAAATCTTATTTTAAACCTTATTTTCCACGGGTGCTGACATCTGTTATTATATAAGTAGACTTATATGACACGTTAAGTAACTTTTCATAGACGATTTTTCAGAAAATTATTTAAAAAAAAAAAAAATCTCTAATCTGTTTTCGATGCGTGTCTATAAAGTTTAATTTAATTAAAATTATTATAAACTGAAATAAATATTGAATAATGCAATTATTCAATATTTATTTAGTAGAATTTTTTTTCCATGAAAGTAAAAGAATTTTTTTTTTTTTTTTAAATTATGAATATCGTTTCTTGAATAATGGCATGTACTCTAAATATTAATAAATGACTTAAGTTACAACTAGATGCGTGAGATTTAATTAATAAAAAAGGGAATTTATGAAAAAAGGGAATATTGAATAAAAAAGGGAATATTGAATAATTGCATTATTCAATATTTATTTCAGTTTATAATAATTTTAATTAAATTAAACTTTATAGACACACATCGAAAACAGCCTAGAAATTTTTTAAAAAAATAATTTTCTGAAAAATCGTCTATGAAAAGTTACTTATTATGTCATATAAGTCTACTTATATAATAACAGATGTCAGCATCAGTGGAAAATAAGGTTTAAAATAAGATTCGTAATGCACTCGTAATTTAAATCGTATATTCTTTTATTGCATATCATCTAAAAATAGTGCAAGCTGCCTATATTTTTATTTCGCTGGTATTTCATCTCATGATAATTAATCATTTTAATACAAGTAAATAATAAAAGTATTTTGCCGTACAGACTCGCCAATTTTCGAATTCGGTGGGCAGGCATGACGTCAGTGAGCTAGCCAATCGGGGATCTCGATTCCTAGTTCCGTGGGCGGACGGAAAATGCGGGTCCGAATGAATGTAAGGTTTGGTAATATGCGTACCGGAGCTATGGAGTTTGTTTCTCCATTGGTTTCTATAGAATTTTTTAGAAATCTCGCGAAATATTGGTCCTAGGCCTTCGCTAACCTCACTTTTGGGCATTTCTTATAATGCCAAATTTGGCGATATTTCGCCAAAAATCGCCAAGCTTGGCGACATTTTGGTCAATTGGCGCGATTTTCATAATTGGGCTTGTAAAGTTAGCTTTTCTGCATTAACATGCATCATTGCCTAATATTTCTCTTCTATGACGTAATCATAAGTCCCGCTTTATGTGGAATCTTCGAGAGATACATTCTTCTAGAAACTCCTTGTAGCTTCTGCGTTACCTATAAATACAGGCATGACAGACCCCCCCCCCCCCCAGTTCAGTGTGGATCGACTTTCCGATGAGTACGCTGCTTTGCTCTGTGCGATAGAAGCGGTATATTCGCTTGCCTTTTTGAGGCTTTGTTTTTAAGTGCTGTGTGTAAATTTTTTATTGCTGAGTCTTGAGGGGCAGTTTACGAAATCCCTCGTATATATCCACTGAATTTTTGCCTGTGGATGTGTTTTATTTTGTGTGAGAAATACGGCATTTGCGAAAGCTTCTGTACTTAGCGACTGTTTTAAGCACATTACTGTCTGATTGTGCTTGTGAATTTTGTGCAGCTGATTGTTCGACGAATTTCCAGAAGCAATAAAACTTGTGTTCCATCCTGACAAGTGGACTCTTTAGTAGAACTTTCTACACCTATTGTACTTTAGATTGACGAACCCAGGAAACAAGCAGTTTTTTGCGACAATATTGTAATTATTCAGCTTAAAGTTTGCCGTAATAACTATTACATTAAATTTTATCATATTAAAATAGCTTTTCTTTTCGTGTGTAGTTGCGATCTTCGTTTTTCTCAATTGTTTTTGAAAGTGAAGTGCTTCTTATTTTATGTTTGTAAGTAATTTGAATATAATTCCACACTATTTGTTTAGTCCGAACCTAGTATATAAAAATTTAGCAAATATAAAAAAAAAGACTGAATATTGGATAATGAAGGCTGAGTGCGAAGGTTCCGGATTCGGGTCATATCGCGGAGCTGTCATCTAACGGTCTGGAGTTTTCGTCGGTTTTCTATAGATGTAACGTTAATACGCGTTAGAACCCCTTAGAAAGTCCTCCATCCAAGACATCCCCCCTCCTAGTCAGATCGTTCACGTGTAGCGTTACGTTAACCAAACAAACCAGCGAGGGAATGGTAAGGGGTTTATATCATGCTCCAGGCGACAGTTACATATGCTCACTCAGTCACTGCCTGGGGACGATAAGCAGGACAAAACATTTTACTATAAATGGTTTATTCCCCCTCCCCCACACATTTTTAATGATGAACCCATGTTTAACCGATTTGCGCTCGTCATTGGAAAGATGCAAAGGCGAACACTGCCCTTTTGGACCAGCGTTGCTTCTTAGCTGAGCAGTGGCGTAGTAGAAGGCGCATCTGTTCCGGACACAGCATATGCAAGAAACACTATATTTTCGAACTACCTTTGTTTTCTATTCTTGCAAACAGGAGGGGAGCAAAAGCTTCAGTTCCGGACACTGAAAACTTCATTTACGCTTCTGCAGCATAAGCGGTCTTGCAGCATAAGTCTTTGAATGCTCCGCTGAGACCCAGCGACTGAGCTAGCGCAAACTGAGGGGAGGGGCATTTAAAGACCCATACTGAGAAGCAACATTAGTCAAAGAAGGCTAGTATTCTCCGTTGCAGCTTTTCAATAATGAGAGCGAACAGGTTAAGCATGGAAACGCCGTTAAATACTTATATGCATATAACATATATTTTTTAAACGATGCTGCTTAAACGAAAGTCGAATAAACAGTACGCACGTTTCATGTGGTACAAAAGGTTCACGCTCCTGCAAAGGGTGGACATTTTGTATCATCCGACAAATGCGTACAATTCTTCCGTGAAACTTGGATAATTCGAATGTTTGGTCGATTGCTAGAATACTTTTATTTATCTCCTTTTTCCGAGAGAATATATATTCGGAATTTTTTGATATTTCGAATTTTTTCTCTGGTCCTTTCTATATTATTATGGTATAATCTATTTTTTCACTGAAAAGAGGGCAACTCACAACTTGAAAGTTTATTAGATCTATTTTATGCCCCTTGAAGGACGGGGTAAATTCCTTAGAACAAAATGAAGGCCTTTCAGAAAAAAAACTGCACCACATTTGGTGTCAAATAGGACAAACTCCCTCCATAGGTAGCCTGAAAATGAATGCGAGATAACATGTTATCGTGTGTATCCAGATCATATTCTCGTCCAAATTGGATTTACCTTATTTAACCTAAAATGAAATAAATCTTAATGTTCTTATAATAATGGCTTGTTGTAGTACTTATCGTTTAGTTTGTCGTGAAAGAAATATAAATGTGATTAAATAGGCAGTAATTAAATGGAAAATATTTTAATACGGAACCTTCCCACTTCAGCCTTCATTATCCAATATTCAGACTCTTTTGTTTGCATATATTTGATATATTTTTATAAGCTACGTTCAAGCTAAATGAATAGTGTGTAATTATATGCAAATTCCTTACAAACATAAAATAAGCACTTTTTCGAGAGCAATTGAGGAAAACGAAGATGGGTCATTCCATGGCGACTGTTAAAATTTGACTACATTTGTAACCTTTGAAATTCCCCAGTGGCTTGAAATATATATATTTATTTATTTAAATTGATCAAGAGTATCATAAATAAGTACTATACTGTTATCCATCTTCAATATAAGATGTCTTTTTTTTCTTTTTTTAAATTAAGGGAAATCAAACTTGACTGAAGTTACACAGAAGAGACATTGAGAAAAATGAATTTTATATAAATTCAAATCCTCTTCGAACTAATAGTGTGAGAAGTAAAATAATTTTTTTCTAGTTAAGTACAGATTTCAATCTTTATGAAAACATTTTCTTTCATTTAAAAAATTAAACTTTTTATGTAGAAAATATTTTATTCCTGTGACTGATGTTACATTCACAAAAACATGCTATAATTATATATTATTTCTTAAAAACAAAACTACCAAATTTAATTTTCGAAATATAATTACTCTAGTTTAATCATAATAAATAAATCATAGTAATGCTTGTTGTTCATTAATAAAATTTAAAAAATGTTGTTAGTGTATTTCACTAAAGGGTGATTCCATATAACTAGGGGCACCAGTGAAAAAAAAATATTCTTTTAAAGAATAATAGTTTTTTCCTCTATAAAGTAATTATTTGTGGATTTCTATAAAATTATGCTAAAAAGATGGCAAAACATTTTTACATATATTTTTTTGTCTTTAGAGGTGTAGAAAGTTCATCTTGTTTTCTAAAAGAAATCAACGGGTATGTATAAAATTTTATTTTTTATTGAAATTTCGTTCATTTAGATTAGACAATCGCAGAAACCTTTAACTGCAATATTTTTGCCTTGAGAACTAATTTTTATAAATTAGCCCTAACATTAATGTAACATCACTCCTAATTAACATAAAAAGTCGTAGTTTAATTTGTGAATTTTAAAGTTATAAAAATGTGTAAATGTGTTGTTATAAAATAAATGTAACATTAGGTACATTTCTGTTTTTCAATTAGAAAGCTACTTAAAAATATTGGGTAAATAGCTTTGACTGCTGCTGAAAGACAGAAAAAGTGATGAGATAAATTCAAAAATGAAGGAAAATATGAAAATCATAAAAAAAAGCAGAGGCAATAAACAGCCAAAATAAAAGAAGAAATGATCCAGCTAAATTACCTCAGTCAATTCAGGAGGTAAAAAGATTAATTTATCTTGAAATTAGAGAAAATGTTTGAAAAAGAGTATTCTGAATTGATTGAGGTAATTTAGCTAGGTCATTTCCCTTTTATTTTGGCTCTTTATTGGTTCTGCTTTGTTTTTCTTTAATAATCTTCATATTTCCCTTCATTCTTTAACTCATCTCACCTTCTTTTCTGTCTTTCTGCAGTAGTCAATGCGATTTTCCCAATATTTTTATGTAGGTATCTAATCAAAAAACAGAAATTTGACTGTTACATATTTTATATAAGTTTAAAACTCATAAATTGAACCAATATTAAATATTCAAAAGACTAATATGAAAGATATCTTCATAAAGGAAGAGAAAATGACTTTTTATATTTTTGGGACTAATTTTATTTAAGCAAGAAAAACTTTTATAGAATTTCGTGACTGATGTTACATTAAATATTTGGCCTAATTTACAAAAATTGTTTTTAAGATAAATATTGCAGTTAAAGGTTTCTGCATTGGTCTAATCTTTTCATATACAAGCGAAATTTCAATAAAAAAATAAGATTTCATTCATATTTGTTGATTTCTTTTATAAAACAAGATGAACTTCCTACACCTCTTTCAGACAAGAACTCGTGTAAAAACAGTAATGCTGCCAAAGATTGTGCATAAAACTTTTAAAAAGGTGTTGTCAACTTTTAGCATCATTTCATAGAAATTCACATATTTTTACTTCATAGGGGACTAACCCAGACAGCACAGCAAACTTGCATCAAACTTGCAGCAAGCTTGATTTATCAAGTCAATAAACTTGAATTAAGCTTGAAAATTTCAAGCGTGTAAGCTTAATTCAAGCTTGAATCAAGTGTTCTAGTTTACACTTGCCCAGCTTGCATTAAGCTTGACATTTCAAGCTTGAATCAAGCTTAAAAAATTTTCCTAAAAAAATTTCCTAAATACACGGGGCGCCGGTCGGCGAACTCACCCCACATATTTTACTTTGCCACGCATTTTCCCCCTCTACACTGAAATTTCAATTTAATTTAATCTGTTTCCATCAAGTGTTCGTGGCTGGAATAGAACCCGGGACCTTTCGGTTGGGAGTCGAGCTCGCTATCCGTTCAGCTACTAAGCTTCACGCAGTGTTATGACGTCGAGCAGACCCTTCTCCATGCGATGGCGCCATACGTCAGAAGTTGTTTTCAGTTCGAGAAGGCGCAGAGACAGCGACGGTGTTGAAGAATGCATGGAGATGTACCGCGAGTTGAAAACGGACTCTTGTGGTTGTAGCACACACCTAACACCGCGAATATAATGTAATGTGAATGTAACCCTTTGTTTTTATGGATGTGTTTGTGACAGTGAAATAAATCGTCCTGTTCGTCCTATAATTGTGTCCCCATCTGTTTTTGCACGCTACCGTACAGATGAGGAATACATTTGGTGGCAGCTTTACGGATTGAACTAGTGCATCGAAAACCAGTGTTTTAAGAAATGATTATTTTTAGTGGGTAAGTGCCAGTTCTAAAACAGTGCCTTTTTAATTAATCTAAAACAGTGCTTTTGTATTAAAGTTACTAAATTTGATTTTGGGGTCGTTTTGGAACAGGTTGTGCTTATACTATTTAATTGCTTATTTTAGCGGTTGTATTATCGTTTAAGATAAGTATGTGTATTTTGGTTTCGATTAAGGTAAATAGTGTTAATGCTATTTAGTTATTTGTTTTAGCGGTTGTATTATCGTTTAAGACAAGTATATGTATTTTGGTTTCGATTTGAGTAAAAGAGTGTTTATGCTATAATTACTTGTTTTAGTAGTTGTATTATCGTTTAAAATAAGTATATTGGTTTTCCTGAAAGCTAAGCAGAGTGTGAGATGAAAATATTTTTTTTGAACATTTTGAGTTAAGAAAACAATTATTTTATTGTGAATATACCATTTTGATTAATCTTGATTATATGATTCATTAAGAGTTGCTATTTACATAGGAATTACCTTCTGTTTTCATGAAGTGAATCTGATTAGTTTTGAGAACACTTTTAAATAGTTTTATTCTGTGTATTCAGATTTAAGACTAATTTTCGCTCTCATAAGAAAAAAGAGAGGTATTTACTGAAATTACGTATTTCAATTGGAAAATTTTGTTCTCAGAAAATATTATGAAGGTTGTGTTTTGTTTAAAAGAATATATTTTCTCATAAGCAGTTTGACTTTGTTTTTAATTTTGTGTTGAATAATTTTGAAAAAAAATTCTTTATGGTTTGATCGCATTATATTGTTTGATTTCATTTGAAAAGAAAAACAGTTTTGGTTTGTTAAGCAGCTTTCGAAGAAAGTAATTGAAATCCTCAGGGAATATTATAAGAGTGTTTAATTCTGTTATCATTTTTTTTAGAAACGGAAGTAAACTTCGTAAAGTAATTTGTAGATGGGTGTAGTTTGCTTTTGATTTAAGTAGTATCATTAGTAAAATATTAATTAAGTAAAATTAAATAATTATTGTACATTGTTCATTTATTATTATTTATGTGTTTAATTGGTTTATTAATGTTTATGATTTTGTCGGTATAAGTTATACGATTTTGGCAAATTTAAAGATGATAAACATTTTCATGGTTGCCATTTAAAGATTTTAAGACATTAAGTGGTTTTTTAGAAAAAGTTTAAAATTGAGTATTTTGTGCATTGTTTATTACTAAAATTTTTTGTGGTTCATCTGAAGAACCAGAAAATTAATTTGGTTAGAATTAGCATTAACTTTTCCCTAATTCTATTCGTATCGTTGCTGAGGAATTTCTTGAAAAAATCAAACAATTAAAATGGCCTATCTCGCGAAGGCGCGTAAAGAGGAATTAAGAACAATTGCTCAAGAGTTAGGGGAGGAGGTTACTGATGATCTTAAAATGATCGATTTAAAGAATTTGATATTAAATAGCAAGAACTATGATGAAGAATTTGTAAAAGAATTTGTGAATTTGATAATAAGTGATAGAATTAAATCTGAACGTGAAGAAAGGGAGAGAATTGAACGTGAAGACAAAGAGAGAATTGAACGTAAAGAAGAGAGACTTAAAGAAGAGAAAGATAGAGAATTTGCATTAGAAATGAAACGGTTAGAATTGAGTGCTTCTACAGGCGATTCGCGTACGTTGTGTACCAACTTCTCAAGTGGCAGTGAGACGGGTCCTAAAGTAGAATTATTGAAAATTAACCCAAAATTCGATGAAAAGAAAGATGAAATAGGACTCTATCTAATAAATTTTGAGCGTCGTGCAGAAATTAGAAGAAATTCTTCTAAAGAAGATTGGGTTGCGTATTTACTTAGTGTTTTGCCGAGTGAAGTAACGAATATGTTGGCTCGAGAACCCGTAGAAAAGGTTAAAGACTACGACTATGTTAAGGAGTTGATACTGAAGCGGTACAAAATAAATGCTGAAAGGTTGAAACAGTTATTTTATAGGCATCAGAAGAGTTTTGAAAAAACATGGCGGAATTATGCTCACGAGTTAAATAGCTATTTCGAAGAATGGACTTCTGAATTAAAGATTACTACGCTTGAACAACTGAAAGAATTAATGGTTACAGAACAGTTGAAGAGACGTGCGCCCCAAGAAATAAAAGATCATTTCCTGGAAGACTGGATGAAAATGGTTTCTCCTTTTGACTTGGCAGATAAAATAGACGAATATGAAAATATCAAAGATAGTTTCAAAAGAACCGGATATCGACAATCATCGAAAAACTCAGACTACTCTAGGAAGTTAGACGGAAAATTAAGGGGTGAAGACAAGAGGTATAAGAATCAAACAAAATACGATCCACAGAAGAACAAAGAAAGGGAATTTGAGCAGAGGAAACAGCCGCGATGCTACGAGTGTGGTTCTTATAATCACCTTAGACCTCAGTGTCCAAAACTGAAAGAAGTGGTGGCTGCAAACGATATCGCTGACGGAGATGTAGATCACCTGATGGCTCCTTATACCACCTTAGGTAAAGTAAATGGTGCAGAAGTTTCCATACTCCGCGATACTGGAGCCACATTAGATTTGGTTTGCCCTAAGTTGGTGAAGCCTTATATGCTTACAGGTGAATATGTGTGGCTGAGATCACCATTGATAGACTGCTACATGTCTACCATTAGCCGAAATAGAATTAGAAGGTAGTTTTGGGCATGTTGTAACGAAAGCAGCAGTACAACCGTATAAATGGGAAGAAAGTAAATATTTGTTAGGAAATAAGACAGCTGCATTGATCGACAGTATGAAGAAAAATAAAGATGTGGAAATGCATATGATAAACGCAGTTCAAACACGTTCTAAGAAGAAAAAAGAATTACGAAAGGAAGAAGAGAAATTTCAAGAAATCTCGAATGAAAGTTGTCAAGAGATTATTGACCTAACCGAAATCACTGATGAAGAAAAAAAGTATATTACCATCACCGGAGCCTTTTGTTGAAACTCCTAATCTTTTGAAGATCACATCTGAAGAATTCAAGTCCGCTCAAAGTAGAAGCGCAGAATTAAAGTCTCTAATGGAATTAGCTACAGTTAAGGAAAATAGTAAATTTGAATTAAATAATGAAGTTATTTTATAAGAAGGAAGACAAACATGGAACTGAAAGACGACTGCTGGTAGTTCCAGAGGAGTATCGTGAACAGTTAATGAAAATTTGTCATGAAGGAACAGCGGCTCATCTTGGAACAACAAAAACTAAAGATGCACTCTTTAAAAGTTTCTACTGGCCCAACTGTTACCGAGATGTTGAGAATTTCGTGAAGGCTTGTGACAGTTGCCAAAGAGCTGGAAAACCTCAAGAAAAGAAGAAGGCTCCTTTAAAGATCGTACCAGTTATCCCAGAAAATTTTACGAAAATAAATGTTGATGCTTGTGGGCCTTTGCCCGTGACACCCTCAGGAAACAGATACATTATAACTGCAATTTGCATGTCTTCTAAATATCCAGATGCAATCCCTGTGGAAAATCTCTGTTCGACCACTGTTGTAAATGTGCTACTTCAGATTTTTAGTCGCATGGGATTCCCTAAAGAATTGCAGACCGACCAGGGATCATCTTTCGTGAGTGCACTTACATCGGAATTTCTAGAAAGGTTTGGAATAAAGGTGGTGCGAAGCTCCGTTTATCACACCCAAAGTAATCCAGTGGAGAGAATGCACAGAACTCTAAAAAGAATTCTCAGAGTCCTATGTTTCGAATCTGGACCAGACTGGGAAAATATCTTACCCCAAGCTCTTTTCGCTCTTCGAACGGTAACTCATGATAGTACCGGATTTTCTCCAGCTGAATTGGTTCACGGAAAAAACTTAAGAACTCCCATCATGCTTCTCTACGAAAAGTTGAAAGGAGAAGAAGAGACAGAAAGTAGTGTAGTTGAATATGTCTTTGAACTTATGAATCGTATGAAGAGATGCCAAGATCTTGCAATTCAGCAAATGGAAAACGTAAAAGAAAAACAAAAACTATGGTATGATCGAAAGGCTACAGAACGCAAGTTTGAAAAGGGAGACTTAGTACTTGTGGTGGCTCCTTCAAGGCCGAATAAATTGTCCGTGCAGTGGGTAGGTCCTGGACAAATTATCCAACAATTATCTGAAACAAACTATGTTGTTAAATTTCCAGACAAAGAAAAAAATCATGTGTATCATATCAATATGCTGAAACCTTATTATCAAAGACCAGAAAATATAAATTTGTTATATACGGAAGAACCAGATGCTGACGAAGAAGAAATGCCATGTTTGCAGCTGAACTCCTGTAAAAATGAAGAGTCTGAACTTTTCCAAAACATAGTCAAACTCCCGACTTTCTGAAAGTGAACGTGAAACTCTGAGACTTCTAATATCTGAGTATTCTGGCATTTTCTCAAATGAGCCAGGATGTACGAACCTTACTAAACATGATATTGAATTGGAATCCGAGAAACCAATTTGTACAAAGCCATACCGGTTGTCGCCTAGACAAAGTGAAATTTTAAAGAAAGAAATAGAAAAGATGCTGACTCTCGGAATAATTGAGGAAGGCGAATCCGACTTTTCATCCCCGCTCATCTTAGTTGAAGTCCCCGGGAAAGATCCCCGACCCTGCATTGACTATAGGAAATTGAACAACGTCACTAAAACGCAGTATTGTCCACTACCAAATATAGAGCAACTAGTGGAAAAGGTATCGAATGCAAATTATATAACTATACTGGATTTTACCAGAGGTTATTGGCAAATCCCATTAACGGCACGAGCTCAGCGTTATGCTGCTTTCTGTACGAGCTTTGGTATTTTCAAACCGTTACGGTTACCGTTTGGACTAAAAAATGCTCCATATGATTTCAGCCGGTTGATGGCTGGACTGTTAAAAACTTGCGAAGAATTTTCCGTGCCATATCTCCATGATGTCGCCATATTTTCTCCTACGTGGGAAGAGCATATATCGCATTTAAAAATTGTATTCGAAAAGATGAAGACAGCTAAGTTGAATATAAAACCATCAAAATTTCAGTTTGCAAAAGCGACCGTGAAGTACTTAGGTCATGTAGTTGGTCAAGGACATCGAAGACCAGGGGAAGTTAAAGTCCAAGCCATAAGAGACTTCCCTACTCCTTCTACGAAAACACACATTAGGTCATTTCTAGGACTGGCTGGATATTATCGAAGGTACATTCCCGAATTTTCCGCGATTTCAGCACCATTGACAGACCTACTAAAAGGAAAAAGTCGCATGTCAGCTATAAGATGGACGGAAGCATGTCAAACTGCATTCGATGAACTTAAAAGAAGGTTAACGGAAAGACCAGTGTTGCACAGTCCAAATTTTACAAAACCGTTCCTCGTACAGTGCGACGCCTCCAATTATGGAATTGGTGTTGTCCTATCACAAGTAGAAAATGACGACGAACATCCAATAATGTACTTAAGTAGAAAGTTTTCTTCCGCCGAACAAAATTATAGTACTATTGAAAAGGAATGTGCAGCAATAATTTATGCTGTACAAAAGTTGAAGTGTTATCTCGATGGACAGCACAAATTCATTATTCAGACGGATCATAATCCTTTAGTGTGGTTAGGGAAAAACAGCGGGACGAATCCGCGACTTTTAAGATGGGCCCTAACTTTACAGCCATACAATTATGAAGTTGTTCATAAAAAGGGCAAACTTCATCAAAATGCTGACAGCTTAAGTCGTCTCCCCTAAATTAAAGGCAATTAAGAAATTATAATGTTATTATCTGTTTTGTTTGAATTTATATTTCTACTAATATTGTAAATAATTGTATTATTTGGTCATTATTAGTGAAGTTTATGTAACTTTTTTATATGTAGTTATAATTGAATTTTTTGTTTGGGGAAATGCACTGTTCTTTGTATGGCACTGAACTGGCACTGAAATAGGATTTGTCTGCCCTAATTAATTATTTTTAACAAACTTTGAAGACTGACAAACTTTGAAGATTTTCAGGTAAAAACTTTTCCCTCCAAACTCCTGAAAAGTTTTCCTCCGTGAGGGGAGGAGTGTAGACTGTTATGACGTCGAGCAGACCCTTCTCCATGCGATGGCGCCATACGTCAGAAGTTGTTTGTTTTCAGTTCGAGAAGGCGCAGAGACAGCGACGGTGTTGAAGAATGCATGGAGATGTACCGCGAGTTTAAAACGGACTCTTGTGGTTGTAGCACACACCTAACACCGCGAATATAATGTAATGTGAATGTAACCCTTTGTTTTTATGGATGCGTTTGTGACAGTGAAATAAATCGTCCTGTTCGTCCTATAATTGTGTCCCCATCTGTTTTTGCACGCTACCGTACAGCAGGTATGACTAAAGTGACTTATCACGCCGCTTTCTCGCCAGATTGATAAGTGGGCGATGTGTTATTTGTTTCTTTTATTTTTCCATGGGATGGATCAAAATTAAAATAATGTTATGTGTGATTTATAGACTCTACTAATAGGGAAATAAACATAATATAAACTTACGAGCAGCACACGTTTTAAAACTTTCAGTACCTCAACACTCATGAGCAATACTGCTGGCCAAAATCGAGACAAACGACTGATTTTGAAATCAATTTCGTAGTATAATTGTATTTTATTTTGAAGAATTTCCATATTTGGAAATATAGAATGGATTTACTTACTTAACACAAATTTTGTGTTAAGTAATCTGAAATCAAAGAAACAGATAGTTAAAGGTTACTTCGAAATGCTATATCACAGTTGCTAACATGTATGGAATACAAACACTTTAGTCATTTTTGTAAATATTTCTTAAAATAACAAATAATTGAAAAATTTTGCTATTTTTTAACGCTAAAAATTCTCTTTACAAATGTGGTTATTTTCCTACATATTGATATGCTCTATCGATATAGAGCATTTCGGAGAATTAAAAATAAGTTTAAATTAATTTATACAAATGTAAATTTGAATTATTTTCATTGTTCATACTTTATAATTAAAAAAATTAACTTCTGAATTTTTTTATCCTTTGTAATTTTATTTTTAAATTACAAAAGTGTAAGATGCAAGATTTTTGGGCCCTAAAATCTGTAGGCCCGGGGCAGTTGCCCCGTTTGCCCTGCCGGTAATATGGCCCTGGTAATAAAATAAAACACATCTTTTACGAACTTTCAGCAAATTTGAGGACGCTAGACAATTAATGTCCATTCTCTTTCACAGATGGCGGCATCACTGCGCACTTTGCAAGCTAAAATCCAGCTTAAGCCAAGCTTGCATTGCCAAGCCAAATGTCAAGCTTGATTTAAGCTTATGTGCTGTCTGGGAAGGTTATTTCCATGCTTCTCCCAAAAAGGACCTCTTGTTAAAATATCTGTTACGGGTTTTCTCATGGTTCAAATATTTTTCGTGATTCGTTGCGATGGTAATTAGTATTAAATCTTAAGCTATGCACCGAAACTAAGTAGTAATTTATCAAGCATTCCGCATGCAATATCAGCGTAAAAACACCATTATACAATAACATAGAATAAGTTTGACACATTTTATCTTATTATTATTGACAACAGAATTAGGGAAGCAGTTGTATTTATGTAATGTTACTCTCAACATACTATACATTTTTCATATTCTGAGGAAGTATTTTTACCTTGCTTAATTGATCTAATTATGTATTCAGTATGCTTAAACAATGTTTCTCTCATTTAAAATAATTCAGCGGTTATTTGTGTGCATACCAACTATATTACAGCTAACGGTTATTTTGACTTCTCGCAAGAAATGCTGCTTTTACCGATTTATATTGATTGTTTTCGTGTGTAAGTGATAAATATTCACTCAAATGTTGGCATTAAATTATTTTGAATGTGAATACATAACAGAAAAACGCTCATTATGAATTCTGAATAATCTAATTACAAGTAAATAGTCTTACTAAGATTGTCTTACTAAGTTTGTCTTACGTGGATACGAGGGGGGGGGGACTTGACGTTCAAGTTGCTAAAATTAAACGTATAGATATATAAAAACACTAAAATAAAAATGTAAATTTTGAAGAATAGATAGTTAATTAGTTTTACCTCCTAAACTTTCAACGAGCTGTTTGTGGGTTAAATAAAATAGCATAGCAAAATAATTTTATTTTATTAGGCAGAAAATAAATTTTGTTGATTCAAACAATTTGGTTGATTGTAACCAAATAAACCATTTAAACAAATAGTTTGGCTAAATTAAAAAAATATTTAACAAAATACTTTGGTTAAACTGACAAAATGATTTGTTGAAAAAAAAATTATTTTGTTGATTTAATAAATTTTTTGTTGATTGAACAAAACATTTTTTTCAGTGCACGAAAGAAAACAATTTTATAGTTTTGCTCTTTGAAAAGTTTAGGCGAGTTAAGTGCTTTTTAAATTTATAATTCATTTGATCGTTTGAACTGAATATGATTAGACAAATACAGTTTTATATTATCTGCAATAATTAATGTGCTTATTCTCGTACTTTCGGGTTTTGTTATCTAATAATAACCTCATCTTCTCTAAAATACCTTCCCTCTAAGTAATTTTCATATTTGGAATTTTTCATTTCAGCCCGTATCAAACGCTGCTTTGTGTGCCGATCTAGGGGAGATTTGGGAGACTGCAAAGATCCTTTCCTCTACAATGCAACCACAGCAGAGTTATCTACAGCTGTTGAGGCACAACCATGTGCATCTGGCTGGTGTGCCAAAGTAATAGAAGGAAAAGGAGATGGTAATGTTTTCTGTACACTGTTACAACATTGTCTTTTCAGATCATCGTTACATATCTTCATTTTTCTATAATTTGCTTATAACAATTCTTGGTAACTAGTAAGTTCTTAGGCGCTCACTGAAAAATATGACAAACTTTAATATACATGAAATATTGATTAAAAATTAATTTTTCATTTGCACATTATTAAAGTACTTCCGAGACATATCTGAAACGAGAAGCAAGCTTATTAAACACTGGGGGTTGACTGTAATATTCTTGAAACAAGAAATATTAAAATTACCGAGGAAGTACTCTCATAACTTAAAATATATTTATTAAGCTTTAGTTAAAACTCGCAATTTAAAGATCATAATTATTCGCCTTTGACAAGAAATGAAACTGTTAGGAGTAGGATTTGACTCGGACATTTCCAGATCTTCGTTACAAGTACGTTCTATCTTGCACTGTAGCGATGCTTGCTAGTACATCCTTACTCCATTACAGTGTCAGTTAGCGATGAGTGTAATTGAACCAAAACGTCATACTTCTAGTTCATTTATTTCACTGAATCTACAGTTAACTACGGGAATTTTTTAACTTATCTTATTTTACAAATATTCTGTTTAGAAACGGAAAAAAAAAAAAAAAAAAAAAAAAAACATGGCTCTCTCTCAGAAATTGCCAGTTTCATGTTCGCAAAATAAAATTTAATATTTTAAGGATACTTTTTTTATAAGGATAGTTTGCTGATTAAAAAAAAATGGATTGTATTTAAAATTACAAACCTTAAAATAATGAACATGCATCATAATACCTGTGAATAAACGTTAAACGTCGAGAAATGTAAATTTGAAAATATTGTTGAACTCTGTAAAAGCTGTAATTATATTTTGATCTTTAAAAATTGTAATAGTGGTTAAATTTGATATTTTATATTTGTGTTGAATTTGGACAGCTTTTTCGTAGGTACGAAACAAGTAAGATAAAGGACGATCCTCAGGCTGGGCATGCCGATTCAGCATTGAGTTAGTCGATGAAATGAGAAGCAAGCTTATTAAACACTGGGGGTTGACTGTAATATTCTTGAAACAAGAAATATTAAAATTACTGAGGAAGTACTCTCATAACTTAATATATTTATTAAGCTTTACAAAGCGTACTTAGAAATCGTTAGATGCATATTCAGCTAATCTTTATACAGGACTGAGCGCTCAGTGACGTGTCTCAGACTAGTAAGGTCAGATTACTTTCTATTCGATTACCGATTGGTTATGAATCTTTGCGCGGCCAATATTCAATCCAGCGGAAACTTCCTTGATTCTACTAGTCTCGAGACGTCAATGAGTGCGCATTCTGGTATGAAGATTGGACAAAGACGCACATTACTTACGTGAACCGATCTGCTGCTGGGTCGGATGGTGGAGTTGAGTTGTACATGGAAGAGTTAAATTTACTGTTAAACATGGAAATGAATGGCATAAGAAAGTGCACCGTTACATTAAATATCAAATTATTTTGCTAGTTAATTTATTACAATACACCTTTTTATAAAGAATTCGTGATCTTGTTATTAAATAAATGAATGAATCAATACAGATCAAGTCTATTTGGTTTCTTTCTAATTCTTGTTGGAGAACATCTGGTTGAGACATCTGCAACAGGAATATTATTCGATTCATCACTAGAAAGATTTCCAGACTGCTGAATTTCCGAAGACTGGTCATGTTGGGTTTCTGTATTTGATGAAACGATGACAGTAGGCTGATCACAAGTCTGAGGTGGGACACAAAAATCACTAGGACTGAAAACATATTAAAGTGTGGTGATTGAAGAGTTAGATGTTCGGATCTAATCAATGTGTTAGGATGATACCTCTTGTCTATTTTAATCAAGCAAAGTTTGGATCCTTTTGGCTTAATTAGTTTGCCATGAGCCCACTTGTTAGAATAATCTCTATGGGATTTTACCCACACATCTTGACCACGGGAAAAGAGTCTTGTTGCTGGTGTGTGATCTGTCAAAAAAACTTTTTTGACATGCCTTTCTACTATGGATGTGTAACAACTCTACGACAATTCTGAGAGGATGACCAAGAAACAGCTCTGCTAAAGATGAGCCCATTAGAGTGTGAAGTAAGGATCTGTATATAAACAGAAATGTTTCCCTTTGCAGTCACTGCTCTCCCATCGTTGAAATCTAATAGCACCATCCTGGGTGAAAACAAACAACTCAATACAAACTCAAAAGTTTGTATCCTACTTGCAGTTTGCCCATTCGACTCGGGATAATATACTGGAGTGAGTGCAAGATACCTGAAGATTTTAGGAGATTTCTGAATTCCTTGGAAATAAGTTCCGTTGTCAGGCACTACTTCTAATGGTAATCGCCAGTGGCGGCTCGTGACCTGCTTCAGTGGTGGGGCCCGAAAAAAAATAGTGCCAGTTCAAACTGGGAAAATACATATACATGTAGAGCTGTGGCGGCTCGTTACCCATTTCAGTGGAGGGGGGCTTTTTTTAAGCTCGAAAACGTAAAACAAATGAACAGGCTTCGTGCGATTACACGGTCATCTGTAATCGATTACAAGAAATTATATGGATTACGATTACTAACAATTTCCAAAAAGATTATGACTAATGAATGTTAATTTAGTAAAATAACAGTAATCCTGATGTTAAAGAAATCAAATATCAAAAGAATTCTATGATAATGCAATTTTATCATAGCATTTTTGTAAAATTTGTAAAATATTATTTTAGTCATCGATTACAGTCGATTGCAATCGGCACAAAGTCTGCAAATGAATCGCTTTTCTAAATCGACTTGTGACTAATCCCATACCTAAAAAACAGTTAATGCAATACAGCTATTGTGCTCGCTGCTCACATGGATTATATCTTTGCTACTTCTAACCATTTAGAAAAGCTGTCCGCTATTATAAGGTAGTCAATTTTGCCTTTCTGGAAGAAATCTAAGAGAATAAGAACGCAGGGTGCTTTGTGCCATACCCATGATTACAGTAGTGTGATTAGAGGAGCTCTGGCTACAAGTTGAACAGCTTTGCAAATGGCAGAAAAGTTTTCAATGTTTTGGTTCAAGTTTGGCCACCAGAAATTACTTCTAGTTACTGCTTTCACCTTTACAATTCCATGAAGTAATTCTTGGAAGTGCTTCCTGTAGACATTAGTGTTACGAATTTTCGGGGCAACCCGCTGTTCTGGGGCTTAAAATAGTTTAAAATTCGTATTCTGTGCTTCAAATAGATAAATTTTGCTTTTTGTTGCATTAAAATCGGTCAACTAGAACCGGAGATACGGAGGTTTCGGTTTCCCATTGTTTTTCTATGGAGGTTCTAGAAATCGTGAGAAATATTGGTCCTAGGCCTTCGGTAACTTAACTTTTGGGGACTTATTTTTGGAACCAAATTTGGCGATATTTCGCCAAAAGTCACCAAACTTGGCGATTTTTGGCGAATTGATCACAAACACATTGATCAAAATGATGAAGAAATTTGAATCTACTGGATATTTGGCGTCACATGCAAGAAGTGGTCGTCCCTCAACAGCCGCTGCTGTTGTCACGACAGTGGAAGCAGACGGTGCAATCCATGTCGGCGATTTCTGCACATGGGGAGAGTAGTGCCCGAGAAGTTTCGAGGCAGAAAGGAATGTCGTAACTCCCACAGCAGAGCACTGGAGAGCACTGCGAATAACTCTGAAACGGTATCCCTATAAGTTGCAACATAACCAAGAACTGAAACCTCCTGACTTCGACTCTCGTCGAGATTTTGCAAATTGGGTATTCAATAAAATGGAAGAGCAGCATGACTGGCTTTACAAGGTGCTTTGGACAGATGAGGCGTATTTCACACTTTCTGGCGCTGTTAACACCCCCAATTGCCGAGTGTGGACCACTGAAAATCCACATGCATTTGTTGAGGTACCCTTGCAACAGCCTAAAGCGAGTCTGGTGTGGGTTCACTGCTGATTTCATAATTGGTCCATTCTTTTTCGAGGAAGTCACACAGACGGGTTTCAAAACAGTTTCTGTCACTGGTCAGCGATATGCAGCACTGTTACAGAACATTATTCCTGAACTGCAAGCGCGACAGGCACTTCAAACAGTCACCTTTATGCAAGATGGAGCACCACCTCATATTGCTCTGCCTGTGCAACACCTGCTACGCTCAACATTTGGGGAGGATCGCATTATCAGTCGCTGCTTTAATCAATCATGGCCTCAAAGATCTCCCGATCTTACGCCCTGTGACTTTTGGCTGTGAGGATTCTTGAACTCAAAAGTGTACCGCGACCAACCGGCATCACTAGCATATTTTTTGCCCGCCTCGTCAACAAGGAAGAGTATCTTTTCCGGCTGCCCTGAGTATCAATCGTAGGTGCATTCAATTCTGTCTCGTTCCTTCCCCCATTT
The DNA here is from genome assembly GCA_038373885.1 of Cheiracanthium punctorium. Classification (NCBI taxonomy): domain Eukaryota; kingdom Metazoa; phylum Arthropoda; class Arachnida; order Araneae; family Cheiracanthiidae; genus Cheiracanthium; species Cheiracanthium punctorium. The sequence goes on along the minus strand of JAWZYV010012587.1, from coordinate 287,660 downwards.
CTTGGTCAAGTAAAACGAATGTTATTTATTACCCTCCATTCATAGGCATCCTGGGCAGGGAGATTGTGAGTTTCCTCAATTAGAAGACTGATTTTTTCTGTGGAAGTGATAAAAAGAGAAGCGAAAAGTGTCATTTACAAGACGTTAAATGCTTTTTGGGCCTTTTACATTTACAAATGAATTAGAAACTTATTACTGGTAAATGAACTTATAATCTCAGTGAGTTTTTCTTTTTTCATATGTTCGAATACTAAACACAAATATTTTAATTGAACCATGAATAAATTAAAAAAATAGACAAATCTGAAATTTTTACTGCTCATTTTTGAAGACGAATTCCGAATTTTACAATATTGCTTCTATATTTGTAAGAGTTTTTCAATGTTTCAATATGGTAACAATTACAAGTACACAGTACATTACTACTAGTACATTATTAGTTTGTTTCACGTCATAGCATTAATAGTTAGTTTTAAATTGAAGAATACAATTAAAAGAAACTTTGTAAAAAATAAATAAACATGTACATAAAATAACGTATTTGGTAAAAAACTATATTTTAATGCGTAAAACCCTTTATTTATATTTAATTTGAATTACTTTTTATTCAAAATGATAAATATTCTACCGCACCTTGTGGATTTTTGATTTGTTTGTATCTCGCTTGCGTTTTATTGCAGCCAATACCTTTTTATAGCAAAAAGCTTTTGCTTAAACAGCATTAAGGATAAAGGAAATAAATCACACAATAAAAATGTACTTAAATCGGACAAATTAGCAAGTGCTTGATATGTGTTAATATTTCTCCGGTGAAAATTACTCTTGTCACCTTCTGCCACACCCCTACCCCCAGGAAAACCACAGAATTCCTTGAAATACGGAGGGAGACACAATGAGTGGGTGGCGGAAGCTTCAGAAAAATGTGAAGAAAAGGTTTTCTTTTTAAAAATCAAAACAAAGTGCTGTTCTGTATGAAGTGGGTGATCTGATCCATAGAAGTAACATAGAAGTATGAGAGTGCATGTAGAGGTAGGTCTGCGCCACAACTCCGCCATTTTCGTCGCAGCCTGTAAATTAATGGGGGGACCAAAGGCCAAAGACGTATTTCGGGGAGGGGGTCCGAACACCTCCCCCCCCAAAATTTTGATTTTTGTTACTAAAATGATAATGATAGTCTTTTTATGAAAATTTTTGCCTTTTCTGTCGTTTGGACCCCCTCCGAAATTTTTGGAGCCTTTCCAAAATATTTTTCTGCGTGCCTACCAAAGGCGTAACTTAATAAAGGCAAAAGGGAGCAATTGCCTGCCCCCTTCCCAAATTTAGTGGATTCAGATTTCACCTATTTGAAAATTGCATTTTCCACGATAGGAAACATCCCCCCCCCCTCAATGTTACTCTACCAATCGCGCCAAAGGGGTGGGGACAAATAATAAAATAACATTCTTTACTATGTATATATTTTATACAGTATACATTCTTGTTATGTTATGTAATTTATTTTATTATGGTAATAAATACATATGGACTACTGGTAACTCGACGTTTTCCTTGGAAGACGTAATAGGAGAGGGAAAATGCTACAATTTTAACCTTCATGTATATGGCCGAAAATCAGTAGTTTTTGAAAAAATTTAATTTTAAGCCCTTTTCTTGAATAACCCAAAATTTGACATTCAAGTGCAATTTTAAAAAATCTACTCATTAAATAAGTTTCATTTTAATTTATTTTCATAGCTGAAGCCCTAACTGAGCTAACGTAATCATGAAAAGTACAAAACTACTTTAATTTAAATTGAAGAGCCATTATGCGATTTTTGTTATTTTAATTCACGCTCCCTTTCAAAAAGTGTGGTTTATCTCCAAAAATACGATGGCAGTAAGCGTACAAATTACAAATGAAATTTGTCTCACTAATCAGCTATCCAAAAACTTATTAATGCCCGTTTAAAGACATGTAATTCGTAAAGAAAGGCGAGTTTTACTTAGAGCAGATAAAAACGCTAGAGCAGGCACCAACATCCAATGTTTGGGATTGCTGGACACACGATCAAGTTATCACTGTTTTAATGTGCTTAAAATCTTAGCCGTTTCAGATTCACAATCTGGTGTGGCTATTCTACCTCTGGGGGTGCCAGTTTCAGGGGGTTGGTCCCTCCTCTGGAATTGGTTCAAAATTAGGGGACCACCGGGCTGAAGTCGGATTGGGGCCCACTTAAAATGTATCTAAAAATTTAATTTTCGTATATATTCAAATGTAATCTCCAAAGTTTAATTTTTTTTTAATACACGTAACTTTGAAAATTTATCACGTATGACTAAGATCAGTTTATGGCATGTATTTTTATAAAACTTTAACACAAAGTACTTTTACACAAATTAATTTGTCTTAATGTAAACTTCAAAAATATTCTATCGATAAACAATACATGTAACAATTGAAAATTACTAGTATTACACAACCAGAAAAGCATTATCATGAAACGAAACATATAAATAAATAAAAGTATATAATCCCCATCATAATTACACATATTTACAAAATTTAACTTCATTTCTGTATCGGTTGTGAAACAGTTTTTTTTTTTGTGTATTTTTAGTTGCTGATTCCGAATATACTTACTGTTTTTCTCTAGGACCCACAGATTTAGAGATATTTGCTATTTATTAATGTAGCTTATTTATTTATTTATTAACGGAACATTGTTTATTAGATAATTTTATTTTTTATTAAACGTTTTAATGGAAAAAATTACATGTCCTCAACTTTTTTTTAATCATATTGTTGTTCATTGAGTAAGATTCACTGAACAAAATTTGTATTTATACATTTATTGTACCCAGTTGTACTTTTACAATTTACCACATGAACAATATTGATGGGAACGCAATAGCTTATTATTTTCGTTTATAAATGTCCTGTGGTGCTTCCCTAATGAGTGCCCTGCAGTAGTCGAGAAGCATATTCGGATATCATCTACCTTGATATCTTTTCTCCATCTTCGCTGTCTTGGAGAAACCTCTCCCCGTGTTCATCACTTACGGCCCCTAAATTTTCAGGGAAGTCGAGGTGAGAGTCAAGGAAGTGGATTTTAAGGGTCATGTTACAGCCTTGAGCTTTGTATGCTGACAGTAAAGTGTCAACCATGGTCTTGTAATGTGGGCTTCTGCAAGACCCAAGAAAGTTTGTGACTACATCTTTGAATGCAGACCAGGCAGCTAATTCTGTTCTGTTTAGACATTGAGCGAAATTTTCATCTTTCAAGAGATCTCTAGTTTGAGGACCAGCAATAACACCTTCCTTAATTTTAGAATCACTTATTCGAGGGAATTTCAGCACAATGTATTTGAATCCTTTGCCCTCTCTGTCCATACTTTTAATAAAATTCTTGATAAGTCCACGTTTTATGTGAAGAGGAGGGAGAAGTACATCCTTAGGGTCAACTAGCTGTTTGCATTTAATATTTTTTTGACTGGCAATGAAATGTTCACGAGGTGGCCAAACCTTTCTTATGTAATGTTCATTCTTATTCCGGCTGTCCCATTCACACAGAAAGCATGGATACTTTGTATAAAACAGTTGTAAGCGTAACATAAGTCCAATTACTTTGAAATCACCACAAATTTTCCACTTGTATTTTCCATACTGAATTTTATCCGAAAGAAAATCCATGCTTTCATAAGATTCTTTCATGTGTACTGCATGTGCGATGGGATTGAATGTTACCAATTTGTAGTAGTACAGCCTTTAAACTTAAGACTGGTGCATCAACAAACAGTCTCAATTCTTCTGACTTGAGTTCGTGGGCAAGAGCTTGCATCAATCCATCAATATTGCTGCAGTAACTAAGTTATTCAGTCATTTCAAAATATTGCATGAAGTTCTTATGACGATCACGAAAATGTTCATAAGGGTATTTTATCAAAGGAGTCATAGTTCTTTTCTGGGATTTCAAAGTGTATTCACCACATATGTAACAGAACGAACCAGGTGAATTTACACACCTCCTACTTGTTGTCATTACTGCGCAATCACAAACTAAAAAGCACGATACATTTATGATACTGAAAGTAACCAAAACAAACAATGGTGGTCAATCACACGTTTGCACTAGGTCGTTTAAAACCGTAATGCGTTGGTTGTTTCAACGGATTTAATCGACAACTCCCACTACAACAAAGCGCCACCTTGTAGTGACCTACATTCTGTTTTGAAAACCAAGTTAAGATACAATGTTCCACATGCACATTATGATAAAATTACATTTTCCATTTCATATCTCTTATTATAACAAATTTTATCTTTATTATGCATAGAAAATATTCTGAGTTATTTATAAAATGTTGCCGATATCTCAAAATCTGAGGGTCACTAGGCACAAACCGATTGCATTTTCGAAATTAGGGACCTAAATTACATAAGAAATACCCTGTTTTATACAGGATACAAAATCTTGTAAATATGTGTTATTAGAACAGTAACTCAGTAGTTTAAAATGCGATGACCTTCTCATTTCATTTCTCCTAGCTCTACATAATAGCCAAAACCATCATACTTTTAAAATTTCATTGAGCATCAAATATTAACGACAAACCTAATACAGTTTTTAGCAGCATTTAAAATAAAATATTTATCTGTTCCATTTGTTGAATTTTCTAGGTTCTTTTTGAGCAACATTAAATGAAAATAAGATTTTCGTGTGTGTTTGATCCTAAAAATCAGGCAGCGGGGACCCGGTGATTTGAAAGAAAACTGGATTTTTGAGGGTGATAATTTTGGAAGGTTATTGCACACATGCACACTATAACGTGTCAGCGCAGTCCGGGGAAAGGATACAAGCATTAAAAAAAAACTCTGCTGTTCGAGCCTCTTCAGGGAGAGACACCCCCCTGAACCCCCCAAATTTTTTAGTTTCATTATTGCTATATTAAAACGATATTAATTGACTATGTCATTTTATATCTCGCCCCTTTTTCTTTTATTCTTCCTTTACATTTATTTCATCGACTGGAAGTACGAGGGTTTCCTGATCTTTCCTTGCAATTGCAAACGTGGGTCGATGATAACTGAAGTAACTTATATAATTTTTAGTGTCTATCTTAACACACCAAAAATTTTTGTTTTCGTTATTTGATATTGTTGAGAGTTTTAGGCGAGTAGGGTTGCTCTATTTCGCCTGGTAACCCTATTGAAGAGTCATCCAGAGTGGATAAGAATCCCAGGCTGTTAGGCTTATGTTTAAAATTATTCTTTTTGCACTCTCACATTCGCTAGCTCAGTGCCCGATGCGTTTACACCTTTTACAAATTATTCTTGATGCATCCTTAATTTTATGACTCCATGTTTTATGTTTCCATGTTTCGTAATTATCTTTATTTAGCGTTTTAATTCTCCAAGTTCCAATCGCCATTTTGAGGATGAATGATACAGCCTCGAAACGAACGTTAAAAATTTGCAGATAAATAAATTAATCCACCTGCTGTCCATAACCTTTTAGAAGTATTAGCAGAGTTATGGCAAAAACATAGTAAGCGTGGGATTTTAACATAACATTTACTTTATTAAATTAGAACGGAAGAAACGGGCACATCTCATAACAAGGTAAAATCAAGAAGGAACAAAGAAGTAAAAAGGATGCGTGCGCGAGCACAGTTACAGTTAAGTAGATAAATGTTTATTGGGGGATACAGAATTCAGGAGGATAAGACAGTGCACAATAAAAAAATAAACAATTCAATACTCAACAATTTTCTTAAGCTGTTGAAATTTTTTATGATTGTGTAACCTATTTATAGAAAAATACATGTGATGAATATTCTACAGCTTACGAAATATTGTAACAATAGATTAAAGCTGTTGTGAACTAATAGTATTTAAATCTCAGAATAATATGTATTATTCTGAGTACAACAACTTTTATGTCGCATTTTTGGGATACATTTTTTGGACGGACAATTTTCAATAAAGGGGGTGAGAGATAAAATTACATAAGTCATTAATTATATTTTTGTAAAAGAATACATTTAACACGAAGAGATTATAAAAGATTACATAAAAAGTTATACTTTGCTTTACAAATGTAAGTTTTTTGTTTTCTTTCCTTTTTATGTTATTTTAAGAAAAAAACTGTTATTTGAGAAAGGCATCTATATGTCGGACATTTATTTAAAATAAATATCAATCTCATATATGACGGATATTTTTTTCTGTTAAATTATAAAAAATAAGTAGTAGAAACTATTGTTAGTTCAATTGCTTTATAGATACACTTATCAATGAAAATATTTAATTTACATTTCCAAAAAACTTACGCTATTTTCAAGAAATATAGGAAGGGGAAAAAAAGGAAAGTTTTGCTGAGAAAGAAAAAAGTAAGACATTTTTGTTTGTGGATTAAGTTTTTTGTATGTACAAGTACATTGAAACCTTAACTGAATTTAAAAAAAAAACTTATAAAAATGAAACATCATACCTTTGTTATACATTTGTCTTAAATGCTGCATATCTTTAGTATAAATATAATACACATTGTATACCAATTATGATGATTCATACAGACATTGAATTAAAAAATAATCTTTCATAGTCGTCTGAGTACCTTTAATTATTAATTACAATATTACTGGTTCGATTAAGTTCATGAAATCTTGCTTCAATATAGTGGACTGCGTAAGTAGCTTTAAGTAAGGTGGTAAAAGGTAAATCACTTCTTGTATCCTTTATTAGACATTCTTTCTAGGAAAAGTTTCTCTCGAAATTGAAAAATAATGATTGAGACAGAAAATTTTCAGAGTTTAAGATTGTAAACGACTCATAACCGAAATTGTGCCATTGCGCTTCGTATAAACGAAGCATTTTTGCATTGAAAAGAATAGGAATGAATCGGACCTTCATGAAAGGGACGTATAAATATGTCTTATAAATGAGAAACGTATAAACGGTGCTTTACTGTAGTAGTATACAAAATGAGCGTCCCATTTTAAAATAAAAAAGGGGGTACGGAATACCTCCTCAAATACAGCACTTATATTCTGATTGAAAAATAATTCGGACAAGGAAATTCGCGAGACAATGCGAGATTTCTTGCGTCTCGCGTCCATCCCTAGTTCCAAAAGGTGGGAAAGGAAGAATCTTTCACCAAAAGACTTTATCATGATCATTTTAACAAAAACTGAAATTTGGGGAGGGGAAAGGTAGACCGGACCGTTCAACCCCTTAAATATCCTTGGTAATGGAAATGTTTCTATGGTAACAAATAGGATAAATATGAAATTAGTTTTTCATTTTAAATTCTAGTTAATTTGACGTACTTTTCATAATACGAATTTCAATTGCATTATTTTGCAATTACACTATGTACCATCTCAAGTAAGTATCTGTCAGGCAATGTTTCTGCCACGAGACAAAGAATGTCTCACATTTTTAAATTTCGTAAAGAGGGAATTAATTTCATTTATATGAGTAAGAAAAACATTAGATTCCTTCCGTTCGAAGAACAGGTACACAGCTAGTATTTCAACTAATACCTTATAGAATATCCTTTAGCGTGAATAACTGCCTTGAGTCTCCTAGGCATTTATTCCACCAAATTAGCTATTACTGAGCTGGATATGGAGTGCCATTCTTGATTAAGAGTTAATACCAAGTCATTTTTATTAGAAATGTGCCTGGATCCAACATTAAGTATGTCTCATAAATTCTCAATAGGGTTGAAGTCTGGCGAATAAGGAGAGAATTTCATGAAATTTGAAGTGTTGTATAATATCCAGAGCCCTGTATTTAGGACTGCACGCTTGGGATCATTATCGTGCATGAAAAGTAATCTCCATCCAAGATCACATTTGTTGCGCTAGGTACTAAATTATTTTTCAAAATATCCCTGTAGAGTTAATGATTCATAATGCCGTTAATAAAGACTAACTTACCTACCCCTAAAAAAGTCGTATGGCCCCAAACAAGCAGGCTCCCACCTCCATGTTTCACGGTTGGCAGTGAATTCTTAGAATGCATTTTGTATTCAGCTACCTCCATACCATTTGTCTCCCGTCCGAACCAAAAATGTTGAATTTACTTTCGTCTGAAAAATAATCCTTTTCTATAAATCTGAATTAATTCACATGTGTCATGGTGAAAGAGATGAATCGCAGCTTCGGATTCTTCTCACTCTCAAAGAATTTTCGTCTCGCTATACAGCCATGGAAACCCTGCCCAGACAGCACATAAGCTTAAATCAAGCTTGACATTTCCTTGAATTTGACGTATTAATGCAAGCTTGACAGTTCAACTCATTTTAAGCTGGCAGCAAGCTTGCAGGAGTCAAGTTGAATTGTCAAGCTTAAATACAGATTGATTTAAGCTTGACAAGTGATACTAGCTTGATTTTAGCTTTCAAAGTGCGCAGTGATGGCGCCATCTGTGAAAGAGAATGGACATTAATTATCTAGCGCCCTCAAATTTGCTGAAAGTTCGTAAAAGATGTGTTTTATTTTATTACCAGTGCCATATTACCGGCAGGGCAAACGGGGCAACTGCCCAGGGCCTACAGATTTTAGGGCCCAAAAATCTTACACTTTTGTAGTTTTAAAATAAAATTACAAAGGATAAAAAAAATTCAGAAGTTAAATAATTTTTTAATTATAAAGTATGAACAATGAAAATAATTCAAATTTACATTTGTATAAATTAATTTAAACTTATTTTTAATTCTTCGAAATGCTCTATATCGATATAGCATACCAATATGTAGGAAAATAACTAACCACATTTGTAAAGAGAATTTTTAGCGTTAAAAAATAGCAAAATTTTTCAATTATTTGTTATTTTAAGAAATATTTACAAAATGACTAAAGTGTTTGTATTCCAAACATGTTAGCAACTGTGATATAGCATTTCGAAGTAACCTTTAACTATCTGTTTCTTTGATTTCAGATTACTTAACGCCGCGATGGATTCAGAGAGATTGGCCTATTCACTTTAGGTGTTATAATGGGCCAAATGCCGTCTATGGTATTACTTGCCATTATGTTTTCATCGCGTCTATTTATTTTTACATAACTGATATAGATTTTTAAAAGATTAGTCCGATCAGTGCCCCAGTCAATTAATTATCCTTAAATTTTGTTTTGCCTGAAACACTGATACAAGGACTTTATTAAGGTTAGTTTTGTGAATTTCTTCAATGATTTTAGTTTGATAAAAGCTAAATTGTTAATTAGCAAAACTAAGATAATTTACCGAATTGTAATAAAATATTTATATCTTGGTAATGTCATTTTCTATTTAAAAGAGAAACCAATCTTTACTTAACCATTTATATATAAAATAGTTTTCATTAGATAAATTTGTTTCAATTTTCCCTATTTTACGTATCAATGAACAGTGTTGTAGATAATGATGAAATAACACATTCAAAAGTGTGTATTGCCTGAAATAAGATATATTTGTAATTCTTTCAATACCAGCATATCAGTGTTCTTTAAATATTTTTATTAATTTCCTCAGAAACTGAAGGTTCATTTTCAAAAAATGTAAAACACAATGTGTTCCTCTTTCATGACAAAGAAATATTAGGTGGTGATTTAATTACTAAGCAGATGTATAACCTCAATGTTTTAAAATAGTGATTTTTATAATATGCCAAATAATGTATGAAAAAACAACCTTTTCAAACTAAAAAATTGTGTAGGTGAAAGTAAAAAATTTAAGTTTGAGCTGAAATTTGCTGAATAAAATATTCTTTCGCCAATAACAAATTTTCTCAACACAGGGTTGACACTCAATTTCTGAAAAAAAATTCAGTCTTTTCCAGATTACCATGTTATAAAAATCCAGACAATTTTTTATGTTTATGTCAACTTTGCATATAACATTTTTAGCTTTCCGAAGTAAGGTTAAACATTGTGTATTTACAAACACTGATTTTCCAAGTTTGGGGCCAAAATTTGCAATTTTTTCGCCAACATGAAATTCATTGACCAATGGTAACCCACATTTGTTCTGAATGAAAGTTAATCTTTGAGAAACAACCATAAGTTTTCTAAAATTCTTCAAATTGCAATGCAACTTACGTACTCATTTCAGGGTTTATACCCTTTTTTGTGATGTAAATTCCAGGAGTTTTCCCAGGAGCAGTCGAAAGGTTCCAAGTGCATTAAAATTTTATTCTTTCTTGAAGTTAATGTATTTTTCACTTAAAGTGTTTTGACCTGTTATAATTGAAAACCCATAGTTCACAAAGATGTTATCCAACATTTAATAAAAATATGTGCATAATACTGTAATATGTTACCATAATTTGGTCTTTTTTAAAAATTTGATTAGGCCAGCCTCATGCATAATACATTCCTAATTTTCTTAAATTAATAAGTATTTATTACAAAAATATTAAAACTAATTTAAATTCCATTTAAAAAAATTAAATGAAAAATGTTGGTCAGTAGATGAATTAAAATGTACTTCATTTTAAAAGTAAAGTATTACTTTATAGCTGCAAACCTCAAATAATGAAAATTACAGGTTTATATTAAAAAAGAGAGAGAGATTAAAAAAAAAAAACCCACATGTATGAATCGTCATTAGAAACCATACACATTTACACAAACAATACGAAACAAAATGATAGTATTTAAAAATCATTTATTAAAACTTTCAAATCTGTTAACAGAGGATAATAATTGCAGATTGTTTTCGGTAGATCATAACTGCGGTAGAACATTTTGAAACTTTAAATATCGGATCAAAAACTTAAATACACAATATTTCCAGGATTAGTTACTAAATTTCAGGAGTCTCCCATAAAAGACGGGAATTTTTAGGGGCCCATAATTTTTAAAATGAAAATCCAGGAGGCATACAGACCCTGCTATTTATGTTATTTTTTTTAATACTGCACTCATCTTTTGCAGTAATCAAAAGATAGCATGCCTTGTAAAATAAGAATGTATTTTTAGAAGATAAATGTTTCAGCTATGGTGTAACTTAAGGGCAAAGTGAGAAATTGTCCCATACCCTAAAATTCAAATATAGCCAATTTGAAAATAGTGTTGTCTACAGTAGGAAACATTTTGCTTCCCCAATGTTACGTGCCAGGCCAGTTAGTATCAGGAAATTCTCATTTTTAAAGGGAGGATTCAGATGTCAAAGCTAAAATATGCAAAAAAATATATGCAAATATACAATAACCCATAAAACTACAAATAACAAACTAGTTAGATTTATTTTAGCCTAAAATTACTTACTTAAAACCTTAATTTCATGGTACAGGATTTTTTCATTACCTCTATAAAGCGTTCTAGCTTAGCTAACTTTTCAGATCCTCTGACAATATCTAGTCTACACTTTCACAGCTGTTAGGTTCCCCGAGACTTGACCAAGATTACTTTTCTACAAGAGGTTTATGTACTGCAATATATTTTGGGAAGAGGCAAAATCAAGTTGCACACAGTCTTTTCTGTTCAACTCCAACCTATTCTCTTCATATTTTGACTTTTAAGTTTATAAGTGTCAAACTTCAAATACTGTAACGGCGTGTAATTAATAGTCATTTAATACAATCTTTAAATATATTACATTTTAGATGTAATATATTTCATTATAACACTTGCATCCCCATCCCCGAAGATCAACTTCATCACTTCAGAAATAGAGAAAGCGAGATAGTTTTAAAAGAAAATTTATTAAAGTTTATTTATTGATACAAAATTTGCTTCTGCTTCAAAGCCCGTTCCAGACATACTCCTTCGCGGTTGCATGCCCTCATCAAACATTTTTTAATTAACTAGTAACTTGGACATCCGTCAGGGCTTTATTGAAGTTTCGAGCAAGCAGCACCTGTAAATAAATAAAATTAAACAAGACAAAATTAAAAATCTGAATAAGACAACTACTAAGAGTTGTTTCATTTTTTTTTTTTTAACGAGCAGGAACTTGCCAATTAGGCATTATCCTATACAACTGCCCGAAGGTGTGGCCCTTTTTATTATGGGCGCACATAGTGGGCGGCCAGCGTTACCCCCTATGAAGGGGCAGACACAATGCCCAGTCGGGAACCCAAAACCGGAGTACAGTGCTTCATCCACCAAACAACTCGGTCGGCCTACTAAGAGTGATTAAATAATGAATTCATAATCAATAATTTCATAAATCATTACTGTCCCAATCAGTACCTACACATACCAAAAATGACTTCTCAAGTTGTTAACTGTTGTCAGTATCATTTATGTTTAAAAATTATGTAATTAAATCAGTGATATACGGAAACTACAGTAACTCATGAGCAATTAATGAAACTTACAGGTGAGCATACAATATAGGTAAAAATTAGGCTATTTGGTTAATCGCCAGTGGCGAGTAGCCTCCATTTTTTTTTATTCGCAACTTTTTTGAGTTAATGGCCACACACCAGCCGAATTTTTTTTGTATCATTAAAAACCAATTTAATTAATTACTTTTACTATCAATAAAAATTAAATTTTATTAAAAGAGTATAAATTTATAAAAATAAACAACCTTTAATTAAGAATGTGAGTGTTAGGTCAGAATCATTAAAAGAATTCAAGATATCTTTGAAATCGTGCAGAATAATACATATTTATATTAACTTTGTTTAATAAAATGTTTTGAATATATTTAGATTACACATTTATTCTTTGTTTTATATTGCTGAAAAAAGATATGACAGTGCGAGAATGGCGACCAATGGCAATTTCTTTTATCGCCACTTGTGGACATTTAATCGCCACGTGGCGAGTGGCGACCGCTAATACCTATAGCATACAATGAGGGAAATTCGCTTAAGGATACAGTCATTTATTTTAAGCATTGAACACAAAAATAGTACAATGGTTAGCCAATTGTGAGAAACTAAGCCTTTGAAAATTTTAGTTATTTTTATATGCTGATATTAGTCAAGCAGAAGCTTAGGTGACAACATGCCTGCACATACTGTCGAGATGCTTGGGGTTTCCAGCAGGTGTAAGTTTTTAAATAAATATTTTAATTTTCACAACAGTTATTTTTGGCCATTTTCTAAATTTAGCAACTATGTTGTCGGTCAGTTGTGCCTGCTAACTATGACCTTTGTTGAACTCTATATATATATATATATAATATATATAAAATATAGTTTTTGATAAAGGTTTTAGTTATGTTCCTCTAAAGGTCACATTCAAAACAATATTGCTAAAAATCACTATAAGAAATAAAATTTAGCAGGATCAGGTGAAAAAGTGGTCAGCTGGCGATTGAAAGTTACAGCGTATTCCTACACGCACAGGCCCCTAATGTATTTCACTTCCATCAACTGATCACTTTTACACCGCGGAAAATTCAGCGGACAACTTCTTTCAGGTAACTTCTATAAAGAACTATTTTATTAAGTTCAGCTTTCTTGGTTTCTGATATCTATCAATTTTTAATGTTGCATTGTGCATCTCACAGTCAGTCTATAAATCAACTGAAGATACCTAAATATTTTTATTTTTTTTTCTCAATTATATATTTAAAATACAAAAAGAAAAATATAGGGGAAGGTGGCCCAAAATAATCCTAGCGGGCAAAACGATCCACGTATGTTTTCTTAGTTACAATTCGCGCTACCTATCGGACAACGCATAACTAGTTGTGCCAAGTCAAGTAGAATCAATGACGATATTTAAGGAATCGGTGTATTATATGTCTGAGTATAATTCTTCAAAAACTGGGTTTTATCATATTTATTACGAGGTAAGCACTAACTTTCCTATTTATTTAGAAATACAATATATACAGAAATATGACTTGGTTGACTGAACAGAGTATGTTTTTAGATGTGAATTGCACTTGTTTAGTTTATGTTTATCGGCAAATTCCAGTATTATGAACTAAAGTGGGCAGCCCGGTCCCTTATCATCATGGCAGTTCTTCAAACGTTCTCAAAATGCATGACTCCCCATTAAATTATTTAATTCATTTCTGCATTTATTGTTAGTGACACTTTTCTATTTTAAAATCTTCATTAAATAAATTATGCAAACTATATGATTGTAAAACTTATTTTATTTCATCATGTATAGTCATAATTACTTTTACATCTTTTATTCTGCCGATAAAAAACAATTTGCAATTATTTTCAAATGAAGGACCATTATGTCCGTGGGTGAAGTGATCCTTTGGAGTCTTCGAAATTCTATTTTAATCATTTTTTTCGTTACTCAATTTGGGCTTAAAATATTATTAAAATATGTTTATTATGCAAAATATAATGTAAAATATAGTGGCAAAGGGTCAAAGTTTTATTTAATATTTATGTTATTTTCTGTAAGTTTTCACCTTAAGGGAATCATTTTGGGCCACCACCTTCCCCTATATGTAAACATTGAAGAAAATTTCGCTTAAATTCGCATTTATTTCGTAACTCAAATTATGTGTAATTTATTTTTTGCTCAGCTGTTGAACACGAGTTACCTGAAAGACGTTGTCCGCTGAATTTTTCGCAGTGTAAAAGTGATCAGCTGATGCAAGTGAAATACATCAGGCGCCTCTACATCTAGCAAGACGCTGTAACTTTCAATCACCAGCTGAGGATTGGCCTGGGTGGCTACACCCACCGCTACTCTGTCAGCTGACATTTACTTTCTTTACTTACAATATAAAATGAACCAATGTAAAAAATCTCGGACATTTTGCGATGATGAGCCTAATATGTCAGCTGGCTCCCAGACTACATGGCTTGGGTCAGAAGTATGGGTCTAAATGGGGGCCCGTTACATTTTCTTTCTTCACCGACTCTGATAATTGTCTTTCTGTATTTTCCACAGTGTTCTAGTACAAATCTATGTCATGATTAAATGAATTTAACATGAAATATGACAGATAAATGTGAATGCTAATGAACATTTTCTTTGCAATAAGTGAAACAAGCTTTATTAAATATGAAGTCTCAAAAAAGTACAACTAAAATTCTGACTTCCAATGATATTACTGAAAGTGGTAAATCTGTTTACCAGTAACTGATTACTCTGCTGCTAAAATTAATTGAATAGCAACAGTTATTTGAATTGTCTGAGATTGAATAAGTATACAGCAAGCTTTATGTAAAATGGATAGACGAAGTGAATATTATCAAATATAGTTAAAACATCCTGATTAAACCATCTTTAAAATAAACAAACCATAAAGAAACTAGGCACATCTGATTGTGATCTATTTTACCACTAAGAGTCAAATTTTTGAAAAGACACAAGCATTTACTATCTTGGAAAATTTAATACTCAAAATTCACATTCTGCAATAATTTAGTCTTTAAATTTGGAGACTAGGGCATGTACCCCGCTTGCCCATGATAATAAGGGAACAATCATATTACATTAAATTTTTCAGTAATATTTGACTTATTTGTTAAAATATATTTTTCAGAAATTTGTATATAAATGCATTTATATACAAATACAATTTTTCAGATTTTAAATGCAAAAATAATGTATAACAGATAAAGAGTGATAATTCGCCAGTAATAATATATTAAGATGCTAACACATTAAACTACTATTTAAAAGTTTATTGGTAGTGGAACTACTTCTATTATATAGCCAATATTGCAGATACATTTCATTGAAATTGAATAGAAAAAATGATTAAAATTATTTTGTATTTATATCCCAGTTAAAAGTAAATTTTACCAATATCATAATTTTATTTACCTTTAATGATGCCCAGTAGAAGACCCAAATGCTGCAAGGCTGAAATCCATGCTTTCTGCTTGCTCAACAATGTCAATAATGAAATCTGTTCTGCCACCTGCAAGTTCAGAAAACCATAGCATAAGATTAAGTACTTGAAGAATATAACATTAATACTGTGGGTACCCATAACGGGGGGGGAGGGGGGCAAGATAGGGAACTTCCCCCCCCTTTTTTTAGATTTAGCATATTGTCTTGTGATGTAAATCAAATTGCATCAGAAAGCAAAATTGGAACCAAAGTTGTTAGAAATTCAAAATTTGTCCCCCTCTAATGTTTTTTTTTTTCTTAAGTTTGCCCCTCTCCCCTTAGAAAAATTTTATGGGCACCCGTGATTAACATACAAAATACACTCTGAAATTAACAATAATTTATATTTTAGGGGATATTAACTCATTATGTTATGCTTTCAGAGAAGGAATTTAAGAGTAATAGAGAAAGACAGTGTGGTTAACTTTTACTGGACACTGTGAAACAAATATTGCATGAAAATTCCAGATAAAACAGGGATTCCATAGGTCAAATGTAGCTTAGAATGACCACTAACATACATTAATGCTACAACATTCTACGACCAATACTTTTTGAGATATGAGAGTTAGTGAATTTCTGCCCATAGAGCGAAATGTATTTATAGTCTTTTGGGAGGACCTGTAGATAAACTATCCAGTCGATGGGGACCAAAAGGTAAGGTGCACAACTCAGGGTTTAACCTGGGCTAAAAATTTCTTTAGCAAAAAAGCTAAAATGAGAAAAAAGCTTTGGCAAAATGCTAAAAGACCAATATACTTATAAATTCACATTCCCCCACTTTCTCGACATCTTGATGCGTTTGATTTTCATTTGCTGACTTACCTTTAAAAATCAGCCACATCTGTAAAGGATTAGATATTTACAAAACATTCTTAATGACAAAGTAATTAAAATCTGTACATACCAGTGAGACGAAAGTTTGACTGAAAGCTATTGTAATATATGTTATGATTAAATGACAAACAGATAAAAAATAATGTTAATTTGATAAAAGGATTTTATTGTTTTTCAAAACTTTTTTTACATGTTACTAGTTTTCTTTGTTTCATATTCACCCACTTTTCAAAAGCCTTATTAAAGTTAAAAAATTCCCTTTCTGGACCTTCTATATTTATCATTAGAAGATTATCAATGTTTTCTATAGATAATCGGTTTCTAATGTTAGATCTTACAAGATTCAGTAGCAATCAACTGCGTGCATTGGGATGGTTGCACAATATTCAATAATGGAACACATTAACATTCTCTACGTGTTCTTGTAAACAAAGCTTAGAAAAGCCGTTATTCCGCTGCTCGCTAGTATTTTTCCAAATATATTTTTGCAAAAAAGCGAAAACTCTCTCGTTTCATTTTCGCAACTCTTTTCGCATTTTGCAAAAAATGCGACCGTATTTTAAACCTTGGCACAACTAGATGTTACAAGAATCCTAAATATAAGTTTTTAACATTGTACGACAAATAGTTTCTGAGATATACAAGTTACATACATACGTACGTACAGACAGCATGGAAAAACATGTCAAAATAGACTCGCGGTCGATCAAAATCGGTTGTACATGAATTTATATGAACGTGCATGCTAGCGTACGATGCGATGCCTCGCAAAAATTCTTAAAAATAAATTTTGACGTAGTGAAAATCTGTTTTTTTGTCAAAATTTGGCTCCCAAAATTTTTTGCGATCACATTACTTCCATGTACTCCATACAAGGAAGTAATAAAAAATAAATAAATACTTACACACATTAAAACGTCTAAAGTAGAGTATCCATCTTCAACAATGGTTCCCAAGGCACTGCTGTTATTAACAATCTCCTAGATTTCAAGGAAATGAGCATCAGTACATAAAAAACATTTAATTTCCTAAATCAATCAATTTATATGAATGTAAGAACCTTCAGTTAAAGTTTACATTTAAGTAATTATCAAAAAAGCAAATTATTCAGTGGCAGATCTAGGAGAAGAGAGCAGGGGCAGGGACATACCTGAAAAAATTTCTGGGAGGGTCTAAAAGATAAAAAAGGCAAAAATTTTCACAAACAGGAGGGACTATATTTGGTATGTGGTGTTGTTTACATTTTGACGTTTGTTTACATGTTTGATTTGGGGTTGGTTCTGGCTATCCTGAGCGGTGCTCAGCGGGAGTGAAGTACCCTGCCAATGGTTGTTTAGTAGAGCTGAAGATTCCCGGTCGCCAGTCGCCACCTGGCGACTAAATTATTTTGTTTGGCCACCAGTTAATTCACATCCACGCGCTAAGTCATGGAGAATGATTTACCGGGATTTTCCGTAGCCCCGTTAAGTTCCCGCCCCCCTCCTCAACGTTGAATGATCTTGATTTTCGCTGTCAAAAAACCCCCCCTCCTCGCAGAAGCAAATAAAGGGCGCGTTCGAGAATTCATCGGTTGTGCACCGGTAACACCGGTGCACAACCAGAGCGTTCGAAAAGGCGGAGCGTTGGGCGGAGCTCTGGAATTAACCACGTTCGAAAACGTTTCGGTCATATAGCGGTTGTCTGCTCAGCGTGACCAGAGCGCAACCAGAATGACCCTGCTAGCGAGGTGGGTTATTCTGGTTATTAGCGTAGTGTTGCCAATGTTTATTTCTGTTTTCTTGGCTTGGAATTGGATGTGGTGAGGATGACCGAAACCGGTTTACAACCGTGACGTCACTTAACCAAAGAATGACCGCAACCGGTAGCACCGGTGCATAACCAACCGGTAAATTCTCGAACGGACCCAAAGTGAGTTTCTCAGACGGCCACTGGAATGAGTTCTCTGACGCTCCAACAAATCCGAGCAGCGCGGCGAATATCCCCCACCCTGAGGTCTTGAAGCAGGAGGAACAGAGGAATTCGGAGGTCTGCCTTCGGCGCGCCGGACTTTCTGTCATGCAGCGACAACATTTCCGCGCTGGCCGCTGTCAAAACAAATGAATGAAATAAAAAGAGGATTCTTTG
Organism: Cheiracanthium punctorium; assembly: GCA_038373885.1. Lineage (NCBI taxonomy): Eukaryota > Metazoa > Arthropoda > Arachnida > Araneae > Cheiracanthiidae > Cheiracanthium > Cheiracanthium punctorium. Next base: position 268,955 of record JAWZYV010012587.1, on the reverse strand, counting down.
TAGAATCATGGTAGAACCTTCTATATTGATTCGGTGCCGTTTACACGGTTGCAAAAATGCACTGATTTTTTAAAAAATCAGCTTTTTTGCATATATAAAACTACTATGTACGTATTTTTTTGCGTGAGATTCAACAGAATTAGCGTAAATTAAGCAAAAATTTTCATAAACACAAAGCATTAATAGCAAAAGAAAAACAATTTTTTATTAATCCCAATTATAACCCCTCAAAATAACCGATTTTAAGTTGAAGTGAGGGGGAAGCTATAATCAGGTTTTTGTGGTACTTTCTTATGTGTGAAATCGCTTTCAAACTTGCCAATAAAACCGAAAAATAGTCATAACTGTCTACTTTTGTCTCTTGACGCTTCATAGACGAACGCTAGAGGGGATATATTTATTTTTAGGTAGAAAACAAAGCGATGCTAGAAAGGGAGTCTTCTCCGCAGGACCGATCCCAGCATGAGCATGATGGTGCACAGCACGCGGGCGGTCAAGTTTAAGGGCGGCGGGGGAAAAATTAAATCAATGTTTGTAAAAAGAGGCACCCAATTTTTAATTTTCACGTGGACGGCCAACGGTCTAGAACAGGTTCTGCTTCTCCGAACAGGTTAAACCTAGGTTCAATGGTAGATTAAACTCCTTAACAACCATCTTTAAAATAAAACAAACCATACTAAAATCGGCTAATCCATTTGGGATCTATTTTGCCACACAGATATCCAACTTTTGGAAAAACACACGTATTTTAGTAAATCCTAGAATGAAAATTTAATAACTAAATTCATATTCTGAAAAAATTAAAGGACCCCTATGTGCCCTGCTTGCTCCTGTGATAATCGGGGTCTGATCATCACAGGATTTTCAGTAGTCTTTCACTTAATTATAAACATTTTTTTCAGAAATTTGTACATAAATACACCTAAAATTAATTCTCAGATTTTAAATTTTGAAATAATTGAATACAGCCTTAATTCACCAGCATTACTGTGATATTAAGATGCCGACATATTAAAAATATTTGTTTGTACAATGAGGGAAATTTACAATATACACACAATACTGTGTGGATAGATTTTAAATATATTTAAATTCATTAACATGGACAATATAATGGATAAATGTTGCTAATTTTTACCAATATCAGTTTTTATTTGCAATGTAATAATAATATGAATGATTAAGTATATTAGCATTAGAAAAAAATAGTATAAAAATATTTAAAAATAATTACTTGTCAATACTAAGAATACACTATAAATATTTCCAATTTTTACTTAAAATTGTGGAAACATTGAAAAGATATTTGGTCTAAATAGTAACTTGCTACTAACACACAGGTTTGTGACTTTAATGTTTTCACAATACTGAGTTACTATTGAAAACATCAAATCAGTAATGGAACTACTTCAGAAACATTTCCAATATATACCCAATATTGTGGATACATTTCATATGTTAGTTTAAATTCAATAGAAAAAACATTAGCATTATTTTGAGTCTTACCAGCAAAATGTATTCAATATTTGGGTTTCAATACATAAATTGCATTTCTTTTTCATTTTTTTGAAGGGGGATTTCGCTTACATGAATATTTTTCGAATCTAATACAGAAAATTGATTTGACAGCTGGCGGCAATTGTATGCAAATGTACATAGAATATTTAATTACTATTAAAGCTTGTTAATACATTTTTTTTCAGTGAAACAATTAATTACGGTAGCCGATACATAAACACGTTACAACTAACAACACAATTGTTACGATTTTTAACCCTAACACAAGTGTTAGCAGCACAGTTATTTTTAAGACATTCTTATAAACAAATACCATTTAATACGTTATATTTATTTCGTCTTATATTAATCGAATCTGTGTTAAAATAAAACAAAAGTATAATACATACCAATTCAAAGCAAGCAAGCGAGTAGCTTGTTTTCTTCCCTTCCTCCGTAGATCTTGCTAAATAATGGCGGTCGCGTCGCTGTCGGTAGTCTCAGAACGGAAGTGCGCGCATGCGTAAATATGCTCTTGTTTTTCCTCCGATGAGGGAGGTATTTCGAGTCTTGGCCCAAGCACCGTTTCGGTTCAGTGTATCAATGGGTCAAATACAGGCGTTTGGCCCATGCACCTTGGACAGTTCAAATCCCAAGCACCGTTTTAGAATGAAATTTTTGGTACTGGCCCAATCAGTATCTGCAGTGGACATCCCATGCACCCTTTTAAGATGAAGTTTTGGATACTGGGCCAAGCTTTGCATTTCGTGTAACGATGAGAAGCCAATCAAACCGGTCATCGCCCAAGGAAATGCCAATCATCCATTGCTACTAGGGAAATAACACATCGCCCACTTATCAATCTAGTGTGAAAGCAGCGTGATAAGTCACTTCAAACTTTAGTCATAGCTGCACAAGGCTTAGTGGCTGAATGGATTGCGTGCTCGACTGCTAACCCAAAGGTCCCGGGTTCTATTCCAGCCACGAACACTCGATGGAAACAGATTAAATTGAAATTTCAGCGTAGAGGGGGGGAAAATGCGTGGTAAAGTAAAATATGTGGAGGGAGTTCGCCGAACGGCGCCCCGTGTATTTAGGAAATTTTTTTTAGGAAAATTTTTAAATCTTGATTAAGCTTGAAATGTCAAGCTTGATTCAAGCTTGAAATGTCAAGCTTAATGCAAGCTGGGCAAGTGTAAACTAGAGCACTTGATTCAAGCTTACACGCTTGAAATTTTCAAGCTTATTGACTTGCATCAAACTCCCAGCAAGCTTGATTTATCAAGTTTGCTGTGCTGTCTGGGAGTTTCCTGAATGCATTTCGAACAGTACTTACGGAAACTGCTGTTCCCATGTTCTTTAGTTCTGATGTCAGCTTAATAGTACTAACTTTAAGATCTTTCTTCAGTGAACGTGCAGAGGATGTCAGTATATGATCTCCTAGAACGAGCACTGTTTCTAGCTGTTACAGTGACATCAAACTTATGACAGCACATTTGAAAGGTATCTACCGACCAGAATAGAAATTTCGTTGTACGATTTACAATTTTTGGGAAACTTTAAAATCATTTCTCTTTTGGAAACACTCGTTTCTTTACTTTTACGGCACATTACGGAATTTCTAGCTTATTACATTAGAAATTCCACAGAGGGGTTTTTAAATAACCCGCAATATGACGTCGGCTCTCAACATAATAGGAGCTGAAAATATCACAACATTCCTACAAAAATTTGCATTTCTTTCAGTGTAGGAATACTTTTTACGCTGTAAATCGCCAGTTTTTAGCTTTTAGTAAATGTTAAAACTGCTGTAATATTTTTTTCTTACTGATAAAAAAAATATTGTTAGTGTGTGCGATTTTTAGGCTAATTTTGACAGAATTAATATACCAAAGCTAACGTCTTTAAAGATATCGCTCCTGTACGAATACTTTCTACACTCACCGTAGATAACTTTTCTACTGTTTCATATTGCAAGCTTTTAAATGATCTATGAATAATTTTAACATCACTAAAAAAATAAAAAAAAAAAATAAAAAAGAAAAAAAGACTACTAAAATCTCCGGAATTAACAGCATTTCTACCTATTTAGCCACTACTGTATATTAGTTACTTCAGAAAGTCTCCTATGGTATGGTATGTATAACATTTATCTGTAGTAGGTCATTCATGAATTACTTTAGTGACGATTATTTGCTTTTTTGATTATTCGCTATATTGGGACATTTGTATAGGGAAATGCTTTGAAATGTATGCGTTTGCCCTGATATATCTTCCTTTTAATATTTTCAATGATTTTAATATAAAACATTTCTTTTAATCTCAGATTATGCTATTGCTACTGAAAGAATGTGCCTTCAAAGACCGCCAGGAGATGAAGAACAACGATGCGGTCCTACACTTTTTTTAAACAGAAAAGTGATGATGTGTTTCTGCAAAGGTGATCTGTGCAATGCAGCCTCACTTTCAGTTCCTACTTACATATCACTGATAATTTTATTGTTCAGTTCCTTAATCGTGACTCGGGTGCTATGACGTGAAGGAAAGCTTAGTTATTATAAAATGACTGAATTGTTTTAACATACGTGGCACCAGGCCGTTAGTTAAATTTTTACGACTTTCAGCAAATGTGTTTTTTGTGCTGCCGCCAAATATTGTAAATAAAATCTCACTTATATTGCATTTTAAAATTGTTTGAATGAAAGCACAAGTAAACATTTTTGAAGTGTATTGTAAAAGTAGTATTGTGATGTGCATGCCATTTAAGGAACAAAAAGCCTATACTGTGTAAATTATACATAATACATTTCATAATTTGTATAATTATACATTTGTATAGTTATACATTTCATAATTTGTATCATATGAGATTAAATTTATTAAAAAATGAAATGAAATTCTAAGCGAAACATTTTGTCACCTTCAATCGTTCCGTTTTGACAATCTTTAATTTGCACTATAACATTGATATACAACTGATGAAGGTTAGATCTATGTATCATCCGAAACTTATCCACTGATTTATTTCTGTAAGTGCGTTCCAGCAGATTTGTTTTTTATTTCGCTTCAAGTCTATTAATAAATGTTATGAATAATAAAACATTTAATGATATAAAATGATAACTAAAGATGCTAAAGAGTGATAACTAAAGATGCTTCATGTTTTCTAAAGAAAAGAAAGCAAACTACCTCAACTGATTATTTCACTGCTCTTTAAGGTAATTGTGTATTTTTGAATAAGTATCATTTGTAAAGTTCAGCATGCGATAGTAATAAGACAGGTAAGTTATCTATTTATTTTATAAAAATTAAATATGAGACAAACAAAAAATTGGTGTTTAGATGCTAAAGTTACAGATGTGTTAATTATTACAAAGTTTAATGATTTATTTACCCTGATATTTACATCTAAATTTTTAGTTCATACCTTAAGCGTCTAGCTTATTAAATTGGCTTCAACATTTTAACGAAATCCGTAATGGAACACCCAATATTTCGTTATAACGTTTTAATTAAATTTCTTTATTACGAATATTTTCTGGGTCCCTTGAATTTCGATATAAAGAGAGTTGAGTGTACTATGAGTGGTTGAGAGGGGTTTTCGAAAGCTTGTTCAATTCTATTTTGGCATGGAAGAAATCTCGCTAAAGGTGAGCCTCCCACAATGACTCGCACTCTCCTCAGCAGCGGACCTGGCCAAGGAGTCGGCTTTTTTATTACCTACAACGCAACATGGGAAGGGATCCATTGAAAATGTATGGTATGACCGGGTGAAAGTCTGTCAAGTAGTTCCATTGTAATATAAATAAGTGCACACGTCATTTTTATCATAAATTAGTTCAAAAGATTTTGTATTAAGTCTTCAACTTCTTCACCTGCACTATTTACATCTCCATATCCCCATTTAGGTGAATTAGCGTTGAAGTCGCCCATAAAAATGGAGTTCTTTGTAGTATCAAGAAAAGTCTGGGTTATTTCCAGGAGGGGAGTAAATTGAATATAATTTAAAATGTCTATCACACTTCCATACATCTAAGAGAGCTATGCTGTGTACTAGACGTTGCCTAGGGTGCACCAACAAACAAATCAGCAGTGATGCTGAGGAAATTTTTAAAAAATTGCCATATTTTTTAATCATTCATTATTACTTTAAATATTGGTACATAGCTGGAAAAATTGTAGGGCCTTAAATCATATGCCTATCAAACCTTACGAGAAATTTGTCAATGGGCGAGAGTTGGTACTTTGAAATGTATAAGTAAAATCAAGTAAACACATCACTTTTACTGAATAACAAATTAAATACATATACAGTCAACTCTAGTTATAGTGAACCTCTGGGGACCATCAAATTTCGTCCACGGTATTCGAAGTTCACTAAAACCGAAGTGTCCCCATGGTGAACAGAGATACTGCACGTGAATCGGGACTAGTGGTTTGCGTTCACTATAACCGAAAGTTCACTATATTCGGAATTGACCGTATTTTGATTATTATTTATTAAAATAAACTAAATATATTATTTCTCCCCGTTAATTGACGCTAGATATCTTTTTGATGTTATTACGCCGAACAGATCGGCAATAAGTAAATGTAAATAGATTGCCGTTACTTGAAATGTATAAATAAAACAGGGAAACCAATCATTGTGGACGTTTTTAAGTTGTGTGTTCTGAAGTTGAGTGGTTTGATTGCTGGTGCTCAGGAATTATTCTGGAGGCTATCTCCTAGTGTTAGTAGTTTTCTTTAATATGTGAAAGAAATTGAGCAAGAATGTTTTCTTAAATTAGAAACGGTTATTTTGGGTACCACAAGAATATATCTCCTCTACAAATCGTCGATCAGTATCTGTTTGATACTCGTGCCAGGAGATTGAAAGAAAGAGAAAAGGAAAAAAGAAAATAATGGGTGTTTTTCCCTCTCTTTTAATGTAGTTTTTTTCCCCTCGAAAATCCTGATTTGTCTTCCAGTTATCATTATAGGCATGAAGCTCGGGAGGAGAAACATCGACTTGTTATCCAACTTGGACCAACTACGCAGTATGAGAATTGCCGACGAAACTGCGGCTACCATTGATTGCGCCATCTATTGACGGTAGCGGAAAACAACATCGCGCCGCGCGCGCTTTCCGATTTCATGCTTTTCTAATTGGGATTTATTCATTTATGCTGAAATTTCATGAAGTATACACTAAAATTTGAATAAATAAATATGATAATTAATATGCATATATAATAATTTTGTTTCTATATTACTTAGTTACAATGATGTAACACCAGTTTGAAAATTTAATAAATTAATTAATAATTTAAATAAATTGTCTTTAAAACTGCATGCAAACGATATAATAGATCAGTTTTTGACAAATATTTTTGGTAGCAATTCGCTAAAAATTAAAAAATATTCCCTGCCTTCTTTCAGGCTATAAATTCCTCTTATATACCCGCTCAGTGGCGGATCCAGAAATTTTTTTTGGGAGGGGCTAAATTTTTAAAAAAGCTTATTTCACCCAATTAAAATGTACTATAAATCAAAATTTTAGTCTAAACCAATGTGCATGCTTTTGGGAGGGGCTAAGTTATGAAATATGATCATTTTAGCTATTTAAAGTGTATAATGAAGCAGAATGTTACCCTTTAGCAATCCCTTTTGGGGGGGCTGAAGCCCCCTAGCCCCTCCCCTGGATCCGCTACTGTACCCGCTCTTCCACATTATATTTTATTTATTATTATTTTTTTTTGTCTTTGGTTTAACTAACCAACTTTAAGACTAAAAAAAAAAAAAAACAAATATGGAAAGAGAAAAACATTTAACGCCGTTTTTCAGCACCACCAGAGCCTGATTATAACAGGGCCCCAGGAACTGATGAATTTGGGGGGGGGTATCTATGAAATTTGTTTTATTTTTCATAAAATTTTGATATAAAGAAGGATGTTTCAGAACAAGATTTGAAATTGGGGGGCCCTGGGCAAAGTCCCGATTTACCCGTGCGATAATAAGGACCTGAGTACCACAAAAAATTACATAAAAATCAATGTCTTTTCAGTATCAGTATCATTTTTCAGTACTACAAAAAATTTCATAAAAAGCATAAAGGAAAAAAAAATTAATTCAATAAATACACGCATATTCAGTGATTGACTTTTTTGCATCAGTTTTGCAAGCTTTCACATATCAGAAAAAATCTAATATTTCTTTAATTTTGAAAAATTTTGTATTTAAAAAAAAACAGATTTTGAATTGAAAATATTTGTTTCTGTATAAGTTTTGCAGACTTATGTCAAAAATATCTATTCATTTGTGTATCTCTTATATATTAAAAAATCCCCTCCCCCACCCTAATTAAATTAATAAACAGAAAAATATTATTCATAAAACTGTTATTTTTTTTTAAATGGACAATTTCAAAGTATTATACTGCTGTTTCAATTTGATTATTGGGCCAAATGCTAATTTTAAAGTGTTCACATTAGCATTATACTACTACTAACATGTACAAAAGGTTTTCTATTTACATAGTGTTACTTTTTATGTTATACATTTATAAGGGACCATATTAAAGAAATATTATGGTGATGCTGTATTGATGCTGTTTGGAGCTTTAAATAACGTTGGATTTTTCTTCCCGAGCGATACATTTCTTTTTCTGGCTTCTGGATATCCACTGTCACATCCAGGTGTAAAGCAGTGACTCGCTCGACCCATATTCTATCAAAATAATTTATTTTATTAAAAAAATATAGCTCGTTCACAATCAAAACAACGCTAAATCCCTATTGAAGCGGTGCGCTGCGCCTCCTGCCGGTGAAAATGGATCCTGGTCCGTTTTCCCGCCTGATCGCCCATTCCCGATGACCCTCCTTAGAGCTTCATGATTATAGGTTATGCCGGCTGGTCTTCCTGCAGCGCGCACCTTAACCATCACAAACGAACAAACCAATCATTTATACGGAGTACAAACTAAATACAAATATCATATTTATTATTGTAATCTCTAATATTTAAAATATTAGTACTAACAAATTAAATACATTATTTCTCATCAACTGACGGCATGTTTATTTCATTATTGCTATTTTTAGTTTTTTCTTCGTCCAAACACAGGGTCATATGTAAGCATATTTGGATATGAGAGACAATTTATTGATCTCTAAGGCTATCTAGGCCTTCGATCTCGGTTGTTCCTAAGAACAAGATAATTTTTATTTCAAAGTAAGATTTCACAGTCATATAATAAATATAAATGCAGTAATACGTCCCACGAATATCTGACATCAACATAAACATGCCAAATGTACATGCAAATGCCTATTTCATGGATTTAGATTGGAAAAGACCTACATCAGCAATGGGATTCCTTCCCTGAAAACTGATTTTGAGGATGGGCATGGGATGGCTTGATTAGGAGATTTTCCGATACTGCCATCTAGCGGCAATAGTTGCAAACAATTAGGCCAGAAATTTTTTTCCATAAATTAGGAGTCTATGTATCAATTTTATTAATTATTTTATATTTCGAAATTGAAAATATATAATAACGCTCGTAAAAATAAATAATCAAAGCTATGTATGCATATTTAAATAGTTTTTGTGGTAATCTTCAAGGTTTTTGGAATGACCGCCGAGATACAATACGTAAGATAAAAGTCCAGATGTGTTTCTTAAAGTTCATAAATTTCCAAATCCTACCAATAATATAAATGTGTACGTTTATGTGTTTGGATGTTTTTGACTGAATCTCACAAAAATGGTTGGAAAAATTTCTAATGAAGATAGCTTATGCCCTGGATTAACATACAGGCAACCTTTCAAGCATATAGCATGCATAATTCTTTTACAGAGACACTCAAAATAATTCTAATGCATTGCGCTCTATAGAAATTTTGTAGCTACTAAACCGATTTTTAAACTTTTTCACTGATTGAAAGTTACATTATTCCTGAGTATTATTGTTTGTTTGTTTGCGGATTAAGACCGATTGACTGCACTAGGGTCCTAGGCCTATATGGGGAATTCCTCTGGGTGGAATTTTCTAAGGGATCCTAGCGCGTATTTTCACGAGGTTTTGGAAAAAACATGGAAAACTACGAGCGGCTAGGTCGACAGGCGCGACCGGGGTTTGAACCCACCTCCCGCATTCCAGTTTTGAGAGCAGAACCTCCTAGACACTGGTGGGACCCTGAGTGTTATAGGCTACCTTTTATGCATATATCAAATAGTTCTTTTACAGGGATACTCAGAATTACATTACGCTCTATGTGTATCTCTGTAAGTACTGAACCGATTCCAAAACTTTTTTCACTGATAGTAAGCCACACTATTTTTGAGTATTATAGGCTAAAATTCATGCATGTAGCTTAAATAGTTCCTTTACAGGAACACTCAAAACAGTTCGAAAATACTGTCGCAACTGTCTCTATTCGCCAAATGCCTGAAAAAAATCTAAATTTAGTAATTCTGCATACTCTCTTATTTTAAATGAAGTATACTACAATGCATTATACTTCATTTAAAATAAGTAAAAAGGCAAATAATATTTAAATGCAGTTTCTTTAGTCGCAAGCATATTTGTTATTCACACAAGCATCGTTTCTCTCTGGACCTAATTCTAAAGCCGACGCGGACGAAGTCGCGGTTAGCTGCTAGTTAGATATAAATATCATATGTATAAATTTTTTGCTCTCGTATGATCAGCTTTTTTGCTCTTTTGCCAATCTCATCCCTGCTTTTACATTTTCAACAATCGCTTAGATAAGGAAAGTATTATAGTCATTCCCCTTTCCTCCTTTCAATAGGGATGATATAGAAAGGCTGAGAAGATTATGTCCTGCCCACTTCACCCCTTTCTAAAATTGATTACTCAAGCAGTGACACCCTTGTGGTAAAAAGGAGGATGAAATTTCTTGGAATCACCGAAGTTTCATTAGAAGGAATAAACAATAAGTATATACGATAAAATAATAAACAATAAGGATACTATAAAAGAAAAATCTTTTTTCCTGCCCTAATCGGTAAACTTATTCCCACACTTTATATGAAAATATCAAAAATATCATATTTATTATAAAATAAATATCGGATATATATCATGATATATATCACGATATATATCCATTGATATATATAAACGAACCCTGGTGGTGAGGTGTAAAGAAGCACTAAAAGGAAAAAAAATGTTTATTAATCTTAAAAATGCAGTTTAAATAGCTACAGAAACCTTGAGGATTACCACAAGAACTGTTTAAATACGCATACAGAACTTTGATTATTTATTCTTAAAAGCGTTATATTTTTCAATTTCGAAATACAAATAATTAATAAAATAGATACATCTACTTCTAATTTATGGAAAGTTTACTTGACAAATTGTTTGCAGCTATTCCTGCTAGATGGCAGCATCATATAATCTCCTGATCATTCCATCCCACGCTCATCCTCAACTGAAGCTGGGCTACTTTGATAGAGCATGGCATTTGTTCTCCTTATCTGTAACTCCATGGCCTATTTGTTTGTTGCCAGATTATAGTTAACAAGTTTAGCAGGAATTTGCTGAATTGTTATTGGGTAGAAAACTGAAGAAGAGACGCCAAAATTACTCCGCCCAATTTTGTGGCATCAGATTTATGAGCGGGACTCACCACCCCATCGCAAGGGAGGTATTCTATCACTCGCAGGCGGGAAACTACGATTTTGTATTAGTTGCGGTTCAAGGATGAGTGGCGGTATAGCCACCGCGTGACGTCATATTTCCCCTGCGGTAGTTAGCCATCGACCTTGAAGTGAAATAGACGGAGCACGCTTGGGAGCGGGAAACAAGTTTTTGGCTTGAACATCTCCAGGCAGTTGGTCACGTGCTTGTGGACACATTCGCCTTCGCGCCCATTCCCACACAGCACACTGTGTCCAAATCGGGTCTAATAGATATCCAAACTGATCTATAACATCCAGGACATTTAAAGGATATTTATATGCAGAGAAATATATATATCTATAGGATATCTAAATCGCTACCTCTATAAGATATCCTTAGAGGGCTTATAGATATCTAATAGTCATCCGAAAAAGCATATCTATTGGAACTGATGCAGGGCCGGCCCGAGGGCCGTGCGGGGCCCCAGGCGAAGCGCAAGAGTGGAGCATCTTTTCTATCATGTCTTATGTAAGTTACTACTAGAAGTACTAGTACATATTAGTTTTATTTCCTGGCTTTCTCCGGGATATATCGCAACCATCTACCAAGCTCGGTCTAATGTGATAGCAAAAAAATTGCCCTGGAGCGGGGCCTTAGGCGATCGCCTACATTTGCATCCCCCTTGGGCCGGCCCTGACTGATGGATTGGTAGCTAATGAAAGATGGATGTCCCATAGATATTTAATTGCCATCCAAAGCTACAAATCTATTGGATGTGCGTGTATAACATCCATAAGAGATGCATTTGTAGACATCTTAATTACGTAGAAGATTGGATGGCTACTGAAACAAAAATTTACTGAGTTTGTAAGGATTTTCAGAAAAATCGCAAAATCTAGTAAGAATTGTTTTTAAACCCGATGCCTATAGCTTGAGTTCAGTGATCATCTATCACGTCACCAAATTTCATTTAGTCGTTTTTACGCGATGTGCGAAAAAAAAAATTGCGCAGTTTGAAAGAATTTCCGGAAAATCTCAAAATCTAATGAATTTTTTAAAATTTCGGGGCCTATAGTTTAAGTTGAGTGATCACCTATCATGTCACCACATTTTATTTCATTCGCTTCAGTCAGTTTTACGTGATGTGCAGACAAACTTTTTTTACGGCTGTAGTGGGGTTCCAAATGCTTAAAACGGATAGAAAACTCAAAATTTTGTGATACCAAGTAGTGTACGGCAAATTCTAATTTTACATACTTGGATACATAAAAGTGTTTTCATTCAAAAATTGAAGCAACAATCACTTCAAACTTTGGACTTCTCACCCAGAGTCCAGTCTGCCTTTCCTGGTGGTTAGAACGCTCGCCTTTCAACACTTGGATGCATGGTTCGAAACCAGCCGAAGGAAATAGGTTTCAGTTTAACAGTAACTTATATAGAAGTTCTTACATATGATAGTAGACAATAGATGGCAGCACCAAAATTCACAGAACGGAGGAAGAATTCTCAGTGGGTAAAAAAAAGTCAGTTATGACGTCACGATTCACTTTTTCCGCGAAAAATCTTGGATATTTTGGCCGTCCAATTAATATCTATGCTACTTGGAAAAAGATCTCCTACAGACATCCTGGATATTATAGATGTTGTTTAGTCCTTAGAGAGATCACACCCCAAATCTCTTATAGAGGTCCATTTTATGTTATCTGGAGGATCTTGGACGTCTAATAGATATCCCCATTATCCAAATCTGATTTCTTTTAGATAACCAATGGATATATTTGTGCTGTGTGGGTTGGAATACCATGCCGAACACTTGTGTAGCATACAATTGTAATGCTAAAGCCGGCGAAGGATACTCTCTTTTCACGTAACTGCAACTTTAGACGTTAAATTACACCTTATCTAATGTTTTACTCTATTCATTTAAGTGAAAACTTCCGATGAATCAGAAGCGGAGGATGATTACACTCAACTAGGGGATCAACCACCAGCTGTTGGAATCAATAGATTCATTCAAGATGTTGTACAATATGTTGCAGGTTTTGTTGTGAGAAAATTATTAAAAACTTTAACATGTGAACTTTGCATTTCTACACTATTGTCGAACGAAGAGAAAACTGGGCTGATAACCTATAAAGAATTTTCACTAGATGCTGGGTTAATTGTGCCAACAAATGATGTTGTAACGTTATGTGAAACACTGAAATAGTTTTTCACCAGATTGAAAAATCATTTGGTCTTGGGAAAAAAATATATTATTCATTACATGATACAGGAAGTTTTGAAGAAAATTAATGCGAATAATTTATTTGAATGCCCCAAAAGACACGCTAAAGCCGGCGGTCAGCCTCATGGTTTGACCACGAGGCTGAAGATAATCATTTTATAATTTTAGTAAAATATATAATTAACAAATATTTACAAATAAGAATACAGCATGCAGCTTCTTAATATAATTTAAATAATAATTGTTAAAATATTACGAAAACATTTAAAAATCAGTAGTCGCAATATTTTGATTTTAACAGGCCTTATTATTTTCAATGAGTTGGGTTAAAAATGTTTTTTGTAATTTTGTATTTAATAAGAGTGTTTATATTTGTAGTATAGTGGTGAATATAGACCGCCATCTTCATTAAATATTTTCAATAAAAAACAAAATTAATTAAATTTCTAAATTATCCATCTGATCCTCATTATTCTAGTCTTAATTTATCTTTTTGTCATTTTTATTTTTTTAATTTTACTTAATTTTTCTAAAATAAATCTTTTAGTTTTAAAATGAAGATGTGCAATTCTAAATTGAATAAAGCCTATAAAATTTCTATTTCTTAGCATTTTCTATTATTCAGCTCCTTAATTAAACAATAGTTTGCATAGTAACCTATTTTATATTAAACAAATATTTTTAAATTCTTAATAAACATGGATCTATATTTTTCACTTCATTGAAGCATGCTATTTTTTATCCAGCTATTAGCCTACTGTATTAAATTTTGTGATGAATTGTAATTATTTTTAAAAATATGTAGTTTGAGTGCCAAAATTAGAGAATGTAAGAGTAAATATATCTGTTGAAGTGATTTGTATTTTAATATTCAAGAATTGTTGGTGTATTTTTTAAGTGGTGGATTACTTAATAAAAAAAAAAAACTTTTTTTCATCATTAATTTGTATTTACTTTGGTCTAACATTTGGATAATTTCTTCTTGATCTCTTGAAAATCATTTTGATCCCTTTATCTTTATCTAAAATGTAAATAATTTCCTCATAAATTGAATATTTTAAATTATTGATTACTGAGATATGTAATTATTCTTGGCAACTTAAAATACAAAAAGTTTGTACTTTCTAATTAGTACTCTTTCCAGTTAGTTAATTTTGGTCGTTACAATAGCGAAAATGAATCGTTTATTATTAAAGGAAGACACAATCGCAATGAATTAAATATTAATATTCCATTCTAAGAGGTTGTGCATTAAAGGGAAGTAAGAATTATAATTTTAAAATGCTCATTGACTATGTTTTGGGCGGTTTCTAGATTAAACCCCAGCTGTATATCAACTCGCGCGATCTTCGAAACATCAACAAAGATCAACTGTTTGTGAATTACTCGCCCGACATGTTCGAACACGCCGCCCCCTTGCTCCGTCTATTTCACTTCAAGGTCAATGTAGTTATCGCAGCCGGGAAACTAGATCCCTATTTGCAGTGTTCCCTTAAAGTTACTGAAGAATTCAGAAATGTCGTCTAAAGGAACGTGCGTAAGTTATACCGCTGAATTCAAACTCAAAGTCATGGAATAAGCAGAAAAAAATGGAAAGCGGGAGACTGGCCGTCTATTTAATGTAGACGAGACTAATGTTAGATTGTGGACGGGGGAAAAAAAGGAGATTTGTCTAAAACAGACAAAAAAAGACGATGTTTCCAACATGGACTCTCATCTTGGCCGAAATTGGAGGATGAACTGCACCAGTGGATACTGAATGCGAGAAGGGAGCTACATTAAAGATACGTCTGCGATCCAAAGTGTTGGCAGCTGAAATGGGGATCAAGAATGTTAACCGGGGTCCCACGTGGTGCTACCGTTTTAAGAAAAATTAGTCATCCGCAATCGAACACCAACAGTTGCCAGAAGATTAGGAAACACAACAGGCTGCGTTTTTGGAATATTCCAAACTTAATCAAGAACAAATTCACTTCTAGTGAAATTTTTTACATGGACGAAGTCCCATCGTGTTTTGACCATCCATCCACAGAACTGTTGATTCCGTGGAAGCAAACAAACAGCATGCAAGTGTATACGACCGGACAGGAAAAATTGTCTTTTACAGTAGTATTCGAATGTGCCGCAAATGGGGAAAAACTCTTCCAAAAGAAGATTTTCCAAAAGGAAGAGAAATAGCAGTTAATGGAAAAATTCTTAATGTCGGAAGACAATGATTTCATGGCTGACAGAGCAATATTTGGCGAAAGCGAAAAGGTTTTTTTAAACCACGTGCTCTGTTAATAATGGATTCAATGAAAACGCATATAACCGAAAAAAATAAAAAACGCTGGCAAGAATGCAGAGGCACAACTTTCAATCATCCAAGGAGGTCTCACTAAAAAGTTGCAGCCGTTAGATGAGGTAATTAACCGCTCCTTTAAAAACAAAGTGAGAAATTCATGGGAGAAGTAGATGACAGAAGGCACACACTCGTATACAAAAGGTGGTAACATATTCATGTGCATCTTATCTTGAAGTGTGAAAATGGATTAAAGAATCTTTGGACTCTATCCAATTCAACAATACAGAATTCCTTTAAGAAATGTGGATTAACAGTTCTACAGATGCATCTTGACCATCTGAGATGGAAGATCATTCTTCTACACTCTCTGAAGACGTACTAAACATTTTAAATTCGGATTTTAGTTCCTCAGATTTTGATGGATTTAATGTATAAATGTGTTTATTAGAAAATTGTATTTAAAATATTCATATGTGTCCTCTTCAAAGCAAGTTCCCTTTTTATTTGTTTGGATGTTTCAAGAGAGGTATCGTATTTTTTAAACCCCCCAACGCATCCATTTTACTTATATCTTAAAGAAGTAACGACAAAAAATAAGAGATACCACGTATTGCAGGGCCTGATTAACACTCTCCGATACTATAGGCCCGCTTTCATTTCGAGGCCCCTTCCTAACTACTGCTATCCCATTCTACAAGTATAAATAACAAATATTGTAATGTTGAGGCCCCCACATTTTTTTTCTATGGGTCTGGGTCTTATGGGCCTATTTCGTAATCAGGCCCTGCGTACTTGTACCACGACAAAATCCCAGTGATCAATAAACGTAGAAGTTTGTTAAACGGTTTCTGTGTTTTGTTATAGCTCTTTTAACTCCAAATGTACTGTTTATTCTTTTTCAACTCAGAATTTTCTATATTCAGGGCTTTTTTGCAAATATTTCGCGTCTAATTATGAAAATTTAAAAAAGTTGCACATTAAAATATTGAGTTGTTACTGAACTGTAAGCAAGGACATAGCCAGAAAAAAATGTTCTTTTTTTGGGGGGGGATATGCAGCACTGCAATTTTTTCACATATAACTGATTTCCAGAATCAATTAAAATAAATTACTAATGCACAGACTAAAATTTCTTTGGGGCTGGGGTTTCAAACCCCACATTCCTCCTTCTCTCCCCCGGCTCCGGCCTTGACTACAAGTACTTTTAAATATCCCGTTAAAAATAAAACTTACCTATATTACTTATCTTTCGTTCGAGTGAAAAAAAAAGAACATTAATACATTCCCAATTCCAAAATAATAGTTTTAGCATGGTAATTAAAACAACATATTTCTAATTTCTGTGAAATTGAAACAAACTTCCTCTGCTCTATATTCATGGTCCATCCATAAATTGGCAGCTTGTAAACAGACAACTGAAAAGTAAAATAGCAAGCATCTCATAACGTGCATAATTCTGAAATAAGATGTTTTAATACCTGAAAGATCTATCAGCAAGATCATTTGGGAAGTGCGGGCAAGAAATAATTCAGCCAACCATTCCAAGTGAGACAGCTGTTTTTGTTTGAATGAATCCGAGCCGATTTCCAAAATATAAGAAAAACCAAGTGAGTTGTATAATGGAACGCCCCGTTAAAACATAGCCTTAGTTAAAACTAGTGAAAATATAATTTTCCATCTCAAGAGAATAAAACTGCAAAATTTTTTCTTTTGTGGCGTATGTATCTAAAATATTTACGATGTAGATGTATGTAAACAGGGCCTTGGCAAGGTAATGGTGTGGCAGCACTGGGACCCACTCTGGTAATAAATGCTTTTCCGTTTATTATTCCGCGAGCGCCTGCGCTTTTTATTAGGTGAGGTTTAGAAAATAAGCTATTTAAGTTAAAATTAATATTTCTACTGGAAAGAGGGACAATTACAGTCTTCTTTTTCGCTGTTTAGTTTAAAGCGAAAATATAACTAAAATGTAAATGTTTTCATGGGCGCCGGCAGCATAGGGCAAGGGCGGGCAATGGCCCCTGTTGCGTAACGCAACACTTGCCGGACAGTTTTGTAAGAGTGTCCAATAATATCACCATTAAGTCCAACACTACTGAAGTGATTAGATTAAGGGTGCCCAGCGAATTAGCTAAAAATGAGCAATTATTACTTATTCCATTTTCTTCTAAAAGTAAATACTTACTTCAGAAATCTATCAATACGGTGAGTGAGAATAAATTCATTTACACTTTAGTGGAGAATAAATCTAATAATAAGATATTGTTAAGAAAAGGACAGAGAGTAGGATGTGTTGAAACATTTGACGAGGAGGACTTAGCATCTCCAAAGGAATCGGAGAGATTTCAGATAAATAATTTAAGCATGGATGAAGTAATTAAACTAAGAAAGGAGGAAATTAAGGAATCTGACTTTAGTTTGGATCATCTAGAAAACAGTCTGAGAGTTGAAATTTTAGATCTACTTTTAAAAAATTCTCATGTTTTCTCTAAGTCTTATCAGACATTAGGATCCACTAATGCAGTAATTCCACAGTTCAAACTCTTACATAATTATCCTATACAGACTCGTCCCTATCCCATACCTAAAATAGCTAAACAATTTGCTAGCAACGAGATTTCTAAATTATTACAGGCAGGTATTATTGAGCCATCTGTTTCCAATTATAGTTTCCCTGTCATATTTGTAAAGAAAAAATCAAAGGATCCCGAAAAACCTAATTTTAGAATGGTGATTGATTACAGACTATTAAATACCATAACGGAGTCATTCAAAATTTGCTTGTCAAGGATTTCCGACATACTGCATAACATAGCAGGTAAACAGCTATACTGTGTTTTAGACCTAAAATCAGCCTTTTTCCAATTTCAATTGCAAGAGAAGGACAGAGATATTTTATCCTTTTGTTCAGAGCTAGGTAATTTCAGGCCAACTAGACTACCATTTGGCAGTCGCAATTCTACTTCTTACTTCCATCTATTAATTTCAAATTGTTTAAGTGATATAGTAGGAGAGAACGTGCAAATTTTTCTAGATGATATTATC
This sequence comes from Cheiracanthium punctorium, assembly GCA_038373885.1. Classification (NCBI taxonomy): domain Eukaryota; kingdom Metazoa; phylum Arthropoda; class Arachnida; order Araneae; family Cheiracanthiidae; genus Cheiracanthium; species Cheiracanthium punctorium. The sequence continues at coordinate 250,271 of JAWZYV010012587.1, read as the reverse complement.
ATTGCGGCTGACAATATTACTGAATTAAAGAGATTCCTACAGCTTGTCCTTGATAGACTAGGAAAGTACAATTTAACGTTAGATCCTGCAAAGATGCAGATATGTAAGACAGACATCACTTACTTAGGATTTAATGTAAATCAGAAGGGTTTTGCTCCTTCCGAGGCCAATATTCAGAAGGTTTCTAAATTTCCTGTGCCAAGGAATTCTAAGCAAGTGCAAACATTCCTTGGTATGACAAATTATTTTCGTCACCTGATTCCCAGATATGCAGAGGTTGTTGCTCCAATTGTGAGACTTACTAGGAAACATGTTCCTTTTCAGTGGAATCAAGAGTGCATTCAGGCTTCTCAATCTCTTCAGGATTTAATTTTAAACCGTCCTACTGTTAAGAACATTTCCAGTGACAAACCATTTTATTTGATCTGCGATGCTTCAAAAACAGCAGTATGTGGCACCCTTGTTCAAAAACACAACGATAACTTTTATCGTGTAGAATTTTTCTCGAAGCAGCTGTCACAGTCGGAGTCTAGATATCCATCGATACGTAGAGAATATTTTGTAATTTACTTATCTATTAAGCACTTTCATGAATATTTATATGGTCAAGAATTCACAATACTCACTGATGCAAAACCGCTAATTAATCATATGCATTTAGATAAACAACCTGATGTGGTTAAGAGATGGAATCTATATATTGAGTCATTCAATTATAAGATAGAACATATTCTAGGTTTCAGCAATCCTGCAGATTTCTTATCTCGTGTAACTGAGCCAGTACAGGAGTTTACAGTAAACAATTTTAATGTATTTGCTGTAGAGAATAATTTAAGCAAGGAGAACATTATCAATCATCAGCTTAAGGACCCAGAGATAAAAAACATAATTGACAGATTAAATAAGGGAGAGAGAGTTGAGTTTATTTTATTGATCCTGATACTAAGATGCTTATGACAAAACTCAATACTAGAGTAAAACAAATTCATTGAAAAACATTTAATCAACAGAATCCTTATTCCTAATTCACTCATCAGGGATTGTATAAAATTAGCCCATTCGCCTCATTTTGGCATTCAGAAAACTTATGATTTCATCCGACAGAAATATTTCTGGAAGGGAATGTTCTCAGACGTAAAAAACTTTTGTGACAGCTGTACTAGGTGTTTAGAAATCAGACCAAAGCCAAAACGTACTGTTACAGGTATGATTCCCAAGAGAGATTTAGCACCAGGGGAGTATCTCGCAATTGATCTCGTTGGAGTTTTACCTAGACGATAGATGGAAAGTTTTATATACTGACCATTATTGATCATTATTCTAGATATTTGGAGGCAGTTCCACTGAGTAATTGTACATCTAGGACTATAATTAAGGGGTTGGAGAGGTATTTCTCCAGATTTGGTATTCCCAAACAGATTCTATCTGATAATGGTCCATCTTTCACTTCCGAGGAATTCAGTAATTTTTTAAATGGTCTTAACATTCAGCATAGAAAATCCTCAATCTATTATCCACAGAGCAACGGTCTTTTGGAGAGAGCACATTTCACTATGAAACAGTGTTTAGCTGCTATATATAACAGAGTATTTGAATGGTCAGAGAGATTACTATATTTTAAGCTAATGTACAACAATAGCAAACATGTAGTAACTCAATTTCCACCTGCAGAGATTTTCTTTGGGAGAAGACTAAATATTTCCATGGATGCTCATGAGTCTCCAAAATATGTGGAGGAATTATCAGAATATGCTAAAAAAATTAAAGAAAATATGTTAGAGAATAGGGAGGTAATTGCTAGTAATGAAAAAGAGTACTTTGCTGCACAGGAAAAAATATATAAAGGGTCGCCAGAAACCTACCTTTGAGTCAGGAGCTAAGGTATTTGTGTCTAAACTTAGAGACACAACCTCTTTAGAACCCAAGTACAGTGGTCCTCATGAGATCACAAAAAAATTAAGAAACGACAATTACCTTGTGAGAATTGAGGAAGGAAATTCTGAGAAAATCATAAAGTTACATGTTAGCAAATTATTTGAGTGTAAAACCAGAAAAGAGAAATTGTGTGATGATGATGTAGAAATTGTAAACAATGAGGAAATTAATAATTAAGTACTCTATTTTGTGTGTATTGTGTATAATAATAGTTCTAATGATGGCAATGCAAAGTAATGACAATGAATTAATGAAATTTCAAAACATACATATATATATATATATATAGATTAAATAAATTAACTAAGCTTACAGAATTTAAAATTATAGTCAGTAGACATTTCAGTTTGGATAGATTTTAGTGACTGATCCGGACATTCATACATATGCTTGTCTCTGTTTGGCTGGTCCAGGAGCAAGCAGCAGTTTCTTTAATTTGTTTTGGGCTGTTTTCAGTAATAGTATTTTGAAGTTTGTAAGAAAGCTTAGGGTATTGCATTGTCATTATTTACTAACAAGAATATGTATACACGGAGAGACTTTGATTTTGATTGATTTGATTATTATTTAATAGTGTTATAAATTAGAGTGTTTGAATTAACTACCTAGATAATTAAACTTTAATGTTTTAGTATTGGTCTCTGGGGAAACTGGAATTGAATGTTGCACTTACGGTGTATATATGTATTTTTTCATGAATTTATTTAGCCTAGAAAATTTTTCAGCATACTAATTTCACTATAGTTATGAACTGTGAACTCATGATCAGAACTTTTCAATGTTTGCTTCGAGTGTCTGCCGGAGTGGACTTTCAGAATAGGCTGCAGCTTGCTTCATCGTTGCGTTTCGTGGTGTGGCTTCTGCCAACATAGTTTTCTGCAGGGGGGAAGGAATGTTGCGTAACGCAACACTTGCCAAAAACGCTTTCCCGAGTTTCCTCCCAACGTCCACTGCAGGAGCAGACACAGGAAGGAGAAAGGATCACGAGTGACGCATTATCTCGCGCGCTTTCGATTCCGCAACCCGAGGAGAAAATCATGATGCTTAGGGTTGTACCAATGGCAACGACAGTTGATTTCGGGGCGCGCGCGGTAGCAGTTGTTCTCTTGGAGAGTGTGCGTGAAAGGCTGTTAGAGTTCGTACTTTTCCCTTTTCGATAGAATGCAAGTGCCGAACTTTTCTTCGAAGGGACTTCTGTTCTCGAACAACATGAATATATATTTTAACTGAGTGATGTACGACATATGTAGATGTCCTTTTTGTGTTAATAAGTGAATTATCAAGGCCGGTGTATCCAGATATTAAAATGTGTGAGACGCTGAAATAAAATTCCCACGTGGCAACATGATTTGGCATAAGTGTCATTAACAATTTTTCCAGACAGCAGCTCCAGCCCGAGATGTGAACCACAGGAAGAGGAAGGTAAGTGCAAGCATTCAATTTCTGGTTTCCGGAGACACTCTAATTAGGTGCCGTAGCAATGTACTATAATTAGCAAATTTTAGACTCGATCACTTAGCCATTTCTTAACAAACACCTTTCTTAATATTTATCATCATTAAATTTTTAAAACAGCCCCCCCTGGATTTTATCATGCAGTGTTTTCCCTTGCTTTTTTGCTCTTTCCAACATGGTTACCATACGTTAAAGTAGTCTTTGCCCCTCCAGGAAATATTCTGCCGGCGTCCATGGCTGCACGGGGCCGTCGTTATTAGCAACGGGCCTGCGTATGAGTTGCCATCACTAAAAATGAGTTTATCATTGAGGCCTGTTTTCCCCCAGTCACAGTGTTCTATTTTATTATTCTAAGTATTATAAATGTTATATTATTTTAAAACAATTTTTTTATACTTTTGTCGTACTAAAGAACTTTAGATGTAGGTAATCGTTTGGTGAATCTTGAGCCATTTCTTTCATGAAAATTTATCCTAAAATTCGAACATTTTGCTCTGAATGTAAAGGTAAGTGAACGCTTATAATGTATTTAGAAATTCTAAATATATGTATGTTAATCATGTTTGGTGAATAATTACTCATGTGTTATTTATAAATAAATTATTTTAATCAGAAATCGTATTACTTGAGTAGTTTTTATTCTTGTAAATAAGCATGACGTTGTGATACTATTTAGACAATTTAATTTTGCCAGTTGAAAATGTTATTTATCAGTTATATATGCCTTGATTATGTGATTAAGACTTACATCTGGTAGAGTGCAGAAATACAGTAAATTATAAATTATTGATTTTTGCCCGTTTATACAGAAACTTCAAATGTAGTTAATATTTTGTACAAGCGTTCATTATGCTTGCTCAATTCCTAAGTTCGATTGAGAAAGCGACAAAAGAATAATATATACTACATGAAATGAAACCACGCTCTGCGGTTGGTTACTGGGGCAGTGAGGTCTACGCCAGTTGATGCCTTGCTTCTTATTACGGGTGAAATGGTCATTGAATACAATATTAAGAAATCTGCATTAAAACTATATCAGAAACTAATACGAATGCCGCATAGCATTCAATGGGCCACTTCTGGCACATTCCCCCGTAGGCTAAAGACCCAAGAGGGATTCCTGCAGGCTGTCTTGCGAGAGATGACTAATTTCGACTTCCCGGCTCATGCTGAGCTCATGATGCCCCCTGTTAACCCATTGGAAGTCAGGGAAATTCCGTATTACCTAGACCTGTTACAACCTGTTTCAAAGACATGGGACTGCACAGATATTTTGTTGGGTGCAGGAATGGAGACAATCCACGTCCGTTTTCCTCCAGATAAATGGATACATGTATACACAGACGGCTCAAAATTAGATAACTACGGTGATGTGAGAGCCGGTATTCATTCAGATTATTTCTCTCACTATTTGTCCCTGGGAACTGCAAAAACAGCATTTGATGGGGAAGTTACAGCAATTGAAACCACACTACATCATTTAAACGCCCAGCCGTTTCCTTTTGATCGGGCTGTCATCTTTTCTGATTCGCAGGCCGCGATTCTTGTCATTGCTAAATGTTACCATGTTCCTGATTCTGCCTCTATTCAGCAGTGCAGATCCCTTTTCTGGAGCCTCCATGAAAAAGGCAAAATAGTGTCCCTACAGTGGATACCATCGCACTGCGGTATACCTGGAAACGAAGCTGCAGACAAGTTGGCCAAAAAAGGGTGCACCATCTTACAGACTCATTTAGGAGATGTCTGCTACAAATCAGTGTCCTCAAAGATTAATCTGGCCCTAAAAAACTTCTACTTATCTAAACTGGAGGAAAGAACAAAGGAGAAATCCTGGAATATGGCCATCCGTAACATCCCAACTTACCCTAGATACAGAGCCGTCGCTGCCTTCCGACTGACAACAAGGCACGACTGTCTCTGTGCCCATCTGCACCGGCTCAAGATTGTGAGTAGCCCTGCCTGCCCCCTTTGCAGCAGCAATCTGGTGATGACTGCGGATCACCTCCTCCTCTGTCCCGCATTAAAGGAAGAGAGTATTTACTCCCGCTACTGGGAAGCAAGAGAACTTTTACTTCGTTTGCTGCCTTGATTTTCTATATATATTCTGCCTTCGCTGTCTAGATATTTCGTCTGTTTGTGTGCTTTTCCTGTGTAATTTGTGCTCTGTATCCACCTGGCGATAGAATTGTGTTCAAGCTCGCCTGCTGCATTGGAAATAATAAAAACTACATGAAATGTCTATAGAGCGTATTTTATCAATTTCCTCCAATATACAGGATATCCCGAAAACACTGAAATGCGCTTTAATACATCATTTGTTAAAGATTAATGTTGAATTGTTTAAAATAACGTAGGAAATACGACTACGTTCATGAAATATTCATTATAAAAATGTCTTGTGTATTTAGTTATTTTAAAGTATATTAAATATCCACTTGTGAAACTAAAATAAGCAATCGTGAATCATGAGAGTAAGCGCTACTTTGTTTTTCCTTCAAATTATATGCATCTATTTTCAATATATATCATAGCAAACAATTTAATCATGAGTTCGTACTTGAATTAGTAACACAATTACTACTTAAAACTATATTAAATAACGTTTGAAAGCACTGGGAAGGTTAAGAAATGCCTGATGTATACGTGAAGACTCGAGCATCCGCAGGCCTCTTTGGATGGCTCATCAAAATACACGCGCAGGCCCGTTACTAATTGCGAAGGCCCCGGGCTGCAGCCCTTGTTTCCCTAAATCCGGCCCTGTATATAAACATGCATATTTGAACCTTCGCGGGGGAGGTCTGAAGCCCCTCAACCCCCCCTCTCCTGTCTGCGTACGTGTTTGATAATAATATAGTATGGAGTAAAAACAAAAAGGAAATGCTATCTTCACATAGTGGCACAAGTGATCGGTCAGTGACTTAGATCTTGATGGACAGTCATTAAAATCGCATTTCTCTATGTTGCAGTAACCCTTCATTAGCTGCAAGCAAGAGAGGCAAAACATAGTCTAGCAGCTCAAAAAAAAAAAAAAAAGAAAAGAAAAGAAGAAAAAGGTAATGTGTGTGTGAACGCATAAACACGAAAGGGGTAATCACTTGTCTCGAAATTTGGAAATCGTCCGGTTGTTATGTGTCCGAAGAATTGCAGAAACGGATTCACTCTTCTCTTTCTTTCTTACTTTATTTTTTTTCCTCTTTTTCTTTCCAGAGGGAAAAGGTAAATGCATGTTCCAACCATCTTCTTATATTTTATATAATAAAATCTGGAATAAACTAAGTTTGTGAGTACAGAGGCGTATCCAAGGGAAAGGCTGAGGGGGCTGCAGACCTCCCGCCCTCCGAAATCTGACTTACCATTTAGCTTACACTATGCTATTTAGTTTACAGTTGAAACTTGGCTTACAATCTAATACACCCCCCCCATCCTAATTAAAATAGCGGCTATGCCACTATTACGCATATCTACCTATGGGGTAGTCTAGTCTAGTTCACAAGGAATTAAGCCAGACATTTGCCATATCACTGGATTTCACGTTTTCTGAAAATCAGGCTCCGCCCATTCTCCGCCTCCTGAGCTTAGTTATTCGTTTTTGACCATATTTATATGCATTTAATGCATGCATATGAATGTATATTTATATGCATAAAACACATTTGTTATCTATGCAATAACTAAACTGTAAATAATGCATATAAATATGGTCAAAAGCAGTGGCGAATTAATGCAAGTTTGTCGGGGGGGGGGGGCCGGTTAGTTAGAAGATTGACATATACATCCATTTTATGGAAGTAAAATAGGATCTTTTACACTAATTTCTTTTTTCTCAGGCGGGGGTGGTCGCCCCCTTTAATCCGCTCTTGGTCAAAAGTGAATTTTAAGCTCAGGAGGCGGAGCTACGGCGAAGATTCATTTTCAAAGAGCATGAAATTCAGTGATTTTGCTTAATTTCAAATTTCTCCTGAAGTAGACAAGCAATATGGTTAATTGTTAGCTTAATTTAAAGCTATTTAAAGTACGAGATTTTATCAAATTTTGCTTACTTTAGCTAAGATGGCGTTTGCATAATCGAAAATTAAATATTTTGGCAAATTTTCGATTTTGCATTTTTGCACGGTTTCAGTGCATAGTAACTCGTCATTAAATCTTAAAAATGTGATTAGTAGGATCAAAGTTAATTGTTGTTGTTGTGGGATTACGGCCAATTATCTATACGTGGGATCTAGGCCGATGGTTGAGGCGATCTCAGCGGGGGGTCTTTCTAAAGGGTCCTAATCCGTATTTAAGTTAAGTTTCTGGGAAAACACGGAAAAATTCGAACGGTTAGGTCAGCGGACGTGACCTGGGTTTGAACCAGGTACCTTCCGTCTCCCAGTTCAGAGCGCTGAGCACTCGGCCACTAGTCGGGCCAAAGTAAATTGAATATCCGTTTGATTTTATGAAGGATTATAAAAAATAATGAAATAACTTCTAGAGGCATATTTTTTGGCCCAATATAATGTTCTTGTTCCACGAACACAACACTTAGATCATATGTGGACAACTTCCGGCCGGTGGGCTGGATGTGTCCGCCCCGGCTTTTGATCCTGCCTGAGGAAAATATCAAAACCTCATATAAAATCCATATAAACCCTTCAAAATCCCATATAAATCCCAATCATACGACCTACGACTTCGCTAACATCCTAATGTTTGGCCCGCAACTTTCCAAAGTTTGCCAATGATTGACTTAGATCATCCTAAAATGACGTAGCCCGAGCTCAGTTTCGCTCCGGACTACGCAGGGGTGGCCCGACGCGGTAAGCAAGGTAAACATCGCATTGGGACGCCGTCTTCGCCGGGACGCCATGAAAACTTTCTGGCTACGCCTCTGCATGCATATAAATTGATAATGCTGCGAAAAAAATATATTTGTTATCTGTGTAATAAATAAGTAGTAAATTAATGCTTATGAATAAAGTCAGAAGTAAATTTTAAGGTGAGGCAGCTGAACTAATGCGAAGATTGATTTTCAAAGAACGTGAATTTCAATGATTATGGCAAACATTCGGCTTAGTTTAAGTTGAACTAGAGAATCAATATGGTTCATTGTTACTTTATTTTAAAGCTATTGGAATGGTCAAGTTTTTGGAAATTTTGCCTTTTGTAGCTAAGACAGTGTTTGCAGAATCGCCGATTAAATAACTTAGCGAAGCCGCCCGGGTTGTGTAGTGGCTGGTGAACCGTTCTATCACACCGCGGGTCTGGGTTTGACTCCCGGAGAATTTTAATGAATGTTTAATTTTGCATTTTTTCACCGCTTTTTTTAATATATAATTCTTTTTTGTGTATATTGTTTATTAACTTCACAAATGGGCGATATTGAAGGCAGATAGTTTTAATTCTATCCGTTATAACTTTAAAACAGTTAGAGACTGGACACGATTATTATGTTAATTTATGCTCCACATGAGCTCCGCTATTACCCCTCTGGAGTTTTTCGGCATAATGAGGAATCACCCTCTATATATATGTATATATGTGCGTGTGTGTGTTCGTTTACAGGGTGATTATATGGCGATGGGACCAACTTCTGAGAGCGCAGGCCACCGAAAGGGTATGCCTTCTTCATGTGCCTGTTCCTAATGATTTTCGGAGAACAGAATTTCATAAACGACCGACCTCCGAAAATTTCGCCAGTAAAATGAATAAAATGCTAAAAAATTTAATTATTTTCTAGTTCTTTCATTAAAAGACCGTTTTGAATTTTCTGATCAAAGACCGAAAATTTCATTATAACTTTAATACTTCTTTCAAACAGGTTAATAACATGTACTTAAAAATGACATTCGAGACCACACCCCCACATTCATGGTATTCTTATCCGTCTTTAAGTAAATTACTGACCACCGGAGTTCGTGCCTTGACCGTAGAATCTGTGAAGTTTCATTTTTGTATGCAGTTTTTTCCCTTGCTGTTTTGTTCTTTTCAACATGGTAACCATACTTTGCCCCCCCCCCCCTGGGAAATATTCTGGCGGCGCCCATGAATGTTTTTGAAAAATAGGGAGACACATAGTCTAAGAGCCAGCGACCGTCAGACCTTCGTCATAGTATAAAAGCTGAAACTTTCTCTGCGCATACCCCCCAACAGAGGTAGGAACAATCGGCCACTATAAAGTTTGGATGACCGTGGCTTTGGCAGGTAACAGGTGGCAAAGGTGTATAAAATTGCAGAATATTTTCGTCATTTTATAAAGCTTAATTTTTTTATATGTTCATCTTCGCAATACTAGAAATCCCTTTATCCCTTTCCAGACACTTTTCCATCGTGGCAAACCCTCGCCAGACAACCTCAAAGTCATGGAAAGTTGAGTTCGTAAACTCCCGCGACGAAGTACGTCAAGCTGTCACAAAGTGCCAAGCACATTTTATACTGCTACTTCTGAACTTTCTTACGATGCTGCAGCGCGCTCGTAATAGAATTACGTTTTCCATGACTTTGAGGTTGTCTGGCGGGAGTTTGCCACGATGGAAAAGTGTCTGGCAAGGGATAAAGTGATTTCTAGTACTGCGAAGAACATATAAAATAATTAAGCTTTATGAAATGACGAAAATTTTCTGCAATTTTATACACTTTTGCCACCTGTTTCCTGCCAAAGCCACGATCATCTAAACTTTATAGTGGCCAATTATTCCTACCTCTATTGGGGAATATGCGCAGAGAAAGTTTCAGCTTTTATACTAGGACGAAGGTCTGGCGGCCGCGGGCTCTTGCTGTATAACTAAAATTACTTCCTGGAATATACCATGTGCATTCACTGTGGAATCTGCGGGACTTAGCGCCAGGCCGGAGTCGCCCGGGGTCGCCGCGACTGAAGAAAGAGAAAGGAGAAAGCAAGAGGGGTCTGGGTACTGGTTTTCGTGACGTCACAAGAAAGGATGGGATTTGGAACAGTTTGCATTGAGTTCAATGGAAGAAATGGAATTAATAATGCCAATAAATACGAGTAGCTTAATTTTTTATGACGCATTGAAATAGCATTTTCGTTTTACAACGTTTTGTTCTTAAATAATAGTGAATCAACAATATTTTTTGTCAGAAATTAATGAAATAAATTGGTACTGAATTTAAAGCAGTTTTAGCATTGTATGCAGTATGTTTTGCATTTCGGGCTAGCAAATACATTCTAAATAATATGATGGTTACTCAATATTATCATTTATCTAAAATAATATGTATATGGATTAAATTTATACGTTGTATAAGCATAAAGTCATATTTTTAAGTAAGTAAAAGTAAATATTTTTAAGTAAAAATAATAATTTTTATTAATTTTACTTAAAAACTGAAATACATTTAGTTTTGGTTCGTTTTAATAAGCTTTTTGAAAGAATTGATGTTAAAAATATCCAGATTCATAAATAGTCATTTTAAGCCATTTCGTGACGTCATAAGAGAGGATGGAATTTCAAAGAGTTTGTATTGAGTTCTATGGAAGAAATCTGATCAATAATGTCAATAAACACTAGTAGCACGAGGAATATAATCAGAAATTTCCACAATTAATATTTTAAAAACTTGTACAATACATACTATATATAATTATGTTATACAGACTCCTAATGTCAAATTTTATTAGAAGCAATTAAAGCACAAAAAACAAGAAAATAAAAAGTAAAAGCTTTTACCCAAACCTTACAAATACTATAAAGTTTTTCATGAAAGCACTACAAGTGTTTGCTTTAATTTTTTCTAGATAAGACTTTCAAATATCACATTGAGACATTTGAAATATACATAATTAAATATTTTTAAAAATTAGTGAGTATAACTCTTGAATATGTAAAACTGCCTAAATGCTCTCAGGGGTTTTCATGTAAAATATATTGCAGTAATACATATACTTTTTTGTTATTGTTTTTAGCATTGCAGTAATACATTTTCTTTTGAGTTAATTTCCAAATCTGTGTTCATACTTAATTTCAGAATTTTCAACAAATTCCGATAAACCGTTTAGTTGAAAATATTTCTTTAATAAACACCTTCTATATTTTTGTTTTTCTGAGTATCCAGCAAATATATTTCTCTCTTTTTTTTTTTTTTTTAAATAAATAAATCAACCATGAGATCCGCATTGAACCTTAAGGTACTTGGTATGTGCAGTGGAAGGGGATCTGCGTTTAATTTATAATTAAAGGTGAAATTTTCTTAACATAGAATTGCCATGAAACTCTTGATACATTTCTTAATTACAAAAGAATTTATATTTTCCTTTGCATTATTTTTTTCGGTTTCCTCAATATCTTTTTCCTAAACGTTTTCTCTTGTTTTAGTAGGATCAGTTCTTTCTTGTTTTTTGGTAATATCGGATATATAGGCTGGTAAGCTGGAAAAAATGCACTGGATAGCATTCGGTTCTAATTTATAATGCTTTCTTTTTACAGTTAAAAGTGCCCCATCTGATTTTAAAATAGCATCGTCTTTTAAAAGATCTTCATCTCGAAAATGCTCAATACAAACATACGCATTTTTTCCTAGGGACCAATTTTTTCTTGGAATATTTTTAGTCCATTCGGCCCGCTTTTTTTCGTTTTTTGGGAAAAGTGAAAACTTTTACATTTTTTCCTCTTTTGTAATTAGCTTTACTTACAGCCTGGGACGCAGCAAACGGAAGCATAATGATTGCTAGAACTAAAGAACAGAAATCAATAAAACTAACGCAAAATACGGCAATTTTATATTTTTATGTACTCTATAGCTTAATAACTATTATCAAGTATGTCGTATTAAGAATAGAGATTGCTGACTTACCATTAGTATCCATAAAAGGCACAAAACATCCTAGTTTCTTCTACTTTTCCGTATGATTCTAATGCTTTTAACGGAGAAAAGTCCATCCTCTCTTGTGACGTCACAACACCTCCACGCGTTCAGTACCCAGGCTCGCCTTGTAATTGTCTACTCTCCCCCTCCCTTCCCGGGGGCTCCGAGTCGCCGCAACTGAAGAAGGAGAGAGGAGAAAGCAAGAGGGGGTCTGGGTAAGGCTCCTATATACAGAGCTGACATACGCCGTCTGAAAGTTGCCCACATTAGGCTTAACTAGAGGCTTAGCAGCAGTCCTTGGCGACACCGCATGGTCTTCTTATTCTGCATTTTAAACCAATAAATTTGTTATTATGGGTGGATGTGCCGCCATAAATTGTTCTAATCATTCAAGAAACGGATTTAGAATGGCTAAATTCCCTAAAGATGAAGAAAAAAGAAGAAAATGGTTGATCAACATGCGACGAGATAATTGGACGCCCGGATCGTCTGCTCAAATTTGCCTTGTAAGTTCGATTTTATTATTGAAAATTTTTACTGTCACCTTAGAAAATGCCTTTTTCTTGTAAGTTTATCTTTTTTATTTAATTTAAAATACCAAAGTGGTTCGTAGCTTGTTTAGTTTTGTTAAAACGCAAATGTTATGCTAAGAGTGCGTTTTGCATTATCGCCAAAGCTACTTGTTGTGTATGTAAACAAAACCTTGTTCTTTAGCATTAAAAAAAAATGTGTTTAAAAAAGCAATAGACCATATATATGTTAATAAATTTAATTAAGCATCTTGAATATTGTTGTATACCTAAAATTATTTTCGCAATCATAATAAAATATTAAAGTTTGTCACTAATTATGTTTACTTTAACGAAATTTTGCTTACATTCTGCATTATCTAAATGCAAATAAAGTACTATTTTTATTTTGAAACATATTTTAACTAGTGAATTTTTTTATACAGAAGATTTTGATTATAATTTAGATCATTAAAAAAATAACTAACATAAACTAGGCAGTTTAAAGAAATTTTTAAATTCTTATTGGTAAGTAAGTAGTAGAATTTTGTTTAATTATCAAACATAAATTTATATGAGTTAATTATGAAACTAAAATCATGTAAATTTTTCGATATTTATTCTGTAACTGTTTTTTGTTGTGACTACTTAAATAGATACTTATATAATATTAATTACTTTATAACAGACGAATATGAGAAGACATTTTCTTATGTAATTTATTACACTAAGTTTTTCTTAAAAGATACTTCGTTTTATTGTTTTCTACACTGCTGGCCACCCAAATTGCAACACCAAGAAAAACAAGAGATATCACAACAAAATTTATTGTGTAGATAACATGTTGACCAAGTAACAAATGATTAAATTTACAGCATTCTATGAAGCGTGGTTCCTGCCAAAATCAGTACCCAGAGTAGCCGCCGTTGTTGGAGATCACAGCTGCCACACGCCTCGGCATTGATTCAAAGAGACTTTGAATGTGTTCTTGGGGTACAGCAGACCAAGCAGCTTCCACACGTTGCCAAAGTTGATCTGGTGTGACAGCTGGGGATGAACTCTGGGTCAGTCGTTGAGCAACCATGGACCACATGTTTTCTATCGGCGAAAGATCCGGAGAGCGCGCCGGCCAGGGAAGCAATTCAATCTGGTGATTGACGAAGAACCCTTGGACAATGCGTGCCACGTGTGGCCGTGCATTATCCTGCTGAAATATGGCTGTTGGCAAGCCCTGAAGGTAAGAAAGGACAACTGGCTCCAACACCTCGGAGATGTAGCGCTGGCTGGTTAAAGTACCGGCAATGCGTACTAGAGGAGTGCGAGAGAGATATCCGATACCGCCCCATACCATAATACCCGGTGCAGGACCAGTGTGACGGTGCATAATGCAGCTGTTCAGCATCCTCTCTCCACGGTGTCTCCAGACTCGAATCCGACCGTCGTGGTGTTGCATACAGCAGCGTGACTCGTCAGTAAAGAGAATTTCATTCCATTCTGTCGTCCACATCCTTCTTTCATCGCACCATTGGCGGCGGAGACGTCTGTGGTTCCGCGTCAGAGGTAGACAAAGCAACGGACGTCTTGCGGACAGACCATTCTGCTGTAAACGACGTCGAATGGTACGCGCAGACACTGGATGATGCGTTACAGACTGAATCTGCTGTGATATGGTTCGTGATGTGACTGAGCGGTCCGTCACTGCCATGCGTACAATCTGCCTGTCATCACGTGACGTGGTGCACTGAGGTCGATGCGGTCGATCACGTCTGTCCGTCGTACCCTCCTGCACCCAACGATCACATATCCGCATCACAGTTGTTTGGTTTCGTCCAATACGACGACCGATTTCCCTGAAAGATAACCCACAATCTCGGTATGCCACTATCCTTCCTCTGTCAAACTCGGATACTTGATCAAAAGATGATCGTTGTTTCCTACGAGGCATAATTTATCGTTTTTTTGAAAAAAAAGCAAGAAAAACACAATTGCTGTACTTGAAACCGTCGAAATCTCCAAGCCTTAAATAGCGCTTTGAGGTGGCGCCACAGGCGCGCTTGATGTGCGTCTGCGCTGAAATTCTAATCATTTGCATATCTCACCTCAGCTAATGCATGTTGTAAATTTCATATTATTTGCATGCTTCCTTCAGGGTGTTGCATTTACGATGGCCAGCAGTGTATTATAAAGATTACATGCTGTAAGTAGCTGGGGTGGATTGAGAAATCATTCAAGGGAGGGTTCATTTTGTGCCTGGACAAATATATATACAGTCTATTTTGTATATCATATTGCAAATAAGGAGAAATAAAACAGATTTATTTCCCTGAATTTATGAAATTGTGGTGTATTGTATATTTCAGGAAAAGAGTTTAAGACAAAGTTAATTTGAACTACTGAAATACGAGACTGTACCTTCTCAATTCCTGAGTGTTTATTCGGAAATTATTGTTAAAATTTCTGGCTGTATACTTGAATATAGTAGCTGTTGTTTGCTGTGGAATATTGGAAATAAATTTTAGAAACAGTTATTTTTTTATGAATTTTGTGATGGACTTTCACTAAAACATATAGAGAGAGGCAGATTCTTTGATGCTATATTGTCTGAGGTTAAAAAAAAAAATAGCTGTCAAAGTAATAGAGATGCACCGAATATTCAGTTGGTATTCGGTATGCTCAGATTTAAATCTAAATTCTGTTGCTTTTCAATTTTTCTTAAATCTCATGACGCATTACTTTAACCTTACTATTACTAACTCATTTAAATATGAAACAGTAACCAGAAAAAAAATCCCTCATAATATTAAGCGTTCATAAATATGTAAAGTCAATTAACTGCCAATTTTAAAAATATATACATAATAGTTGCTAAAAAAACAATTATCATCATTCGACAAATATTTAAAAGGGTGATTAATAATGTATAAAGGTTGGTTGGTTGATTGATTATGGCAACACTGTATGAGGGTCATCTGCCTAGGAAGAGGATGCCTTGAGTGGAGGACATTTTATGTTGGTTCCAGTGCATATTCACGTTACGTTTGAAGAAAACCAACCAAATTCCAGACGGCTAGATTGAGGGTCACCCAGCAAGCCTCAAACCCGGGTCCTACACACTGACTATCTCCCAGTGCTCACTGCCCACTCCACTGGTGGGCAATATATAAAGGAAACAATTAGATATTAAATTTTGCAGTATTTTATTGGCTGAAGATTTACACTATATGATATGAAATATCAAATATGTTTAAAAACAAACTAGATAAATATGAACAAAATTAGGCATTTATTTGCTTTTGGAATGATGTATTATATTTTTTATTTGTTTTAAAGTAATAATAATACTTAATGTAGATAAATTTAGAATGTTAAATGGAAATGCAGCAAGCAAAACAAAGCAGATGTTGCAAGAGCAAGAGGCAGAAAAGAGAGAACCTTCTGAAAAATATCTAACTGGAAAACTAAATCATAAACACTGTGATGTAAACTGTTCCAATTGCTTAATATTCTTTCTTGAGTAATATGTTTATTTTCTTTGTATAGTGCCATTTTGAGGAATCCCAGTTTAAGTATCGTGCAGATGGATGGAAATGCTTAAAACCAGATGCAATACCTACTCTCTTTGATGTTCCAAACAAACCTTCCTCACTAACTCCAAGATGTCAAAAAGGAATAGGTTGTCCAAGAGAAGAGTCCATTTTACAAGGAAAGAAAGTTGATAAGGTACTAATATTCCTAATAGTAAGCATAAAGCAAATATATGCCAGTAGTACAGCGAATTCCCGATTATTTGTGGAATTGGATGGTGCGGATATAGTTCAGGTAATCGATCCAGGAATTTTTTCCAAGGTCCCATTATTGTGAAAACGGTTTATTTTTGTGAATTCTAACTAGTATTTTGGGGAATTTTCATGCATATTTTTGTGAAAATTATTTTCTTTTAAAATAATTTACAAAACTAATCAAAATATAGGACAAAATTTAAATAAAAGGGCCATTTTCATCGACTGTATTTTTGTGAAGGGGCCTTTTTAATCGATTGTAATTTTGTGTAAGTGCAGTTTTAATCAATTGTAATGTTGGGAAGAGGCAGCAAAGCGGACCTTAATCTTCGTCTGAATCAATCCCTGTGATAAGCTGATTTTGCAGATAATCTAAAATAATTAAAACGGGAATAAATCAACCCAAATTGAACAATTTACTTATGATGGGTAACATAAACACACATTTTTAACATATTGATGTATACTTGTTTGTAAAAAAAAAAAATTTCTCATTGAATAAATAGTTCAAAATCATCCTTGAAATGTTCAGGGACTTATTCGTTTCAACTTAATTTATCACCAAAAAGACAAGTTTCCCTTATCTCGTAGCATTGTTTGAACCTCATCAACTTCACGTGTTGAAATAGAATTTATGTTTTATTAAAAAAATCTTGAAAACTCATTTCAGAAATAAATGCCATCTCAAGGGGTGCGTAATAAGTAGGACCATAAGGATTAGGGTGCATCAAAAAAACTTTTTCTAAAATTACAATTTTTTTTATGCTCTGTTGAGCCACCTTTGAATCAAACTAAAATTGAGAAAATTCACATACTATTATGGGTTCAAAGGGTCACTTTTCTGCACCCCCTTCTGCATTTTCCATTTCAATTTTGACATGCTTGCTAAATTTACAATTTTTCAAGCTCTGACTTTCACTTTAGATTTGAATTAAAATTAAAGTAATAATAATAATTCTTACAGATTTAAAAAATTTCTTTGACAGAACAAAGAAAAACTGTTTAGAAAACAATTCAGTTTCTAATTTTTAACATCAATTATTTATTTGAGTTTTTTGTAACTAAATCTATTAAAATCTTTGAAAATTTTATTCAGTTGTAATCATTAAATTATATTAATCTGTTACAAGTTACAATCTAAATAAAACTAATAAATATTTATTTCTTTAGGAAACTATACAATCACATAGACTCAAAGAGTTAGAAGATGAAAATAAGAAGCTTCATGCAGTGCTTTCTTCTTTTCTCACTGAAGAGCAAATTCAAATACTTAATGGTGAAAAAAACACCTGGTCTAACAAAAGCATAATTCAGGGCTTAAAATTCAGATTTGCATTAGGTAAAGATGGTTTGAATTACCTTAGGTCAACTGGCTATCCATTGCCATCATATAGCACACTAAACAGAAGAATCCAAGATTTGAAACTTGATTTTGGAGTTATGGATAATCTTGTGACTCTTTTGAAAACAAAAGTTCATAGCATGTCCCCAGAAGACAAAAATTGTTGCATTTTGTTTGATGAAATGGAAATTGATACAAATCCAGATTTTGATACAACTAATAAATGTTTTGTAGGCAACACAACTCTGGGAAATGCATGTGCTGCTAATCATTATTTGATTCTTATGCTTAGAGGCCTGAAGCTGACATGGAAACAAGTAATTGGGCATGAATTGACTGGGCCATCAACATCAGGTGAAGCAATGAAAAGTTTTGTCTATCATGCCATTCATGCTGCTCAATCAATTGGTTTGAGAGTTAGGGCTTCCACATCTGATATGGGTTGCTCTAATAGAGCCCTATGGAACTCTTTAGGTGTTTCTGTCACCCGAGACTACAGGAAAACTAATTATGATGTGGGAACCTCTGAACTATTCATTGCTTAGCTGACGTGCCACATCTGTTAAAAAATATGAAAAGTGCATTGTTAAGAAGAATGTTTATTTTGCCGACAGATGTGTGTACCGAAAATGACCTACCCACACGTCATGTTTGTGCTTCTTACATAAAGCAGTTGTGGATATCAGAAATAGAGTGTGAGTCCTCTTTAAGGTCACTACAGCACTTAAATCGATCTCACCTATTTCCATCACACTTTCAAACAATAAATGTTGCGACAGCAGTTCAGTTTTTTTCTCTTAAAACAGCTGCTGCTTTGGAAAAGGCTGTTGCATTAAAACAGATTAGTGAAAATGCATTGACAACAGCATGGTTTATCAGACTTGTAAATGAATGGTTTACATTGATGACTGCGAGACACTGTAAACAAGGAATTACCTTGAAAAATAAGGAGGAAAAATTTAAATTTTTTGAACTCATTCATTGATGTTATGCAGCATAGTCAGTTTTGTAAGGGTTGGAAGCCCGTACAAACTGGGACTATATTATCGACAACCAGTGTAAAACATCTTGCTGAAGACTTATTTGCTGAAGGTTATAAATTTATCTTGCCTGGCAGATTAACACAGGATTCAGTGGAAAACGTGATTTCACAAATCAGACGAAAAGCAGGTGCAAAGCCTACGGCATTACAAGCAAAACAAGCTCTAAGGTTAATATGTATATCCCAGTTTATTTCAGAAATAAAGAACTCCAATTATGCTTTTGAAAGTGATAAATACTTGTTTGATGCTGATGTGCTTAGTTCAAGGAACATAACTTCTAACAGTCCTAAAATAACAGGAAATGCCAGTTGCTCATGGGATCAGCCCTCAACTTCAAACTATGCAAACCTACCATATCATAATTCTACTAAAACAGCTTCTCAGGTTTCAACTGAAGTTACCAAAAGTGATAGTTTGAAAATCCCCACTTTATCTACAGCTGTTAAAGAAAATGATATTCATTTTATTGCTGGAGCAACATTACGTTATATTTCCAGTCAAAAAAGTTTTTGCATTAATTGTCAAACTGCTATTAAAACTTATGAAGATGAACATGCTCCTATTATTGCAAGGCACAAAACTTTACTCACAGAATACTGTGACATGGGAAGATTGATGAGACCAAGTTCTGGTCTATATCGAATATGCTGTGAGACTGAAAAAACATTTTAGACATATAAGAAGAATTTGCTTCAAGATCAAGTACCAATAAACAAAGATTTTATTGAGAAAATAAAGGTTAACTGCCAGAATATTATTTTACCTGAATGCTGTAACTTAAAAGAAAAAATAATAAATTATTATATCACAGTTAGATGCAAGAGTTTAAAGAAACATATAGTTAATAAAAGAGCACATGAATTGTCTTATGCATCAGCATCAGTAAATAAAAAGCAGAAAATGAACTAAAGTTATCATCAAATGTATGTTTTGTTTTATCTTTATTGCATGTGTATTTTAACAGTTTTATTTTGTGTGTTTTTATCTATTCAAGAAATTGTTCTCAACTAGGATTTGACACAAAATTTTAGGTTTAAAAATTCGTTCTTAAATGCATTCATCTGATATCGACAGTATTTCATTATTTTTAGCTTATTTTTTCATTTTTGTAACAGCTCATATTTAAAAAAATCTATTTCTTAACAATTATTTTGATCAATTAGTCAACTATTAATTTCGTAAAAAAATTGCTAGCTGTTTAAGTTTTATAATAACAAATATTTTTCCCCATGTAGTTATGTCATTTATGTTATAAATAGAGTTTTGTAGCCCATTTTTATTTTTCCCCAAAGAAAATATATATTTGCATTGCGTAATTTATATAAGAGTTAATAGTTAGCTTATACTGAAACTAAATCAATTGTAATAAATCAAATTGCTTTTTTTTTTCATATCTGCAAACACTTTGACACCACATTGTTCGTCAAATAGAAATTATGGGAGTGTGCTCATCTCCCTGCTAATCACCCTGCATAAAATCATCCAGTGGTTCGATTACTTATAAAATCCTACAGTGAAAGCGAACCAAAAAAGAAAAATATATTGTAGAGTAGAATTTTCTCCCAGGACTGATCTCTTCAGGACTACACCCAAGGTGAACAAAAACACTTGTTTGAATGTCTGTGTTGTAGCATCAAACCTACAGGGCAGCTCAGGAATTTTGAAGTAATGAACCTATGCACGAATAAGCATAGGAAAAACATATTATTGATGTAAGTGCATGCATACAGAATGTCATTTATGTTTTCATGTCAAAATGACAGATGCATGTTATCAAACAGAGCAGGAAGTATATAATACAAAACCATGATTTTAATCAACAATAAAATTTGTAATGTTGAAATTCAGTGATTTCAACATTAAATGTATCTTATGAAATGTATTTTTGTAAATAAAACAATTTAATTGCAAAAGTTTGTATTGGTTTATTGATTGGAAAAAGTCTAATAATAATTATTTTATATCTACAATCCCCCCTTTTTCAAGATTTTTTTTCTTTGTTTCATTTCCCTGCCCTTTAAGTTCATATTCCAACAACAACAAAAGAAAAAAGTTTTTCACCCTTCCATTGCTTTTTTTTTTCTTTCATATATAACAACTCTGCTCCTGAAATCCACATACCTTGGACTTTAACCCTTTGTGCAGGTTTAATTTCTTCACAGAAAAAAGTGGAAAAAAACATTTTTTTAAAGATAATTTTAAAAAGTACATTTGTTGAATAGATGTCAATATTGTTGGTATGTTATGCTAGGAGGCAACTACATTAAAAAAAAAAAAAAAAAAAAAGATTCTGACATAACATTTTTTTTTTTTCTAAAAAGCCTCATGTCGAGTAAAAGTATTATTTGTCATTTCAATACTTTTTATTAACAACAACCATATGTAAATAATAAAATGCCTGTTTTGATACTCAATTTATCCTAATTTATTGCTGTATATTTTATGTTTCTTATTTAAAAATATTAACATCAGTTGAAGATATTCCAAAGTAATTTTGTTTGCCATCTCATAATACATTAACCATCTTTAAATTTTTGAAACTTTTCACTTATATAGTGTAAAATATAATAGGGTGTACTATAATATAGTGTAAAATATAATAGCAAAGGGCCAAAGTTTTATTTTAACAGCTATGTTATTTTACAGAAGATTTTCCCTTAAGGGGATCATTCTAGGCCACTTCCCCTACTTTTAATATGGGTATCTACTAGAGATGAGACGGGCTCAGCCCGACTCGGGCTCGGGCTCTGTAATTCACGATTGCGTTCGGGCTCAGGCTCGTGAAAAATTTCTCCTTTGTTGAACATACTCCTTGAAACAGATTTTAAAAAGTGATTCATGTGATAAATAGACGTACTTATTTTAAAAAATAGCGGCACGGGGGACTAGAGGGTGTGTGAAGCTCCAAAATTTATTGTATCTTATTAATGAAGTAGTTAATTTTATTTGTCTTTAGCTGAAATTTCGGGCTCGGGCTCCAACTTTAATAATATTGCTCGGGCTCGGATTAAAAGTCTTCGGGCTCGGGCTTCAAAAAATGAGCCCGAACTCATCTCTAGTATCTACCAGGCATAAGCGTAAAGTTTTCAAAATTATTGGGGGGGGCCAGGCCCCACAACCACATATATTCACGTCAGTGGCATAGCCAAGGGGATGGGGGGGTAGGGGGGTCATAACCACCCCCATGAGGAATTTTTTGCCATACAAAATGTATATTCTTCACTCCCTTATCATACACCCGTATACATGTATTTGAGTTGCAAAAGTCGTAACCCCCCCCCCCACACTTGAAAAATTTCTGGCTATGCCACTGATTCATGTACATATAACTTACTCATAGCTGCCAACTACTACGGAATATAATATACCACTTTTTCTACATGATTTTTCGGCTTAAAATATAGCAAAATTTTTGTGCTGCGTGCACGAGCAGGTTACTATTTTGGGAAAAATAATTTAAAAATATATTGTTTACAAAAAGTGGTTAATTATATTCCGTAGTAGTTGGCAGCTATGACTTACTATATATAAGTGTAAATTATTGGAGGTGCTCGATCTCTATGGGTCCATAGAATTCTACACCTATGTAAGGTAAGTATCCATGTTAGTATCTTCCTACCATGTTATAAATTAAAAATAAAAGCAAAGTAAAAAATCCAAAGGAGGGTAAAAAAAAAACATTTTCGATGAGATAGTGCATTTTAGACACATCTGAACTTTTCTTCATTTCATACTTTACATTGAATAATCTGATTTTAATTAACCAGAGCCTGGCGAGGGCAGCTTATAGTAACATTTTGTGTTACATGGCATCACAATGAATACTAAATCATGATTGAAATCAAAAGAAGAAAATATTTAAAAGTACAAGTAAAGGTTTTTTTAAACATTTGTAAATGGCATAAATACTTTTTTTTTAATGTTAGTATAAATTAGTTTTCTGTATTTAGTGATAAATTATTGGGTGGGCTCAGCCCCTATTCACAATTTATTGGGGGGGGGGGCTCGAGCCCCACGGGCCCATATAACTCTACGCCTATGCTACCAGGTCAAGAAAGTCACCGAAAAGTAAAGAAATCCCCAAAAAAGTCAAGAAAACAGGGTTCCCATATATAAAATATGGGTGAGATTTTCTCACTTTTCCAAAACTTTTGAGTGAGATTTTTTAAAAACTTTAACATCATTAAAATTATTTAAAATATAAATGTGATAAAAGTCAATATTTATTCATCCTCCAATTCCTTTTACATTCATAAATACGATCCTTTTCCGAAAATATCGATTTTCCGTTACATCGCTTTTTACATTGTTTTTAATTATCTATAAATATTTCATACTTGCGTGTAGGTAAAGCATACATTAAAAAAAAAATGTACTATTTGTTCAATCATCAAAATTATTTAAAATATAAATGCAAATAAAAGTGATAGAAGTCAATTTAATCATCCCCCATCTCCAGTTACATTCATATTTCAGATCACTTTCCGAAAACATCCATCGATTAAAACTAAAACGGCTGAATATGCCAAAGTAGCGAGAAGTGCGCCAAAGATAGCAACCCCTTAGTTTCGGTTTGGGCAACTTTACGAGACGTAAGCCGGCCTGTATTATAGGGGCTCTAGGTCTGGGTAAATGGTTTTCGTGACGTCACAAGAAAGGATGGGATTTCGAACAGTTTGCATCGAGTTTCAATGGAAGAAATGGAATTAATAATGCCAATAAATACGAGTAGCTTAATTTTTATGACGCATTGAAACAGCATTTTCGTTTTACAACACTTTGTTCTTAAATAATAGTGAATCAACAATATTTTTTGTCAGAAATTAATGAAATAAATTGGTACTGAATTTGAATCAGTTTCAGCAATATGTGTAGTGTGTTCTGTATTTCGGGCTAGCATATACATTCTAAATACTATCATAGTTACTCACTGTTATCATTTAGCTAAAATAATATGTATATGTATTGAATTTTATTCGCTGTATAAGCATAAAGTCATATTTATTGTTTATAATTTTTATTACTCTTACTTAAAAACTGAATTGTATTATTCAATTTTGCTTTGTTTTAAAATAAGCTTTTTGAAAGAATTGATGTTAAAAATATCCAGATTCATAAATAGTCTTCTTAAGCCATTTTGTGACGTCACAAGAGAGGATGTGGTTTGAAAGAATTTGTATTGAGTTCAATGGAAGAAATCGGATTAATAATGTAGATAAACACTAGTAGCACGAGGAATATATTTATAAAATTATATAACTAATATTTTAATAAATTGTACAGTATATACTATGCATAATTATACTATAGACTCGTAATATCAAATCTTATTAGAAGTAATTAAAGCACTAAAACTAAGTACATAAAAAGTAAAAGCATTTATTACTCAAAGCTTACAAATACTTTTCATAAAAATACTACTACGTTTTGCGCTTTAGTTTTCTCTGAGTTAATATGTAAAAACATTTTTAAATGTATAGTTTTAGAATTCAAAATATCACATTTCTGCATTACTAAAAGAATATCTACAACACGGTGCATATATATATATATACACACATATTTCAATAATAAAAAGTGATAATAAAATTCTGTTATAAAAATATTGCATATATACACTGCGTAAAAAAAAGTAGGACATTTAGATTTTTTTAGAAAAATAAGGAACCTTTTATGTTTCCTGGTTTTTTTTTTTTTTGTAAGCAACATTTTGGAGATCATTTAATAAGAAAATATGAATATCATAACCATGATATTCAAAAATAAAACATGAATGACAACAGAAATAATTTCTACCATTTGAAACTCTGTAAAAAATGTAGAAGGACAGTAACCCAATGAATAAAATACAAGCGAATGAATAAAATATAAGCTAGAATATGTTTTTAATTTTGCAAAATAGTGAATGCATATTTTTGAAATTTTAATAATGTGAAAGCATCAAAAATAAATATACAACTACACTCTAATATTGATTGTTATTGAAAGTAATAACATTGCACCAATTCAAAAAGTTTTAAATTTATAAATAACATAGCATTTTTCACAAAAAATATTGCTCGTCGATGCTTTCAAATTTTCCTTGGCTAGTACTTAAAAACATTGAATTTTAAGTACAAAATATCACATTAATGCATAAAGAACGAGAAAATATCACTATACAATTGCATTTAAGGACAATAACATTATACTTAAAAAATAACGCACTTTTTATATATACACTTTTTGGAAAAAGAATATTTATAAATTACAAAAAAAAATCACATTCTTGTTTAATAGTATAATAAGAAATGGAAATATATTTCGACACACAAAACGTTTGTAAAATTACAGTTTAAATAGCACAACAACTACAAAATTTAAAATGGCATATTTTCTCGGGTAAAATGTGTAATGGTAATTAAATGACTTAAAAAGTAAGTTTAAAATACATAAAATACCAATAGAAACTGCGATCTTTAAACTTTATTAAGGGGGATGAAGTAAATAAATTGCGCTGACAACTTTTTCAGAATTAAAAAATAAAAAGAGGAAGAGGGCAGTGGCAAATTCAGAATTTATGTATAAAAATAGAATTACCAGATTATTAAAATATTTTCAGCAAAATTCTATTTATGAATTAAGTGGCACAAGTTAACTTGTAATGAATCCTGTAAGTGATAGTAAAATAGATAGTAATAGTTTAAATTGCACACATAAAAGCAATGAGCATATTTTGGCTATCTTATGAATATCACAGCTTGCATCTCTCAATGTCTGAGTTTTAATATTAATAGAAGAAATATTTACGCATTAACTGTTTCAGAGGAAAAATTGGAAGCACACAGAATGTCATATTTTCTTTTACTCGAATTTGATGTGAGATCGTTTCTTATTTTACAGTAATTATTCAAAAAAATTTTGAAAAAAATAGGAACGCATTTCATTGACAAATTAAACTGACTAGTACCACATGTACTGCAAGAAAAGCTGTTGCAAAGTTCTGAAACCTTTTTGGAAGTGAGATTTATCAATTGTTTTTTAATGTCTTTTCTAAGCAATAAAAACTCGTTGTCACGATTTAAAAAAACATTTAGATATTGTTAAACAAATATAAAAAACATCTACTACATATTGCACTGGATACATCAATCCGTTCTTGTCTATTAAACTGAAGTACTTCTGCACAATTTCGCAACTTTCATCCAGCACAAGTTTTTTATCAGTTGATATCAATGACAAACATGATAGACAGTTAATTTTACTTGCTATTTGTTTTATGGCATATCCTGAAATGTATATGTAAGTAGGAAGATTCTCTTCATCTTCCATCATTGATTGTAGATACAATCCTTTCACTTCTATGTCTTAATCTTTTTCAGAAATATTATCTGTTTCATTCCCAAATTCTGATAAAAAATGGCGATATTCCAATTTCAGATATCTGGAAGAATGGAGGTTTATTAAGCTTGAAACCCTTAGTTTTTTTTTCCGATTGCATAACTTGGAGCACAGAGATATTATAATTGCCGCCATTTAACAGTCGGTATTGTCCAAAACGACCCTCCAAATTATCGGACTGAAATTTCCCTGTTAGCACAAATTCGCATTTTTCTACAGCGAAAAGGTAATAAATCAAATCATGTAAAGATTTTATAGTATGCCTGAAAGAGAAAAAATTTTGCCGTTCTATACTATTTGGGAAAAGAGCCTTTTCACTTAGCTTTGGAGCAGATTTTACAACACATTGTTTCTCTTGTTGATGCAGATCTATTAAGTCGGTGAATGAAGCTGTTAAAACTTTTTCTGGATTTTCAGGATCAGGAAAATGAAAAGAAAAGTTTGGAGTCTTTTGATTAATCCAGTTGTTTCGTATACTTTTAATAATATGGACAAAATCAAACAGGATGAAAATTGGATTATTATCATCTTCGAAAAATACACTGGTTTTGAGATCCCCGCCACTCAACTCAACAAACATATTTCTGTTTATCCTATTGTTGTCAGCTATTAATGATATAATCGCGAATCCAGCTTTTCTCACATTTCTAATAATTTTGTCATTTCGCACAGTTCTTTCGCAACAATATTGCGTACTGGGAACAATGCGACCATATCCTTATTTTTTGAAAAAACTGACGAAATCATGAAGCTTTGAACACTGTTGGCTTTTTGTGTGCCTTTATTTACAGAAAATCCTGATAAGGAGCCGTTTGAATAGCTAATTTGGGGGTGTATAATGATTTCATCAAGCAGCAAATTTACTTTTAATTCATGAGGCTGTAATTTTTCGGCCTTTTTTCTCAGACAACTGCTATTTTCTACACCATCGGCATTGTTTTCTACACTAATTTTTGTACATAATTTTCTGAGATTCCGTTCATGCGGAAGACACAAAAGTCCGAGATTCTATATTTCTTTAACAGATTTGGGATTTAATATAAATGGAAAAGGCATAACCGATTAAATCTGGGCTATACTTTCGAGCTTTGGGCTTTAAAACTGTTAATGACAGTTGCTCTTCCAGAAATTTAATTTTATCCAATATATTTTGATGAATGTTTTCATCTTGCTGCTCGATGAACAATGCGAGTTGCTCTAAAATTGAGTTAATTTCCATATTCGTATTCATATTTATTTCCGAATTTTCCACAAATTCCAATAAACAGTTCAGCTGGGAATACTTCTTTAATAAATACTTTCCACTTTTTTGATTTATAAATACATCAACCGTGAGATCCGCATTTACCTTTACGCTGCTTGATACGTGCAGTGGAAGGGGATCTGCGTTTAATTTATAATAAATTATGAAATTTTCCTTAACGTAGTTTTGACATGAAACTCTTGATGTATTTCTCATTTTCAAGTCTTCAAAAGAAGTTATAATACCCATTCCAATATTTTTTTTTTTTTGGTTGCTTCAATTTCTTTTTTCAAAACGTTTTCTCTTCTTTTAGAAGGATCAGTTCTTTCCTGTTTTTTGGTAATATCCGATAGATAGGCTGGTAAGTTCGTAAAAATGCACGGGATAGCATTCTGTTTTAATTTGTAATGCTTTCTTTTTACATTTAAATGTGTTCCATCTGATTTTGAAATAGTATCCTCTTTTACAACATCTTCATCACGAAAATGTTGAATACAAACATTTGTATTTTTTCTTGGGGACCAATTTTTTCTTGGAATTTTTTTTGATCCATTCAGCCCGCTTTTCTTCGCTTTGAGGAAACTTAAAAACTTTTACGTTTTCTCCTCTTTTATAGTTAGCTTTACAGCCTGGGACGCAACAAGACGAAGGCATAGTGATTGCTAGAACAAAACAGAAATCAATAAAACTAAGGCAAAATACGGGCAGTTTTATATTTTTATGTACACTATAGCTTAATAACTATTATTAAGTATATTGTATTAAGAATAGAGATTGCTGACTTACCATTAATATCCAAAAAGGCACAAAACATCATAGTTTCTTCTACTTTTCCCTATGATTCCAATGCTTTTAACGGTGAAAAGTCCATCCTTTCTTGTGACGTCACAGCACCTCGACGCGTCCAGTACCCAGGCTCGCCTTGTAATGGATACTCTCCCCCTCCCCTCCCTTCCCGGGGGCTCCGGCCAGGCCCGTACGTTCATTTGAAAGTGTGAAACGATATTAGATGCTCTGTTTTTGATAGCGGATTATGGGAAAAGAATTTTTTTCTTTACCAAAAAATACGTATGCAGATAATATGCCGCCGCGGAAAAGAGGCTGGAAAGTACGGTACTCCCTTAAACTGATGTAAAAGTTCATTTTAATTCGCAGTCATAACCAACGGGTGGGGTGAATTTAACCCCATCCATCCCCATCCATCCCCTCTTCTAAGGGCACCCACAGAAATTCTAGGAAGTCGGCACAACTGGCATCAGCTCATTGTCCTCTAGTGGTGATCCCTCCTATGGTGTCGTTTCACCAATGGTTCATGCAGTACAGAATCAGTACAAAGTAATACAAAATTTTCAGATCTTTAGTGACCAACATGGGCGCCGACAGAATATTTCCCAGGGGGGGGGGCAAAGACTACTTCAACGTATGGTTACCATGTTGGAAAGAACAAAAAAGCAAGGAAAAACACGGCATAGAAAAATCCAGGGGGGGGCATTGCCCCCCCTTGCCCTATGCTGCCTGCGCCCATGAAAACATTTACATTTTAGTTATATTTTCGCTTTTAACTAAACAGCGAAAAAGAAGACTGTAATTTTCCCTCTTTCCAGTAGAAATATTAATTTTAACTTAAATAGCTTATTTTCTAAACCTATGCCCTATGCTGCCGGCGCCCAACAAACATTGAACATTTCATTGAAACTAAAGATGCTCCTGTTGCGGCTAGGGTCAGAAGACTCAGAAAAATTAAAAGCAGATAGCAGAAAAATTAAAAGCAACAAAAGCCGAATTTGAGTTTATGTTACAAGGTCTTTGCAGACTCTCCAAAAATTGTTGGGCCAGTCCTCTACATATCACCCCAAAGATATCAGGTGATTGCCGGCCATGTGAGATTACAGGGCTCTTAATGTCACCATTCCCGATTGATACCCTTTACTATTCCTCACCGACTGTGGCTATATTCTACACGGAAAGATTTTCTCATCTATTGACTTAGAGCTTATCAACAGATTCCAGTGCATAAAGGCGATATCCCCAAAATGACTATTGTAACTCCTTTTGATCTGTTTGAATTCCCATTCATGGCATTTGGTTTACGCAACGCAGCACAGACATTTCAACGTTTTATGAATATGGTACTCTCAGGATTAGACTTTACATTCTGCTATTTTGATTGCATACTAATCGCTTCTCTAGATGAAGAGTCACACTGTAAGCACTTGCATACAGTTTTCCAAAGGTTAAACAACTATGGTTTGTACAAGAATGTTGCAAAATGTATTTTCGGCACTACTAAAAATTATTTGGGGTATGAAATCGCAGCTTAAGGAATTAGACCTCTTCTGACAAAAGTTGATGCCATACAAAATATCGCCGAACCCACATCATCCACCAGATTGTGCAGGTTCTTACGGATGATCAATTTTTATCACCATTTCATCCCAAATTATGCCAAGCTTCAACCTCTAACATGGATCGAAGATTCTCGCAATGCATTCAGAAATCTCAAAAATTCATTTTGTCTTGCTACTAGGCTAGTTCATCCCTCAAATGATGCTGCTATATCTCTCGCATGGAATGCATCAGATATATCTATCGGGGCTGTCATTCATCAAGTTGACCAAGGAGAGATGCATCCATTAGGTTTCTTCTCATGCTCCTTAAGGTGATTCTCCGAGGGCAAAGACGAAGCTGCGAAGTCCCATGTAATCCTATGAGAAAATGTATTTGTGACATAACATCGATAGTTATTAACATACAGTCTCGATTTTTTTCCTACTATCTAGCTAGTAACACAATGTTTTGAATGTTCTTTCTAAAATTTTGATATTATTTTTGCTAATATTTTTAATATTCAAATAAAGTTTTAAAAAACACCAATTTTGTGTTTGAACAGCCATAAAATGGTTGCTAATTATGATACACGATTTTTAAAATGTAGCTACCATTGCTCAGAATGTTTTCTGTTTTTTCAATGAAAGATATAATAGTTATAATAATAAATAAATTATTAATTACGACGAAATTTGGAGTCTACATTTCTACAAAAACTGTCTTTCCTAATGACCGCCACGTACTCCGCTATTTGGCGGGGGTCGGATGATGGATCGCTACCCTACGGCAAAAAGCTGTAGGGGGGGTTCTTTCTGCAAGTAATTGGGTGGGGTCACGGCTACCTCAACTATTGTCCGAGATAGCCGTGGTGGGGTTCTGCAAGTAATTTGAAACGTAGTTCCTTTGCTGAATGACATTCCGGCAAGCAAATAGCCCGATCCTAAGCTTTGAAGTCAAATTCAATAGATTTCAGTAAAGATTTTAAAGTAGATTTCATTATTCCAGTATATATGTATCTTAAGTATCTGTTTAATAAATGAAACCAACACAGATAAACCAAAAAATGTTTATAGCAATGACCTCTCTATCACATGACTGAATCAAATGCACTGGATCAAATGTAAATAATAAGAGGTGTTCT
The DNA here is from genome assembly GCA_038373885.1 of Cheiracanthium punctorium. NCBI lineage: Eukaryota > Metazoa > Arthropoda > Arachnida > Araneae > Cheiracanthiidae > Cheiracanthium > Cheiracanthium punctorium. The sequence continues at coordinate 219,314 of JAWZYV010012587.1, read as the reverse complement.
TTTCAATGCTCTACAGATTCATCTACTGCTTGATAGCAAAAAATCTTAAATGACTCTGAATCACTACCACATTATAATAATAAATTTTTAATGTAATTAACTACAAATATTTAAGTTGAAGAAAGGAAAGTTTAAAACTCACTTTGTCTATCAGACCGCGATGGAAAAAGACATTTCATGAACTTAGTTCAATCCGAAATGCTGTAACTAATAATTAAAGACAATCAACACATCAGGCGACTGTAGGTAGTTTATTACATTCAATGACTTTTTAAACAAAAATCACTTCATGGTATTCAATGCATATTAGATTAATACTAAATTTATGCAGTATTAAATATTGTCCAATAAAGGTAGGATTTGTTTCACTTCTATTTTGATTTATTTTTTAATTTAGATATTGTTTTCAAGTAAAAAGTATTATGAAGTAATTTACTAGTACCTTAAAAAAACCATACATTTATTATATTCACATAAATTTGCATTAGCAGCGTTAAACTACAAATAATCAAAGTTGTTGATTAATGTTTCACTTATACGTCTTTTCATTTATACGTCGTTTCAAATCTGACCCTTGAAATACGTATAAATATGCTTTACTGTATTTGAAAATTAAAAGATGCCTTAATTACACTAGGCTTAGACGTCATCTCCATAAAAATATAGACTGTGTGTGTGTGTGTGTGTGAGAGAGAGAGAGAGAGAGAGAGAGAGAGAGTACAAATTCTCTTTAACTTTCAACTGATAGTGTTTGAGGAGGTAATTGAAAAGACAAATGACAAAAATTTTCCTATAGCTTTTTTGGATTTAATTATTATTTTCGGATATTTTTTTTTAATTACACGTATAATCATTCATATATATTTTACATACAAACTTCGATATGCTTGAATGTTTTTTTAGAACAATTTTAACTCCAATTGTGCCTGCGATGAATAGTTATCATAAGTAATTATGAAATTGATGATTAAACTATTATTGATGATTCTTCATCTCTTAAAATCATTTATCCTCTCCATTGCATGAAAATATTAAATTTGTATATTTTATGATATGAGTCACTGTTCAAAATTTAATGGATTGCTTTGATACTTTTGTAATCTTTAGTTTCTACATCTATTTTTAAAGAATATTTTCATTCGTGCTCCTATATCGATTAATTTTTATAGTTAGTGTTTTAATCGTCAGTTTAAATAATTAATTGAGTTGATTAGTTTTTTTCTCTTTTATTATTTTGTACTATAGTACCTTTGCATTTTACCTTGAACCTGGAAAAAGCATGTATGTATATATGGAGATGTGGGTGATTCTACAAATACGGAAATGTTTGTGTTTCGTGTATGTGTGTGTGTGTATATATAGTATATATATATATATTAGGGTGACGCAAAAAAAAAAACGATTATTTTTTTTTTAGTCTCGTGGGAAAAAATGTTAGTTTTTGATGTTTTAAAAGTCCCCTCCAAAGGACAGCTCAAAAAAAAAAAAAATTGTTAAGAGGTCGCTCAAAATTTAAATTTCAAAAATCGAATTTTTTCTTTTTAAATTTTTTTTTCCGTTACGGTATAATTTTATAGACCAAAATAAATAAATAAATAAATAAGTTTCTGAAAGTTTCAGTTCAAAATTTAAATTTTGAAAGGTCGCTCACAATTTTTAAAATTTATTAGTGCTTTACTTTAGATGTTTTCGAGCGACCTTTTAATATTCAAATTGAAATTCCACACATTTCTTTCTTTTATTTAGTACAATGATCGATAAAAATACACCACGAGATGAACTAAAAATCAAGCACAATATTGAAAACATAATTTTTTTTAATTTAATAATTTCATTTAATCAACTACAACATTTTAACAATATTTCAATAAGCTTTGTTATTAATTCTGAAACCAAATTTTAAATTTTAACAGGTTTTATTGATTTTTAGTTCATCTCGTAGTGTATTTTTATCGATTATTGTACTAAATAAAAGAAAAAAATGTATGGAATTTTAATTTGAATATTAAAAGGTCGCTCGAAAAAATCTAAAGTAAAGCACTAATAAACTTTAAAAAATTGTGAGCGACCTTTTAAAATTTAAATTTTGAACTGAAACTTTCAGAAACTTATTTATTTATTTATTTGGTCTATAAAATTATACCGTAACGAGAAAAAAATTTAGAAAGAAAAAAAAATCGATTTTTGACGATTTTTGAAATTTAAAAACATTTTGAGCGACCTCTTAATTTTTTTTTTTTGAGCTGTCCATTGGAGGGGGCTCTTAAAACATCCAAAAACTAACATTTTTTCACACGAGACTAAAAAAAAAATTGTCGTTTTTTTTTTTTTTTTTTGCGTCACCCTATTTTTGGGACACATTTTTCAATAAAGGGTGTTGAGAGATAAAATGACATTGTCATTAATATATATTTAACACTACAATTCTAGTTGTCAACTGAACCAGAAATTATTTTTTTGTCCATAATTAAAAATTAATTATTGTAGTGTTCAAGTTCTGTTCCACGCATATAATTTTCACATTTTAATGAGGCTGAATCACAATAATAAACAATTTCCTCTGGAGATTTTTGCATTGTAAGATATATATTTGTAGTATGAATATGTAGGATAAACATACATACACATACATATATATCCTGGCTCGCTTGCGATACAATTTTCTATTTTTCCTAGCAAGCTAATTTATGCAATGAAGATAATTACATAACACACCCAATGGCTTGTTTAGTACAAAACACAAAAACCATTTTATATTAGCACATCGGACTTTTCTTATTGTTAAATTTTGAAAAGTGTACCATAATCCATGTTTTGTCCTATTTGTTTTTCTTGTTTCATCATGTTTGATAATGTTTGAAAATTGTATCATAATCCACATACATGGTCCCTATTTCTATATCTTGATGTTAAAATTGTATATCATAAATCAATGCATAGACCTCATTTCTATATCTTGATGTTAATTTTGAAAAGTGTATCAGAATTCAATGCGTAGACATTGTTTCTATATTTTTATGTTAAATCTGAAAAGTGTATCATAATTTCAGCGAGGTCGTATTTGTTTTTCTTTTTTCACTGTATTGAGAAATGTCCCAATTTGTGAAAATTGTATCACAATCCATGCGTGGGCCCTTTACTTGATTTTGATGTTAACTTCAAAAATAGTATCATAATTCATGCGTAGGTCCTATTTAAATTTTCTTCTAGACATTCCAATCTGTAGGTGCAAGTAATCTTGCATTGAATTTCCTGTTATTGTGTATCTTAGTCTGCTTATTGCTCTGAATTTTTCTTTAATACTTTGTATAACTTTTGTGAATATTGTGGCATTTAATAAACAGAAATCAAAATCTTACAATCTGTCAAATATTGACCGCAAACAACGAGTTCATATGTTTATAAAAAATTAAATGGAGCTAAAAGGTGCGAAAAAACTTACATCAGTGGATTTCAAAAAAATTGAATTTTTACTCTCTAAAATTTCCTTATTTAAATTTAAAAATGTGCCTTTAAATCCCTTTTGTTTTGTATTTTCTCAATAATTATTGAGGATGGATGCGACACAAAAAATAGGCGTGTCACGTCCCGTAAAACAAATGCAAAGATTTGTTTCGTCTCGTCTCTTAATTATCCTTAAGAAATATATATACTAGTTATTTATAATTAAATTAAATGATTTTTTATAAAACACACAAAGAGTACTACAAATTCTACGAACGTTTTATGAAACACACTATGTCGTGTTCTTTCTTCCTTTTTCTTTTCTTTCTTTTTTTAAACAAAATATTAAACGACTCTCAGAAAAACAAGATTAAATTAGATTAGATATTTATTAATTTGTGCGTATTGATTTATATTTCACTCAGCGTACTTTGTACAATGATTTATAATGCAATTAGCTACAATATCACCTTTTTTATAGAAATATTTTGCAAACATTCGTTTGTTTATTTAGTACCTTTTAGAGTGATTATTAACTGCTTTAGGAGATATAGTTAGTAATTTAATACATCTGATTTAATTTTGTCTCTGAAACCCTTTCCTAGTTCCCTAGAAATTTAAACAAACATTTTAAACCTAGTACATATACTGGAGTGGCTTCAAAATCTGGAAACTAATTAATAGTCAGCTAATTGTATAAGATAATATCCTGGCACAGTTATTCATTCATTAAATTTTTTTCCGAAATCAATTCAAAATTTGAGTAAATAATATAAAGAGCTGCCATTTTTATGCATTGCTGACAGCTACTGTATATATTTTTTAATAAAAAGTTTTTATGAAGAACAAAAACCATGAAAAAAAATAGCAATACCTCCTTTAAATTGTTATTGTTATGTCAGACTTTTTTGAGTGGTCAGAGTTATTGTGGAATGGAGGGGAAAAATAAATAAAGAGAGGGGAAATAAATAAAATATAGTGTAAAATACAAATGAAGGGTTATTTTATTAAATTGATTTTTTGTGAAGGGGCCGTTTTAGTCGAATGTAATTCTAAGGGGCCACAAAACTGTCTGGATCGATCCCTGACTAGTGTCAAGAGAATATGGTATAGAATCTTTTTCCTTTTTTTTATTTGCATGATATTGTATTGTTAGCTAAAATAGGGTAGTATGCAAAATTTCAGCTCATTTGAAAATTGGTAAGTAGCCTAAAATTGATTTAATATTGTTCATTAAAGCAGCTTCAGGTGGTACCAAGATTCAGGACATGTTTATCGTCGGCTAAATTTTTGTATTGAGATTAATGGATGAAAGACTCTTAAAAGCATTTTTTTTTTACGTGTCCATAGATTAGTATAGGGAAATATACTTCAAACTGGCTATTGGCGATATTTACGTCAGAAGTAAATTCTGATTTTGTGACTACATTCATAAAAAAAAAAAAAAAAAAATTATTGCCCCCCCCCCAAAAAAAAATTGGGGGGGGGGGGGTACGGCCCTGTTTTATTTTGTGTTCACATCAGTTTTTTAATTCTATTTCAAAACATGATGCAGGATTTTGCAAATAAAGTCCACTTTTCTGATTTATATTCGGAAAGCAAATTTGACTAAATTCATATTTGTTTTACAAAAATAAGTATTTCTAATCAAACAATAAATGCTACTCACTTAATTTATTATTCAATTTTGGGTTTTAAGGCATTTTCTTATTTCATGAAATGATTTTTTGATTGCTAAAATTTGTACACTGTTTCAACAATCCATTATGAGTAAATATGAGGTCATTTATGAAACTAGTTAATTTTCTTGCTTACATTCCAGTCTAAGTGCAAGAATCTTTAAGTTTAATGCATAGAATTTTCATTTATTAAAGTAATCGTGTCTTTTTTATCCAATTTTATTTTGCCTCGCTATGTCACAGTGGTTATGCCACTAAAAATGGTAGATGACCGAAGTGTGAAGGTCCGGGGTTCGGGTCCCATCGCGCGGCTGTCGATCTAACGGTCTGGAATTTTGGTAGGATTATTTTGTTTCTTCTCCAGAACTCCAGATGTAACGTGAATACGCGTTATAAACCCCTAGAAAGTCTTCCTGCCAAGGCATTCACACCCTTGACAGATAGCTCTAGTGTAGCGTTGCCATAATCACACAGAATCACACACCAAATTTTAATTTAAATTTTTGCTGTACCCAGCAGTAAATCATATTCTTTGAAAAGCAAAAAATTGTAACCTGAAAGAAAATGCACTTGTGATAGGAATGGGTGAACAAATTCATTCCGGAAAGCTTGGTCACAGGTTACGGTATCTCAGCGTATTTAGAATTCAATTTTGATCTTGGATAATTAAATAATTTATCTCTTAATTTTGGCGTAAACATTTTTCCTCGCAATTTGGGAAAAAATCATTCTGGCGCTGGAATATTTTCAGCTACATCATTCTCCTTTTCTCATACTTCCTCCAAGCAATCTTGCTTGACCACAATCAGCCATAACGTATTTTTTGTTTGTTTGTTTTTTTAATTGAATTGATGGATTCGGATTTGTGTTTTTCAACGTGCAAGTGGGTAGGCTGGTGAATGGAACAGAGACCCAAGAATGGAAAAAATCAATCGATAAAAAATTTTAGGAAGGCAAGTTAAAATTTGAATAAAAAACATAAAGTGTTGTCATTTTCTATGCATTCTAATTCTCATGCAATTGCCCACAGTTTAGGAAAATATCAGTTCTTCCATTTTCACTTCTCAGCCAGTGATTATTTATATTCTTCCTCTTTCCTCCGCTCATTCCCCGACAACCCTGCTTGACCACAATTAGCGATAACATTTCTTCCCGGAAAAGTGGAAACCCACACGCGTTTGCAGAGACCCCCCACTATCAGCTATGACAGTTCGGACCCTCCTACTCACCATGAATATTTTTTGCCACCAGATGTCGCGATCGGAATGATGGACTTCCGTTCCGTCAGAAGAATCGCCTTAACTGACACACAGAAAGTACAGTGCATATGATTGAGAACTCTTGTCTATCTATCTACACTACAATAAAGCATTTTAGGTACATATTAGAGGGAAGGTCTTTCAACATCTATGCAGACCACAAACCTATCACCTTCGCTTTTCAACAAAATTTAGACAAAGCTTCTCCCAGTCAAGCAAGACAATCGTGTTATATTGCTCAGTTTTCAACGAGTATTCACCTCCTTGCAGGAGAAGAAAACGTTTATTGTGATGTCTCCACCAACAGTAACTGCCCATACATTCCCTCAAACTTTCACTGACAGATATTTACTTATATTCATACCCTATCTCATACAGGGATTAAAAGCACAAGAACATTAATCACAAAAAGATTCATATGGCCAAATATCAATAAAGATTGTCAATTATGGTGTAGGGAATGCCAATGATCGAAGGTTCAAAGACATACCAAGTCAGCTTTTATGAACTTCAAGGTTCCACCTGAACATTTTCAACACGTTCACATTGATATTGTTGAACCTTCATCTCCATGTCAAGGTTTCAGATACTTACTAACGATGATTGATCGTTTTTCAAGATGGGTTGAAGCCTTTCTTATGATGGATCAATCAGCAGAAGCAGTTGCAAAGGGCATGGTCTCAACTTGGATTTCTCGTTTTGGAATACCACAGTGTATTTTGTCTGATCAAGGACATCAATTCTCAAGTCAACTCTTCCCATCTTTGAGCAAATACTTCGTGTTGTATTGTTTTTGGGGGATAATGTTCTTTACAAATCAAAAATCTGTAATTTTTTTAATTGTTTTAACCATTAATTATTTATTTTCTTAATGCTTGTAATTAACTTGGAAGTTTAATTTAAATACCTTTTGTCAGGAGATATAATGGTCTGGATGACTCTTCTTCTATAACTCAAAAGCTAATCTTTTTAAATTACTACTAATTACCCTTTTTTTGTTGGGACCTTTTAAATAATTACCTTTTCTTTAAATTAATTCTGCCTTTGTTTGCCCTGTCTCCGGAGGTGTAATTTTAATTATCATGTAAATTCTGTCGATTTTCTGCTGACGATTAAGTTTCCCTCTCTCTTCAATAGCCTAACTCATTTCTTGCAATATCTCTTGTTCATGTCCGGTTTTAATTAGTTTTACTCTCTTCTAATTTATTTTTTTATTCCAAATTTTACCCAGGGTTGTCTCGGACGATTAGCTATCTCCCGCTAAAAATTTTAGGAAATTTAATAACGTTTTTAATGCCCTTTTGATCAATTAAGCTTTTTTTCCCATTTCAAGATGGCCGTTCTTGCCTGCGTTTCTTCTCGGCCAAGTTCGTTTCTTTCCCGCGTGTAGTAGTCGCTGGCCGCCATTTTCTTCGTTCCTCTTTTCTTTCCCCCGACAATCGAATGTTCTCGAAGTGTCCCGGCTGAGATGGCGCGCTCTGATTGGTCCCCGCGGTCGGCGTCTCTTGGAAGCCCCTCGCGCAAAGGGCGAAAAGCGTCAGTTCGGAGGCCAGCGTGGGTGCTGTGAGGACGTGTAAAGAAAAAAGGAAATCAGCTCCGGCCTCTTGATTTTCTCTTCGGCAGACCAACTGCGCTGTTTTGAAGTGTTGCAAGATGTGAAAAGATAGTTTCACGGCCAGAGGGCCAATTTCTTTTTAATTCAATGATCACCGTATAAATTTATTCTTTTTTTTTGGCCGTCTGCCTCGATTTGGCCCCCATGCCGATGCGTCACCATCACTGCCACTTTTGATGTGAATTGGGCATAAGGCCCCCACCCCCTGTTTTTTTTTTGGTTTCGACGAAGATCTACTACCAGTTTCGACGTCTCGTACTACGATCTACTATGCTGTGATCATTTTTTTCCCAGACCGGGAGCCGCTAGTGCTTCTTAATATGTCCCGTGTGGATCGCGAAGTCTCCGACGCCTGATTGTGCCGTCCGGAATCCCTTTCAAGGAGAGACCAAGATGCCGGCTCCGGGAGCCAACAGCGACCGACCGTCAGTTCCCTGAAACACCGAGACCAGGCCTGCCATTGGATCCGTGGGTGAGATCGAACCGATTTCCTTTTTCTAACATCCTTATGCTACCTTTTCTCCACCACGAGCTGGATCAGCGTCTTCATGCTTCAAGCCGTGCTAGAACTATTCTTTTTTTGGTACTTGAAACGTTTAATGGGGGGGGGGGATTTTAAAATCAAATGCTAAATTTTCTTTTTTCTACTTTGTGTGCTATTCTGATGTATAACTTCCAGTAACAATGTTTAATTTTCTTTTGTTAAAATGATAAATGTGGATGCCATGTTAAATTCTGGTTTGGCCTATGCTAATCACTGTAATTGTTTGAGTTGTTCTGTACAACAATGTATTTTGCTGCACCCTTTGGTGTAAAAATTGCAAAGTTCCGCTTTTTTTATTTTTTTTTTTGGTAACTATTTAAACTCACCGGTTGGATTGTAAAAGTGGGGTTTCAAGTAACAGTTAGGGATTTAGTGCGGGATTTTCATCAGATGCCTTGTGAGGCTTGGGGAAGGTGGGGACTTGTTTGCCCAATTTTTTCTTTTCTTTTTTTGGATAGGATAAATTTTTTTTTATGCTGCAGCAGAGCCTTTAACTTAAATTTTGGATCCAATCGAGCTACTTTTGTCATGACAATTTTAATTATGCATTAACTTTTTATTTTTAGTTTTTTTTTTTAGTTAATTTTCAAGGGCTAATAAATGGGAAATTAAAGCACTCTAGTATCTTTGTTTTTTGAGCATTACTACCACGCGCTGTAATACCCCTGCGCTGTGTTTTTCTTACTTTCATTTCTATTTGCTGAAGTCGTGAGGCCACTAGTTGTTTACCCCTGTTATTGTTAAATAAATTTGTATTTTGGTGATCTAATGCAATGTCTCTGTGTTTATTTTACCACATTTCTAACACACACTTCAGGCAAGGCTGAGATCATTGGGTTATTTTTCTACTCCAACTGTCACAACGCAATGGACAAAATCTAAATTCTGTCTTGGTAGCCTGCTAAATTTGAAAATCTAAATTTTTACCTGGCTAAACCATTTTCACGGCAGTAGTAAGTAGAATACTACATTCGGTTTTCAGACTTCCAGAACAGCAGTGTACCATCCACAATCAAACAGATTGATTGAGCAACAACACAGGTCTAAAAAAAAAACAAGCTTGAAATGTCATTTACAACAAAGCAAATCTCGGGTAGACGATTTACCTTTTGTTCTTCTTGGATTATGCTCTGCACTGAAAGAAGATATAGGATACTCTTCAGCCAAGATTCTTTACAGAACTTCCCTCTATTTACCCAGAGAATTCGTCACTATGATTCCTAATGTCACACATTCAGAGTCGGGCCGGTCCCAGGTATTTTCCTACGTGGAGCAAACTAGAAAAATGCCCCCCCCCCCTCAGCCATTTAAAGAAAAAAAATATCAGCTGGGAAATATTTAAAGATTTCAGAGCAGGTAAAGACTCAAATTGTGGGAATCAATGTTCTGGAATGAGGACCGATATCACCTGACGGAAGAGAACCTCTACTCTCTCTATGCCCCCCCCCTCCGGTAGCGCCCAATAGCCTCCCGAAATGCAAAATTCTATTATTTTAGGCCCGTTGTTCTAAATCCCTGCTGTTTCGATCTATCTCGTTCAGATTAGAGGCAAGCGAAGGCTTCGCCCTCGCAGGCACTCTATAGCAATACACTTTGACTTAGATCTCTATCCATCCATTTACTTAATGCTAGTCGATGATCTGGAGATGTTTCATGTTTCTGTAATCTATCAGAAATGTGAGCCCAATCATTAAACCCTTCTTTCCCAAGCTGGTAAGAGGATTTTGGCAAAATAACGAACAGCAGAAACAGAAGACTTTATCTGCGGACCACGAATATGCAAGCCATTGCCTCTGAAACCTTTCCCGTTTTGGCATTACTCTATCAAAATATACATTTGAAAAAATGGCGCCCCATTGCATTTCTTGGATAGTTATTATTTGGCAATTTTCTGGAAGAAGGTCCTCGAGTAATGGTTTTATCTCTTTTAGCAGAATCTATACATTTCCACTTAGCAATACCTTTGAAATCAAAATCAAAAATTTGCTTATAATTAGAATCCTTAGTCTCTTTTGATGCAGAGATTTCTGGACTTTGACTATTTCTTCACTAAAGAATTCTTCGGAAGACTGTTCGGATAGCTGAATTTCCTGATTAGTTTGAAGGTTTATGTTCAGATAATAATCAGCGTAATTAGCCATCTGTTATGCACATTTTTCATTTTCTTTCTCTTTCTTCGAATTGAAATTCTCGGTGCGGCGCTCTTTCCTTCCCATACGCAAAAAGATATCTTTTGAAAATGATTACAACAATCAAAACTCTGAGAGTAGCAGAGGCAGCTTCCCCCCCCCCCGCCTTCCCCAGAGAGGGGTTGGAAGATAAAAAATGTCTGGTTATTAAGCATCCAGATTTTGGACTTCCTACTGTATATATATATATATATATAATGTAGTAAGGTATTTTGGCACCCCGTGCAATTGCATCATTCGCTCCACCCTAGGACTGGCCGTGCTCAGAATATGTGCTAGGGCTACAAAGTATTCTCCATAACATGGAAACTTCTGCAATGGCTATTTACAGTAATACAACCGCATTCATTTCAAAATATCTTTTGAATTACTCGTATGTCTTCATCTACAATAATGCGGCCACTTCATCTTTGTAAACAGTATATTTTGGGCCTTATGTTGTCAAACACTGATCTCCTAAGTATTTCGACGTTGAAGTTAACGGAACTATCAAAAAATTTCAATTGATAGATATAAACTATGTTTTACCATAAAAGACAATGATGAGCAGCCTCTTGAAACCCACAGGCGTATGGTTTATCCAGATCCACACCCACTGTGCAAACCTCGGGACACTATTTCACCACCGGTCAATCACAACCATACCAGATGCAGGGGAAGGACCGTCAGGTTTCCATCCTATTTAAAGGATTGTCTCCAAATTGTTTACACTGGGGAGGGAGTGTGTAGCATCCTCTATGTTTCCTCTTCATCTTATTTTTTATTTTTGTAATATAGCAACATTGGATTGTTGGATCAGCAACAGCTGGCAGTTCTTTTTTGTATGAATGGTAAATAAATGAGTTGTTTTTAAGTTATTGCGTCATCTAATTTTATTCATTTATAGAGTTGAAGGGAGAGAGCGTGGGGCGAGAGCTGGGTTTGAACCCAGGGACTTATGGATGGCAGAATGAGGCGCAATCCGGCTCGGCCAAAAGGTACCTATTCGACCGGCCTTCAATTGCCGGGTGTTGTGTGCGCGGAGGTGATCTCATGCCGCCACAGAGTTAAAAGCTTATTAAGGGTAAAAAGCTTAACATAAAATATCCCCTTCAATGACACCTAAGTAGATTCTAAACTTTTCAGTTACTGATGACACTAAGCCCCCTCCTCCAGTTTTCTGATCATTCTTCCATGTGTGAAGTCATCCAAGTGATTTCTTCTAGACATATTTCACGGAAGAACTCACTTGCACTTGCAGCCAGGGGGGGGGGATGTCGGGATGTATCCCCCCCCGAAATTTTTGGATTAGTGATGAAATTCCGTTTATTTATACACATAAAAGTTCATATCCCCTCCCCCCCAAAATTTTTCCTGACTACGCGCCTGCTTGCAGCAAATGCCTAATTGCGCCACCATCCTTCCTTTTATCGTAGTCTTGAGTTGCCGGTGTTGGCCCAGTACTACCTTTCAACTCTTATTAAGTTTCCAGTTTAACTTTAGCCCTGGCTTTATTCTTCCCACCATCTTTAAACTGCATAGCATGAATTAATCCTAAAAGGTTTTACTTACGTCGACGCTTTCCTGTGTATCGGCACATCGCCACGGCGGCCGCCATCTTGTTGATCATGCTACTGACGAGCCGTCAATTGCTTTCCGTACGAACGTAGTGACGTCATTCGACGTCCCGTGCCGCCGATCCGAATTGCTGTTTGCCGATCACGCATCGGTTGCCTAATCGAATGCTTGAATCGTAATCGGGTTGCGTGCGCCTCCGTTGGCGTTTCCGGCAGGGGCGGATCCAGAGAAACTATCTGGAGGGGGCTCCGTTTATGATCAGGATGATACATTGATTTCCCAATACTTTTTCTCCCAGTGCATAATTATAGACATGGTATATCACGACTGAATAAGTATTTTGTCTGCTGCAAGAACCGTCGAAAGAAAACTTGGAAAGGGGGGGGGGCACAGCTATCGTGCGCCCTATACCGATCAAGTTAAGGTCGATGCACGTAAGCCAAGTGCTTTATCCGCTTTAGAGGACGACGGGACTGATACGGGCAGGGTTTTAAGTTTAGCACATTAATCTTTTGTTGGTAGATACCGACTGGTCATTAAAAGTCGTAAATTTCGCCTTAATCCCTGCAGTGACGACAAGACGTGGATAATCAGCAACGAGACCTTTATTCATGTTGCTGTTCGCGGGCCCTACCATTAACATTTTAGTGTGTACAGAGTATAATTGCTGAACGCATTATTGAACCCATTTCACAGCCGGGTCATTCCACGTCAGATCAAACAGTGCAGTTCACCACACCAACTCGGATTTTTCTCAAATTTTATATAGATGATTTATAGGCTAAGACATAAACAAATCTCAATTTTGAAGGTTCTACGATAATTAATTATCGAGAAATTAACTATGCAAATTTTTAAGTTTTCTGCAAGATGCGCCAACTTTTTTCTCAATTCCTTAAATAACTCCTTACCTGTAAAAGTTACTGAAGTGAAAATTTGTTTCTAGGAGTAACTTTTTATGCTGATTCCAAAAATGTTATCGAAATTTGCGTATCTTCTATAGTTTATGCATGAGCAGTACATTTGCTAAAAAACATCATGAATTTTTTTCGGCATGTCTGATCACAGACACATGTTTTAAATTTTTATATGTTGTTAAGTTGGAATAATCCTACATCCCAAAATAATTTCATCTTGGCTTTCTGCTCAGGAGCAGAGAAAAAAAATTGTATGTATGTACCTACATATGAGGATTTTCATATGCAATATTTATACTGAAGATGAGAAAATTCAGAAGCGTTAGTCAATTTTCCTATGTCTTTTAAATTGATATCTGAAGTTTAACTACTACTCCAGGCATTTGCAAAAACTAGAAAATACATAAAAGTGCTTGTATCGGAAAACGTAAAACAAACAAACAGCAAAAAATGCATGTCACACACAGTGTTAAATTAAAAAAAAATTCTAAAGTTAAAATTTTGAATTACTTTTAATTTAACCCTGTTGTTTTTGGCAATCATCCATCAGCCAATAAATCTTTGGAATTCTGCATGATATTGAACTCAAAAGAAATAACAATGTTTAATAAAACATATATATATGTATATATATATATATATATATATATATAAGTCTACCGGAAAGTTGTATCCATTTTCCGTATGCAATATTTTGCCTAGCCAAAACTACTGAAGCCAATAACACGAAATTTAGCACGAGTGGGATTTTATAGCGTAGGTGCTAGATTAGAGAGTATTTTCAATTCGTATTCGTAATTTATAGAGGATAAAGGCCCCAAATGTTCTTTTCGCACATTCTGCGGGATCTCAAAGAAGAAAAGAGATATCGATAAAATTCTTGCTGTAAAATACACAACACTCAAGAATGCCTAAAAATCGATTTCAGAACATTTCGAATATAATCCTCCTAGGAGGGTAGACGTACAAGTTTGCCGTGAATAACTGGTTACATGACATTTATTCTGCAATATATCACAAAATGTGCAATTTGACAATGTGCCTGACATTGCTATGCTAGTTGTTGTAACAATAAAAATTTAATACAGTATACAGTAAAACCTATTTCAAATTACTGTATCCACAAAACTAGCCAAAGCACAATTTTGTTCGCATTCTGTTAAAGGTAAATAAGTACTGTAACTTACAGGAATTCAATTCTTTCAACAAACTTTGTTCCTTCTATTGACTTGAATGTCATACAGAATTACAAAGATTTATTGGCTGATGGATGATTGCCAAAAACAACAGGGTTAAATTAAAAGTAATTCAAAATTTTAACTTTAGATTTTTTTTTAATTTAACACTGTGTGTGACATGCATTTTTTGTTCTTCGTTTGTTTTACGTTTTCCGATACAAGCACTTTTATGTATTTTCTAGTTTTTGCAAATGCCTGGAGTAGTAGTTAAACTTCAGATATCAATTTAAAAGACATAGGAAAATTGACTAACGCTTCTGAATTTTCTCATCTTCAGTATAAATATTGCATATGAAAATCCTCATATATAGGTACATACAAACAATTTTTTTTCTCTGCTCCTGAGCAGAAAGCCAAGATGAAATTATTTTGGGATGTAGGATTATTCCAACTTAACAACATATAAAAATTTAAAACATGTGTCTGTGATCAGACATGCCGAAAAAAATTCATGATGTTTTTTAGCAAATGTACTGCTCAAGCATAAACTATTACTATAGAAGATACGCAAATTTCGATAACATTTTTGGAATCAGCGTAAAAAGTTACTTCTAGAAACAAATTTTCACTTCAGTAACTTTTACAGGTAAGGGGTTATTTAAGGAATTGAGAAAAAAGTCGGCGCATCTTGCAGAAAACTTAAAAATTTGCATAATTAATTTCTCGGTAATTAATTATTGTAGAACCTTCAAAATTGAGATTTGTTGATGTCTTAGCCTATATATCATCTGTATAAAATTTGAGGAAAATCTAAGTTGGTGTGGTGAACTTTCTCCAGTTTTGTGTTTGATTTGACGTGGAATGACCCAGCCACCGTACAATATGCAGTGTTCACAGCATGCATTTTCGCATTTTAGGATGGCATTAAGTTTTCCAGATTAAGTAATTTCCATCTTTTTCTGTGAGGACTGTAGTAAACCAACATCAATTGCTATTTACAGCTATTATCACTATTACCTGCTATTTACAATTTGAGCTTTCTTTTTAAAACCAGACCAGCTATACATTGCCAGGTACTCGCTTTGTCTGACATCTTAGAATATGTTTTACTTTTATAATGAGGATTTGTACCGATACATCTGGGTAATGTGAACAGCTTACGAGAGCAGTTGAAAGAATGAAAGTTGTACAAATTGCGGAGGGTTGGATTGTTCGTCTATGCTTCAGCATCATTTAAGGCCGATGCTGATTGCCGCTGCGTCTAACGTGACTGCAGTATGTAAGAGGGCATTCTTGTCGCGAATTTTACGACCTTTTAATGACAATTCGGGGTTTACCGATCAAAGATTTCTGCACTAAACCGCAAATTTCGTCCCCTATAAAATGGAGAGAGCAACGGAAGATCCCCCCCCCCCCGTATCAGTGTGCCGTCGTCCATTCGAATACGGTGGAACCTGCTAAAGTGACCACCTTGGTAAAGAGATCGTCTGTCTATAGTGACAACTTTAATGCAATTTCACTTTACAACCATCACACTTTACCACCTTTGTAAGGAGACCGTCTTTATAAGGCGACCAGTTTTGTTTTTCCCAAGGGTAGTCCATTAGACAGGTTCCACTGTACAAATAAAACTGGGAACTGTGCTCCAGCCACTGATTTTCGAAAATAGAGAAATTATGTTTAGTCCACAAGGATTCAATAAGTATTGGTGTAAATATTCTTGGTATATGCATATATATATAGTTGGCTCTCTGTTTAACGACTTTCAAAGAACCGTGAAAATATGAAAAATCGTCCTTAAATAGAGATCTTCCATAAACAGAATTTGTAAAAGAATAACATTTCCCTTTATACTTTGGAAGGTGCCTAGTTCAAATCCAGTTCGCGTCCGCCGACCTAACTGTTCGGAGTTTTCCGTGCTTGACTCCGAAACTTAAGAGTGAATCAGGGTTAGGACCAGTGGTGTAGTCGAAGGGGGACGCGGGGGGACGCCGTCCCCCTACTTTTTCCCTTCAGCCCATACGTCCCCCCGCTTTTTATTCTCAGGGGGGACGCTCATTTACAAGGTCTTTTAAAAATTCTGTGAAGAAATTAAAATTTTCGTTTTGTTCGTTCGAGAGCAAGTATATGGGTATAAAAATCAAATGGAAACTTTTGACTGTTTGAATAGAATTTACAAATGGGATTGTAAGGGATTCTTAAACACTTCAGCAGTGAAAACATATCCATAAGAATAGAACAGATTATAATCTTCCCGAACGTACGCTTAGTAAAAAATGCCTTTCCGAATGGCCGAAAAAGTGACAAAAATCGGGGTAGCAAATAGTCACGTACCAATCCAAAAGAAAATCTGCCATTTTGCCATTGGATTGTTATCTCACCATGGCACAGTGGTTATGTTACTGAATGATAGACGGGCGAAGTGTGAAGGTCCCGGGTTTGGGTCCCATTGTGCCCGTCGACCTAACCGTTCGGAGTTTTCCGTGGTTCTCTCCGAAACTTTGCGTAAGTACGGGTTATGACCCCTTAGAAAGACCTCCATGGAGGGCAACCCCCTTGTGCTGTTCTTCTGGCGAGGATTTATAAGAGGGCTTCGAGCCAAGCACACAAATTCGATATACATGTTCGCAACAACAAATTAAGTAGCTTACACGGTTGATCAAAAAGACTTAGTTTAGATTATTAACAAGTAATCAATAATTTAACAATGAGTTCATTTTAATGAATTAATAAACAAATGATGGTTAAATTAGTTTTATTGGTTGTTTAAGGAATAATTACATTATTTAATGAATCCGATAAGTTTAGGTTAAATTTCGTCAAAAATGAGCGTCCCCCCACTTTTTTTCTTAGGACTACAACACTGGTTAGGACCCCTTAGAAAGACTCCCACGAAGTGCACCCCACCCATCGGCTTAAATTCCATGTGCAGATAATTGGCCGTAATCCTACAGCACCAACACCAACCCTTTACACTTTACATTCTTAGGACTGTGAATATTTTTCTTGATATATTGGCGTGTTTAAAGTTGTTACTTTTATTATCCACAAAATATTATTTTAAGTTACCTTAAAAAAAGGTAGTGAAAACAAGCAATACAATAAAATAAGGTTTCAAGAAAATCAAAATGAGTCAGTTGTTTCATTTTTCGCCTTCCCATTATTCTTTCTTCCAGATTTTCTCAAATGTGAAATGCGTCAGCTTCCATTTTATGAGTTTTTCTAGCTAACCAGCCGAAGCCTGAAAATTTTGCTTTCCAAATTTTTCTGCCGGAATAACAGCACTGCAGTAATTGCTTGATATTATTACAAACAATTATCTACATGAGGGATCTAGGCCGAGTACGGGGTGCCCTACGTGGGGGTTTTTCTAAGGGGTCTTAATCCGTATTTATGAGAAGTTTCGGAGAAAACTTCGTAAGACTCCGAACGGCTGGATTGAAGGACGCGACCTGAGTTTGAACAAGGCACTTTTCTTCTCCCAGTTGCGAGCGCTATGCTCTCAGCCACTCGTCGGGCCTCCAGAAATTGGTGTTATGTGGTAAGTCTTTACTAGAGGAATCTGCATTCTGGGGCGGTTGCCTTGGTCGGATGATTTTTTCAGATGTTCTAACGCGTATTCACGTTAACTCTGGAGAAAACCATCTGGAAAAACACCAGATTTTGATTTTGAAGCTACATGACTGCCAACTTGGTCGGCAGAGTCGACCTTGAATCCTTTTGCGGCAGCTGTGGAGTTTATTTAAGATTAAATAAACATATTAAAAAAAAAAGACAATTTTCGGGAACAATGCGACTGGGCTTATCCCCCGCAGGAGCGCCAGTATATAGTAGTCCCTTGCATACAATGTGGACAGTCTCAGTTGGTTGTTTACATGTGACAGACTTAAAAGTGTTTGGATAGTTCTACTAAGGTTGCAAATGTTTGTTTTATTCAGTAGTTTGGATTTGAGGACTTGCCTTACCCAGGCCTCCGTGTGCAATGTTGGGGGTCTTTTTAGGTGATTGGACGATGTTAGCGGGCAGTCTAGGATGTAGTGCCAGAGGCAGCCCTCAGTTCCGCAGTCGCAAATCCCTGTTGTGTGCCGATGGAAGCGGTATAGATATGCTGGGAAGGGTCCATGACCGGCAAGGAAGCTTGTTATTACCCATCTGAGTGGCAGTTGGTGCTGTGAGACTTTAGGCAGAAGCTCAAAGGTGTGACGGCCCTTGTTACTGGAGTCCCACTGCACCTGCCATACTTTCTTCAGGTAGACATAGTTAGATCGACAGCCTCGCGGTAGGCCCAAACGCTGGTCGTTCACTCTTCAGCCGTCTATCATGTCGAGTGTCTCATCCACTCGGCCATGGTGGGGCCCAGAAATTAGAATGTTAGATGCTCTTGCTTCATGCAACCATTTGCATGCAGAAGCGCCTTGGCAATCACTTCCAATCGGCCACATTGGCTTTTCGGCCGTTTGGATTTCGATCCCGAACTAAATTTTTGTGCTGCTTCAAGAATTGTCTCTTTGCTTCTAAAATGCCTTTGAGAATACACTCAAGTAGTTGAAATTATCTTGCAAATTGCACTTTTGACATTCCCCGACACTTTTTTCCTACTCTTTAAATATTTTTTCCCCTGTTCCTGTAGCGTAAGATGAAAAAAAAAATCGTTGTTAAACAGAAACGACATCATATTTGAATAGAAATTTTTTGCGTTGGGGGTGGGGGGACTTTGAAATATCGCCTTTGGAAACAGATCGTCGTTAAACAGAGCGTCAACTGTATACACACTTCTACTTTTTAAAATTTCAGTTCAAGTGGAAATTTACAATTTTTTAAGTTCCCTAATCCATAGTGCATTTCTAGCTCTGTGGGGGGGGGGGGCTCGCCCCCCCTCGTGGATCCGCCACTGGTTTCCGGTTTCCTGCCCGAGTGTTGTTTAAAAGGGCCACCTCGGCAGTTTCGAGTTTCGTTCCGATTTCAGTATGTGATTCTTCTCAACTCCTGCCCAGCTTAGGGTGTAATAGATGTTGTGTGATGATGTTTCTTCGGCAGTATATTATGAAAGCCCGGTGATCATCTTTCCCGTGATGTTTCTTCAGCAGTGTATTATGAAAACCCGGTGATCTTCTTATTCAAGTGCAATGATAGGACTTTACAAGAATTTGATTCTATTGTGATTAAAAGTGTGCCTCCCCGATAATTAAATGCATTTAGATTTCCTTTGAAATAATTTCTTTCTTTAAAGCGTTAACGCTATGGACATGCTAAGTTTATAGGTTACGACTACTGCTAGGATTAAATATTAAGTTTACTGCTTTTAAATATGAAGTTCTGTTTTAATATCCTTTTACTTATCAGCCATATCAAATCATCTAGTCATATTTAATGTAACTGTTTTTATATTGTTATTGTTAATAAACTAATTTGTTACGTTTTACTTAAATGACTGTTTATTGAGTTAGTACACAATTTAATGTTTCCAGAAATCATATATAAATTTTATTCTGTCAGGCTTTTAAAACTTACAGCAATCGCTAACGCTGCATATTTTAACTCTGCATAATAAAACTTACGTAAAGTTAGTGAATTTGTTCTTCGGCAATTTGCCAATTCGTGGGTTAACTTCCCACTTAGTATTAGACCCTTCCAGGGTCTAACAGCCGGCCCCGCATCTCATGCTGCATGTGGAATTTTGTTCTTTTTATTTGCGAACGCATAACCTTTCTACTGAATTGCGTGTTCACTGCATGGGATTCTTGCAATCTTTTTTTTTTGCAATTTCATGGCTATCTGATTAAAACTTACATTGCCGTTAAAAGTTTTGCACACTAGTGCATTGCGAATGTTCATTCGAGAGAAAACTATAGCTCCTGAAGTGTACATTTAATTGAGTGCAAGATTGGTGTATATATACTATAGACTACCTTCATAAGACCGGTATTTATTTTGGTGTGTGCACGAGACAATTTTTTCTTTTTAATACAGAGCTAAAATTAAAATTCTCCTACATTATGGCCTATGGACAGATTCTTGAAAGTTGCTAGTTTCTATACAGTGCATATGATTGAGCATAAATTGGGTATATATAATGTAGGCCACAGTCACATGGCCTCTATAGATTTTGGTGTGTGTAGAGCTGATAGTTTGTTCACAGGGTTGCAAAACACAATTCTCACATATGTTGGACTATGAATGCAAATCATTTAGTGCTAGTGCTCAAATGGTGCATTTCAATAAGCTCGAAGTTGTGTCTGTATATTATAGGTCACTATCGCACAACCTATTTAGATTTTGGTGTGTGTAGGTCTTAGCTTTTATAGAGTTAAAAAAAAAAAAAAAAGATTCTTATACATTATGATTATGTGTTCCAAAATTCAAATAGAATCACTCAAGATTTTTCTTCCTTTTCTAAGGAAAAAGTTTCAAGAATAAAATGCTGTTTTACTGTGGTGGCACTATTTTTTTTTAATTAGTATTGCAATACTGGTATTGAGAATAGAAAATGTCTAGTGGTCACATTAATATGGCCAGGGACGGACAGTGGTTGGGGAAGTCAGAGCTTTTGATCAACACATCTTGGAAAGATATAATAAATCAAGATAATCCTGAATCACTGAAAATAATATGCAGCATCTAACAATCAATTTCAATGTATTTCACTAAAAATTGATAATTAGCAATATGTTGGTGGGTTAAAAAACTATGAAATATGAGCTATGAAGTTCTCCCTTAAGCTACGAGTTACTCACTGCATATAAAATACTCATTTGTAGGAGTATTTATTAAAATAACCATTGAAAGGATATAAAATATAATAAACTACCACATATGTTTTCAGAAGCTTTATTTAACACATTTATACAAAAAGAGAAGATAATACTATCTCTTATGTTCATTCAAAATACCATTAGAAGTTTAAAATACACGACATAGTTTAGAAAATATTTAAAATGATTTACTACAAATTTTACAATTATTTTTGATCAATCAATGTATCTGGAAAGGATTTGGCAATATATTGATTGTGCGCTCAACAGGTATTAGAAATGCTATTACAAAATGTTTTAATAAAACAGCATCATGATTGCATAAAGTTGTGATGCTAAAATAGGCATTATAAATTTGTAAAAGAAATATTAACATTTTTTTGTAACACTCAGATACACCCATCTTTCAGCTCACCAATTAAAACTGATACAGCACTTTCATCATTCTTTGCTCTTAACACTTACTATAAGTAAAAACATACTCAAAGGGGGGGGGGTGAGATAACTAAAATAAATTATGCAGCAAGCCATAACGGTTGTTTAAAGGTTACAGAAAAAATTAAATTGACAATGTTATGCAGAACTTTAGTAAAAATGAATGAAACTGGAAACTTCACACTCAAAAAAAAGTTACAAGTCTTGATGCAGTTTATGGGAGCAGACTGGACTAGCATTATAAAAGGAAAAACACCAGTTAAACATGATATGCTGTTTAAAATCATCTATAACAGTGTTTGCCAATATTTTAATATTTGCTGACCACAGTCAGTAAAAAATAATAAATGTTACTTAAACATGATACACATGGACTGGCACTGGCTCACTGACCAGTGGTTGGAAAGCACTGATCTATAACAGAGTAGTGATGGATGTATATTTATCATGTTTCTTCTACAGTATTACGCCATACAGGAATAGCATACATGAAATAAAATTTCTAAGAGTTAACATACATTTTTGAATAAGCCTTTAGCTCCCACTTTGCTGCTGATATTGGATAAAATAAGAAAAGCTTTACTTAGTAATTATACAGTTTTCAAATATATATACATACAGGGTGTCCCAAAAAGGTGGTAACAGGCTTTAACTCTCTATTAGAGATAAGTGGGCAAAGTAAATTAAAAAAAATATTAAAAATAAGTTCAGAAATAAGACTTCATTAAGAAAACATTCCTCTCGTTAATTTTAAAAAAATGTTATACTCTTTAAACTTTCATACAACCCCTGTACAAAAAAATTCCCACTTAGTATAATGTGCCCCATTCACTCATGAGGTGACATACAAAATTTAAGGACTATATCTTAAAAAGTATCAGATATGAAGATAAATATAACATTGACTCAAACCACTTTTCAATGGCTCTCAAAGGGAAAAAATCATGTCGAATGATCACATTTCAGGGGTCGTACAGAAATTATGAAAGAAAATCTTTTTTTCTACTCTAGCAATAAACGTTTATATTCAAAATCATGTACAGTCCCTGATCCTTCTTTAAAGATATCTCCGTGGCATGGAATGATAGAGGGCTCAGATTTGGTATATCACCTCAGTGAATGGGGCACATTTTAATAATTGGGAATGTTTTTGTACAGTAGTCATTTACAAATTTAAAAATTGTAACTTTTTTGAAAATTAAGGAGCAGAATTTTTCCCTTATGGAGTCTTATTTTCAATCTTATTTTGAACATTTTTTTTTCAATTTACTTGCCTACTTATTTCTAAAAGAAAGAATTAAAGCTCATGACCACCTTTTTGGGACACCCTGTATATATACACACAAACATAAAAGAAAATCATACACAAACCAATCAATACTTATGAAATATGTATGTTGAATAACAAATTGATATGAATCAATACAGATGAGCCATAACAGTAACAAATAAAATAAACATGAACAAATTATAACAGAAGACTAAATAGTGAATTGAGTGCTGCATAATTGAATCACAGACTTAAATAAATGCCATATAGAAAATTAATGAAATAGTCCAAGCATTTTTGTTCTTCCTAACTGATGCATGTTAATATAGCCTGCAGTAGTGTGATATTTTCATCACAAATGAAGAATAACTAATACAGAGGAAGAAAAGTTCATTTATACTTAAGTTTTAGGTTCAACTAAAACATTTTTAAAGCATAATTTTGTCATTTGGCAAGAAACTTGGCACTAAACATATGTCACACAAGAAATTTGAAAGAGCAGCTGTATATATGGATGTACAAAACTTACCATTTTAAGTAATTTTATATATAATAAAGATACCCATTTGAAAAAGAAAATGTCTGAATACCATTTATTTCATTATAAAAGTTATATGCATCATCAATAGCATCAAAACAAAATCCTTTAACTAAACTAACTTTGAAGAAAACCTTTCAGTTATTTAACATAAAATTTGAATGTAAACTTAATGCTTTCAAAATGTTTGAATTCTGCATCAAGGAATTATGGTTTTTTAAATAAATAAAAGCCAATAAAAAGTATATATTAATACATTTTTATTCTAATTCAATGGGGATTCAGATGCTCTGAAAAATTGCTATCTTAGATGCAGTTAGAGGTTTGCGCCGCAAAAAAATTCACGGCGGTGGCGGCGTGAAAAAATTATTGTAAAAGAGCGTAATGAAAATGGGCGTATGCGTACGAACACACACACACCTATGTATTAACTGACGTTAAAAGGTTCTTTAAGACTATGGAAAATAGTCTTGAGTGTCTGTGGGATTACGGCCAATTAGCTACATGTGGGCTCTAGGACGAGGTGTGGAGTGTTCTCCGTGGGGGTCTTTCTAAGGGGTCCTAACAAGCATTTCGGAGGAAACGACGGAAAACTCCTAACGGTTAGGTCGGCGGATGCGACCTGGGTTTGAACCAGACTCCTTCCGTCTCACATTCAGAGCACTATGCGCTTGGCCAGTGGCTGGGCTCCAGAGTGTGAGCCTGCCGTTTCGGTGCACTTTTAAAACATTTCTACTGCAAAAGAAACAGTAGATTTTATCAAACTCGCATAAGCTTATATTGCTCTTATAGCACATTCAGGATACATTTAGCTGTTAGTGTACAATTGATACATTTGCTTTTAAGCGGCTTTTTAAACAATCAAATTACGCCATTGATTAAAAAATTTAAATGGTATCTAGTGTTATGAGTGGACTACTTACTAGTGTTAACCTTTTACAGACCAAATTCAGATCCAGCCATATTTTGAACTAGTTTTCTGCATATTTTGCCTTCTAATGTGTTAATTAAAGGATATTAGTCATTTAAATGGGGGGACAAACTTTTACATTGATTTCAAAAGCGGAATTAGCATAGCTGCCAAACGTTCCGTTTTTATCGGAACATTTCTCACCACCAGGGATGAAATCTTGCGATTTTTTTCGGTTGTCCATTGGGCAATCATTGAAATTATTTTGGCTGCCTGCAAATGAAGTTTCTTGCCTATAAAATCTTCGCTACACAATTTTTTTTAAAGAGCATGCGACTGTTACAATGTAAATGAGTTGACAAATGTTTATTCATAAAATTGCCATTACTATTCGGAAATGAAAATAGAAATAAGTTCAGAATTAAAATAGGAATAGGAAACTGCATTTTCAAGCTAAGGATTAATAATGGGAATAGTTCTTTTCCTTGGCTGTCCTAAGGGCATCTTAATGTTTTGTGTTACCACCGCCTGCTTGCCTGTCATCTTTGGAATAATGCAATGAGAGAGGTTAAACGATAGGTTGTGCCACTTACGTTGCCTACCTTTCCAAAAATGTGGATAAATTAGTAAATTTAATAACAAGAACTCTTAATAAATGCTGGTGTTGGAATGTTAAATTGATAAAAACTGTATTATAACTCACTGTGGATAAATACCATTTATGGATGTTTCATATATTTTCCTTCTCTAGCTCGTTTTAAAAAAATCTAAAACAACTAATCGCTATTTTAAAAATAGTTTGTTTTCAATTCAAGCCCTCTCCACCTTTTTTTTTAAAATGAAATATATATACATAAAATAATTTCTCCACTTAAAAAGGTCAAAAGATTTAGTAGCAGAACTTTGTTCTTAAGTCTTTATAAATTTTAAACAAGAAAACATAGCTACTAAATTTAGCTAAAACTCATTATAAATTAACAGCTGATTATTTTATACTCTTACCATAAATATATGGACATTAGCAGTTCCAATATATTTTATTTAAAAAGAAATCATCCTGTTAAGTTTTTCATGTGCCTGTATCATGAGTTCTAAATTTAGTAGATTTGGTTTTTCATTTCAAATGTGCTATTATATGTGTGTGTTACTATACAAAATTTTTGTCAATTTTACATTCCAACACCAGTATTTGTTAAGAGTTCTTGTTTTAAAACTTATTACTTTACATTACCCATACTACAGGATCTTGTGCACCGGCAGTTCCAGGTCCGCATACGTGAAGCCATATCTGATATTTATCCCATCACTAGCGGTGTGCCCCAAGGGTCCATCCTGGGACCCACGCTCTTCAACATTTTTATAAACGACATCCCTACCAGTACTGCTAACACACTAGCCTTGTACGCCGACGATGCGGCCATCGTAGGGCATGCCACCACGGACAAGCCCTCGTCAGCAACATGCAAACACATATGGATCTCATATCCAACTGGATCACCAAATGGAAGCTCCTTCTAAATGTCCCTAAATGCCAAGCTCTCTACTTATCTATGCGTCACCCTCCCCCCAGGATCCAAATTAATGGTTTCCCTGTGGACTGGGAACGACAAGTTAAGTATCTAGGCATCACCATTGACCGGACCCTGTGCTGGAAACAACACTCACAGAACGCTTGTGGAAAAATGGCTGCAGCCTTCATGAAGCTTTCCCCCACTCATAAGAAGCAGACATCTATCCGTTGCAAACAATACCCTACTCTACAAATCGTTCATAAGGCCTACTGCGACGTATGCCTCTCCTATCTGGGCCTATGCCGCAAAATCGAACATAGACCGTCTTGAACAAAAACAAAATGCCATTCTACGCTCCATCCATCCATCAAGGACACCCTCTTGTTCACAATGATGTCATCCAGAAGGACTTACGAATTACAACCCTCAGACAATACATTTACAAGACCGCTGTGAGATATTAGGCTCAACAACTTGCCTAATGAAGTCATAGCATCCTACCCGGACTATGATCCATCCGAGGCTCCTAACAGGAAAAGGCCCAAGGCCATTCTGTTCACTTTTGCTCCTAGTCCCTAGCCGCTCTGCTTATGCTTTACCTCAAGACTGATCTGGGCCTTCGGCCCACCCTGAAACACCTCAAGATATTCACCACAAGATACTATCCCTCATCACTGGAGATAAGGCGACCTACGCTAAGGTGCTCCCGTATGACCGTACTTCAGTCAGTCAGTCAGTCCATACTACAGGCATCACTTCACATATCCCTATCGGCCCTTGCCCACCACTACTTTTGCGGTTGCATTTGCATCTTAAATCAAGTCCATATTTTTAATTTAAAATAAAATTGTTCATAAATAGTGGTGGAAAATTATCCGGTTGGCAGCTATGATATAGTGATGGTTAGCTTAAATCTGTGCACTCCAATCTTTTTATCGCCATGAACCGGTCAATGTTTGATAATTTTACAGCGGCCCGCTGAGGGTGAGGACGTTCAATGTTTCTAATATAGACTGGTGTGATTTAATAACTTTAATTTAATTGTATTTAAACATGCCTCCAAAATAAAATATAGTTACACACACACACACACACAAAATGAATATAAAGTGATGCATTCAACCGGCAGAGTTGTTGTCTGGAATAGTTTTAAGGTAAGAACATTTATTCTCTATTTTATGACTGCAATTTTAATTCATGTTCTTGAAATCTTTAATAAACAGCAAAAAGAAAAGAGAAATGTTAAAAGAATTACAATATTTCTTCTGTTGCAAAGGTATAAATAAACACAAACACGATAAAGTCGCAAAAACCCGAAAGAAACACACCAAAGTAAATAAAATCCAAAGAATGTAATGTTCCTTGGCGGCCCAGTACTATTTGATCTGAGGACCGGAGCGGTCTGTGGCCCGGGGGTTGTGGATCAATGGATTAAATAATAAGTGAAATATTAAGAATTAATGAAAGATTTATTTTTAAATTTAAATAAAGATATGAATTAAGCTTGAAGGGGGGAGGGGGTCAAGATAGCTCTGTAAAAATTTATGAAAATGACTATTTTTATGATTTTTTTTTTTCCAGTTTCCCACAAAGATAGAAATGCAACTTGCATTTCAACAATCAAGTCAACTTTTAATTTTATCTGATATTTTTTTCTAGTCAATATTGATAACATTTAATTTTTCAAAATTTTTTTTATTTGATGTTCTCAATTGGGAACACTGGCCAATAAAAGGGTAAGAAGTATCCAGAAAAAAATAAGCAGTTGAAAGTTTAGGCACAATTTTTTAAAAAGTTTTGAAGCCGATTGTACTCTGCGGCAGGCAATCGTCGTTCTTTGTCGGCGCGCCGGCCTAGACCTCGGCAGCGTGGCGCGGCGGCGCAGACCTCTAGATGCAGTTAGGTTCAAAAGTGTTTAAAAATGTACATTTCTTAAAAATTTTTAAACATTATTTATCTAGTAAATTATGCTTTGAGTAGGATTTTGAGCCTGTTGAGCTCATTAGCTAATTTCAATAGCAACATTAATAATAAAGTATATAACATTATAAACAAACTTTATAAAACAAAATTTGAGAAACACCAACATAACTAAAAATTTATAGTTAATAATAAATTTACAATTAATAGTAAATTTATGATTAATAAAACAATTATTTACTGAAACATTAAAATAAATTCTATTATTTACATTTAATGACTGTAAATTTGCAAATAAAGACATTATTGTAAAACTATAAAAAAAAAAAATTATGCAATTCTAATAAACAGGTTCATTAACACATCAATAAAATACTAAAAAAAATTAAAACTCTTGGATAACACATACATAAATTATGATTATTTAACATGTATCATTTATTTTGTTCTTGGTTTTAGATTAATATAAGTTAGAAACTCAACAAATTTTAAGCACATATACAGTGTCACAAAGAAGTCAAGATGTTCTTATAACACTTATTTTTCTTACCACATAAAAATGAAAAAAAAAAAAAAAATGTATGGCACATTGCATGCAAAAATGGATAAATTTATTAAACATTCATGATTTCAAAGTTCAAGATATAGTTTTACATTTAAATATTTAATTTTAAAATTTTAAGCATCTTAAAATATATGAAAATCAAACAAACATTTTTACTTTCCGAACATGTACCATGTAAGGAAAGTATTGTAATCATGAAAAAATTCGACTTCGAGATTTTGGTGTATTTACACGTTTTGAGGTCTTCTGAATTCATTTATGGTATTTTTATGAGATGTATGTATGTATGTATGTATGTGTGTGTATGTGAGTGAACACGATAGCTCCTAAACGGGGCATTTGATTGAGCTCAAATTGAGTATATATGTTATAAACCACCGTTGCAAGACCGGTATTGATTTTGGTGTGTATAGGACTTATTTGGTGTGTATAGGACTTAGTTTTTCTACAGGGCTATGACAAAGATTTCTTTTACATTATGGCCTATGGAGGGAAATTCTTGGAGGCGCGCTAGCATTTAAACAGTACATTCGATTGATCTCAAATTGGGTATATATGTTATAAATCACCATCGCAAGACCATTATTGATTTTGATGTGTATAGGACTTAGTTTTTCTACAGGGCTACGACAAAGATTTGTTTTACATTATGGCCTATGGGGGAAATTATTGAAAGTGCACTAGCGTTTAAACGGCACATTCGATTGAGCTTCAGTTTGGTATATATGTTTGAATTATTCATCGATTAAAATTTATTTAAATCTTGGTAATGATCTTAATCGTAAGTGTTCGGAAAGTCGAGTGGAGTCACTCCAGATTTTTTTTACTAAGCTGCCCATCTTACTTAAAACAAATGTTTGAGCTTAAAAGTATGAACAACAATATCAGTAATTCTTTCTGAATAATCTACATTTCAGATGCTAATTCAAAATATGTTAGCAAATTTATAATACAAATTACATCACATATAACTACTTCTTAACTATCACTTATAGTAAATAATTCTTAAAAGTTACCTCTGTATATATATATATATATATATATTTTTTAATTAAAAGATGGCATCCAGTAATTGAATATGTATATAGAAAAAGTAACTGTTTAAAATATATAACTCAAAGATTATTTGAAAGAAGAATACTCACAATTTAATTTTATATGTAAAATGTTTACAGTTAATTGATATATAACACGGCAATGTGCCATTGATATATGTTTAACTATGGCAACAAAATTCAAGAACTATTTTAACATAAAAGGGAAACTGAATAAACACATTTATTAAAAAAGATTAGAAAATAACTAAGACAAATGCTTAAAAGACAAAATGCTCATTTGGTAAGCAATATATCTATCTGAATTTAGACAAAATTTACAACAAAATATACATGCCAACCTATATTGCCTAAGATCAAGGTTTAAAAAAACAAGATTTCCTGAAAAACAGGAAGATTTTTCTAGTCAAGTTTTTATATAAATTGTACAAACAAGAAATAATCTGAAATTTGCTCATTTTGTAAATAGCTGGTTACAAGCAGCATCAGCTTGTTTTGCCCCAAGTAAGGATTTGCAGCTTTAATGCCAAATTTTGAAAATCATTTTTCTTTTTTTACCGACAATGATTCCAAAATATTTATAATTCTCACACATATTTACATTTTTTCATTATTCTGAATAAGAAAACATTTTTCAAAATCATGGGCCTGCATGATCGGCATTGTTAACTAGTAAATTGTGCTTTATTAAAAATTCTGTAAATAAGCACTTGGTACTTAACTAATGTGTGTAAGAGTTGAAAAGAATAATTATATTTTCCTACCACCTTGCCTTTAAATAGTTTAGAGTCTTCTTGATGCTTAACAAATCAACAGTTGTCAGTGGCATAGGCAGAAATTTTTCATTGGGGGGGGGGGGGGGGTGTTGTTATCACTACTGATACTCACGTAAATATAATAATGGAGTGAAGAATATACATTTTATATGACAAAAAAAAATCCCATTGGGGGTGGACCCCCTTATCCTCCCCCCTTGGCTACACAACTGGCAGATGTGTATTAGGACTGCTTGATGGCAATAGCCTAGCATATAGTTTTTGCCAAATTGGCAAAGGAAAGAATGAATTTGGGAAGTGAAGGAAAAAATGTATGGGGAAAATGGCAGGAAAGTTAAAAAAAAAAAAAAAAAAAGATTTAATCATCCTGCAGGAAGACAGAAAAAAAGGTGAAAATAAGGAAGTCTTCCTTGGAAACAGGAAGAGTTGGCAGCTATGTCAAAGCATGTTTAACAGTTACTATGCTGTGAAGCATAAATAAGAAGATTATGTAGTGGCAAACTAATATATTCAATCAAGTAATCTGCTTGAGCTAGAGAGAAAAAATTATATAATTTAAGTTATTTCAAATTTATAAGAACACAAGCACTGAATTTGTTACAGGTAGCAGAATAGAAACAATTATAATGCACACATGAGCTGTCTCAAATATTCAGGTAACAGCTTAATCTGACATATCAAGTAAGGTCAAGCATGTTAATGAAACTTGATGAAACCTACTGTTTGCTTTAAGATTCAGTTTAGAAAAGTTACATTCCATCTTGACTCTCAAAATGAAAATTGCATTAAGTGTTATAAATATCATATCTTATACAATTGAAGAAAATTTCTATTAGTTAACTATAAAATTCTTTATATTAATAACAATACCAATGCTCTCCAAGTTCAACAGCTCCAACAGGGGGAAGATCTATAGATACATATATACACTTTATCTGCATTTCTAAAAAACTAGGCTCAGGTAAAAGAAAAATAGTTTTGTTCTTTTTCTTTATCCTTACACAACTGTCAAAATTTAACCAGTAATAAACTTTGATGAGAGCTGTTGCCTAAAACATTTCTTCATATACAAGTCAAAATTTTTAGGGAGTGAATAAAAAAGGGTGATTAAAAGAAAACACTCCAAGGGAAAAAAAATTATTCTTGTCACTAAAATTTGACATAAATAGAAATATTTTGTATTTTCTTGGAATGTCTCTTGACAACCATTTTGCCCAAAATTTACAAAACTGTAAGCTGATATATAGCAAAA
The DNA here is from genome assembly GCA_038373885.1 of Cheiracanthium punctorium. Lineage (NCBI taxonomy): Eukaryota > Metazoa > Arthropoda > Arachnida > Araneae > Cheiracanthiidae > Cheiracanthium > Cheiracanthium punctorium. The sequence goes on along the minus strand of JAWZYV010012587.1, from coordinate 187,948 downwards.
ATTTCTGTTGTCAGAGAATAGTATACATTACTCACTGTGATCAATTTCAATAACACTAGACATTTTCTTTTACTGTTTAACAAACACAACCAATAAATTGTTAGTGATTTAATGTTAATGAAATTTTGATTTACAAATTACAACAAATGAGTTAGTGAGCACAATGATGAATAATCTGAAATACAAAATATATTTTAGTTTTATTGGCACAAATAATTTTAACATTCAACTAATATTACAATTTAAAGATTGAATAAAGTGTGCAACATATTTGCCATACATGAAGTTTAAATTAATCTTCCATTAATTAGAAGCATGACTGCACTATTCATGACTAAAACATATTTATAAACTAAAATGTGAACACAGCTTAATATGGGCAGTGAAAGATGGAAGTTAACTGAGAAACAATTGTAAGGTTTCAAAGAATTTTGAAATGTCAACAATAAAGATAGAATTGAATCAAATATAAAAAGGCAAAATTTTAGCATGTCTTTCTATGTAGTATAAGAACTTACTTTGACTATAAATTTGTCAAGGAAGCCCACAAATCAAAAATACCTGAAAAATGTTACTACAAAATGTCTTTTAGTCCAAATATTAGCACCTGATGCAGTTACTGTATCTCAAAGAAATGAGAGTTTTTAAAAATGGCAATACATGAAGATTAAAATTTGTATGCACATAGTAAATTCTCAAATGTAAAATTACAAAACGAACTTTTCACAAAAATTACAACACAAAAGATCCCTTACAACAGTTGATCCATGACGTAACATTTATTCACAATCAATTTTGCACCACTGAATTCTTAATGCCATCATACTGTGTAATAATATCCTGAAAGATAATGAAAATCAATTTATCATTAAGATATTTTTGAACATTACTTTAAAAGTAGAAGAAGAGTAAAAGTGCCATGATTCTCGCATTAAAGTGTTTTTGGATTTGAATATATTTTGCAATAGAACTGAAAAAAAAAAAAAAAATGCTGCTTGTAATTCCTCCAGCATGCATTTGTTATTACATGGGCATCAAAGAATAGATTTTAACATACTTGATGTACTATTTACAAGATGCATTACAATTTAACAGAAACACTGACCTAGACCTTTATTCCTTAAATATCAACCACAGACATCAGGCATGAAAGTGCTATAACATAAAAAAAGCCGAAATTTACTTGGCATGAAATCTGAGAATTGGAGAAGACAACTTTGTAAACCTGTATATTTTAACTGTCATTAAAATATTTGTCAACATCATATAGGCATTTTGAATACTTATTAATTTTAATAAAACTAAATGAATTCTCACACATTCATTAGGAAATTTAATAGGCAAATTCATTAGGAAATTTAATAGGCAAATAACATGCATAAATAAAGAAATAATCTAGGTGTGTTCAATTCTGCTATATTATATAGTGAAATACGTTTAACACGAAAAATCTTAGCATGAAATGGTATACCGGTCCAGACAGTATACTAAGCAATTTAATACATTTTGTTTCTTTTATAACATGACACAAAAATTGTTTAACCCTTCCGTGGACGGTGGCTAGACGTTCTAGCCACCTATTCATGCTGTACTAGTAAAATTTCGCAAGCATTAATCAATTTTTCTATGTCTATTTACCCAATAATAATGAAATTTGCACAAATTGATAATAGGAGATAAAGTTTCATGCATATTTCTAAAGTATGTGATAGGTATTTTGTAGAAAAAATATCGATGTTTCATTAATTTGATTTCAGAAATTTAACTATTACTCCAGGCAGCTGCAAAAACAAGAAAATATAATAAAATTTCTTATGCTTGAAAGGGTTAACATGAAAGAAAAAAAATTACTTTCAATCTACTGTGGCATGCTTGCTACAAAAGTCACAGAAGAATTTATTTATGCAATTACTTAACTTCCAGCAAGCAGTTTCTCTTACTTCATGGTTCCCTTTTTGTCTATAATTTTCATGCTCAGTGGTCATCATCTGGGCTCTTTATGACACACAAAGGAATTTTAAAGATAATTTATAATCCAAATGATTCTATCATAGTAGATTACAACAAGGAATCAACAATGTAATCCTGCACCCTTTACCCCAAACATGCTTTAAAATGTGCAGTTTTTTAAATGGTCATTAGACATTGATGACCTCTGTAGAGTCCGCTGTCAAGCTGGTGTTTAAAACAGTTTGGTATCATGAACTGCTGACAACTCAACAGTATTAATACATGATGAGATGCAAAAAGACAAGTCTGCTGCTGAGACTAAATACTTTATTCTGTGACTATATTATGTTTACAATTTTATGTGCAACTGACATTCAATATCCTTTTGATAATATTAAATTGGAGAGCCACTGCAGCCACCCATAATTCGCATCTGCACATGTGCATCTCCCCGCTCAAAAGTTCTTGATGTTTTTTCTTTCCCTCACCTCCTCAGATGACCCCCAGGACAAGCCCTTCACTTCATGCCCCCCCAAGCATTTTCTCTCCATTTGGAGAACATCACCGTGCACCATCATTAAAGGAGGGGTTGAAATCTCAGTGGGTTACCTATAACCTCGAACATTTTGTAGACTATATAGTGCTTCAACAGACTGGTTTCAGTTCTATGGAGAAAACAAGATTATTGTTTATCAGAAAATACTTATGCAGAAAAGATGTTCTACAGTATGGAGATCAAGACAGAAGTAGTTTTAAAATTTAATTAAAAAAAGGTAATACTGCAGCAAGATGAGTGAATAATAAAAAAAAAGGTAAAACATTTAATTTTAGTTAGACGATTTCTGACTCAAAATTGTTTTTCTAGGATATAAATTTACAAAAGTGATGATTACTGAATAGTGAGTACTCAGTAGTAGTTCTAAGAAGTACAGCATATAGTATTCCAATATTTCATGACCCACCCATCTCTCCCTGCACCGTTGTATATGATTGGTAACCCCTTTTAGAGTGATAAGATTTTTTGTTTATTAACTGGGTTTGTATGTATACTAGGACGATTAATTTTTTTTTTTAATTTCAAAACCTACCTATGCAGGAAAGATGTTCTATGATACATAAACTATTGGAAAAATAAAATTTAAAATTTGGCTTTAGATTAGGCATTGCCACAAGGAAGAAGAAATTTAGATATTTGAATTTTTTCAAGGTAAAATGTTAAAGATAGTTTTGTTAAAAATAAACAGATATTTGAATCCTAGTTAATGCTTTTGACATGAGAAGACACATGCAAAATGGCTAGAAGAAAACAAATAAGAAAAGCATTAGGTACATTTATCCGCTTTAGTATTTAAAAAGAAAAATCTAAAAAACCGTCAAAGTTACAGTTTATAGTAATTACAGATGATTTATTATTATTTTGTCTCTCTACATGGTTCGCAGACAGCAGCAGATGACTACTTTTAGTATAGCCTGAGTGTGACTACAGAACGATTGTTTCATGCATTTAGATGTAGAACTACGACTGGACCTAGAAGCTCCACTGGGGAAATAGGAAAATCCTTGACGTATGCGAGAAGCTACCTGTTGATTCATTCACTAACAGAATGCACACTATGCAAACTGATTAATAAAAATATTTTTAGGTACTGATTAACTCTACTTAATGGAAATTTGTGACATCAACTGGGGACATTTCAGTAAAAGCTGTCGATGAAAAACCCTGGTAAAGTTTACCACTAGAGGTGGCTTAGAAGTGCATACAAAATGTTAAATTCTATATTCTTCAAATGTTAATTCTATAATAAAAGCTCACAAACATCTGTCCGAGGCTTTAGCGATGCTAATGACATTCATTCTAAAAATCTTTGTGCCAGCATGATACAAGATAAAAACAAAACAAATAATCTATGGTTCAGAGCATTTGCATCAATCAATTGTTCCATCACATTATTTGTCAATTGATTTGAAGGACGCCATTGACTCTGTTATTAGAAGAAACGAAATCTTGACCCACTCAGAAAATGTCCTGATATTAATGCCAGCTGCTGACAAATCACATAACGGAATTGGCCCTTCGAAGAATTTTTAAAGCTCGCGAAGTCAAATGGCCTAGGTGGTAGTTTGTTGGCATGCAATTGGCACATAAACCATTGTAATAGACATTTAAGGATAACTTCTAAGATTTTGATAGGGGTAACATCTGTTTTGACAGATGTTCCATCGCAATCAACTTTGTTACATATATACCACTACCAATTCCTTACAAAAATCTAATTATGTGTTTTCCAATAATTTGGGCTCTTTTGAAGTTTACAGGCATGTAACTGATGTACTCAAAGCCAGGTTCTTTTAAAGGTTATGTGTTCCATTATTACTTTTCTTCTACAGTCTTTCAGTGAGAGTCCTATCTTTGCATTCATTAAAGTATAAACCAAACTGGTATTGGTTATAATCTGTTACAACTGACTGAGATAATAGCATGATTCTTGCCTTTGTTATCTGATACTGAATTTTATTTATGTCAACAACATTTGATACATTGCATTATGAGATAATGCCTACATTTTGAAGGGCAGCTGACACAATTGCAGAGTGTACTGGTCGCAAATGCCAAATCGATTCAATGCAATTGCTACTTAGTAAATTTTCTCACTACAAATATGACGTCATGAATGTTTAGGGCTCCACTTCCAATGATACCTGGTGTTGGTGAAAAGTCAGTATGCTCGCATATACACCACTTTAGTTTACATTCATTATGTAAATCCACTGAACTGAAAGAAACAATTTCTTTTAGTTTGCTAGTCTAATAGAAATTCTCCTCCCTCATTGGTACTTTGTTTTTCTTACAGTGGTAACTTTCAAATGATTTACAAAATACATATCGATATATGACATACAGCATTTGCTTTCTTTCAAGGGCATGATATTTAACTTTGTATGATTTTATTTTTCTCAAAATGCTGAAGTGATCAATTATTGGGATTGAAGCTTGTTTCCAGTTCTTGTGTGACTTATTTGCAACTTCTTCACACAAAGTCAAAAGTCTAGATGTAGATACTGTCCTTTTACCTTGTTTCTTATTTGAATGCCAACATACTTATATTTTTAAGTTTTCAAACAAAGCATATTCATCGGTATACAACAGCCACAGATCAAAACACAGGGAAAATCATGTCTTCTTAACATAGTCATAGTGTAGTACTAATGTGTTTACTCACATAATAGCCGCACTTTCTTTTTTGCCAATTTTTTATGGTGAAAGTCTAGGTGTGCTATAATGTGTCAAAAATTTACTACATAATATTATAACTCTAAAGCTATTTTTTCTGCTTCAAAGCAGTGATGCGATTATTATGCAAGGGAGACTATTACACGAGTAGACACAGTAATTCAAGTACACATACGCAATGCAGTTAATAAACAAAAAAATCTTACTACACTAAATGGGGTTGCTGATTGTATTCAACGGTGCAGGGAGGGGGTCTTTCTAATGAAGTACTGCAACGTACGTTGTACTTAGAACTACTACTTAATAATGAGTACCCACTATTCAGTAATTATCAATTTCTAAATTTATATCTTAGAAAAACAATTTTGAGTATGAAATCATCTAACTAAAATTAAATCTTTTCCCTTTTTTTAAAAAAATTCACTCATCTGGCTTCAGTGTTAAAATTGAATTTTAAAACTACTTTTGTCTTGATCTCCATACTGTAGAACATCTTTTTTGCATAGGTCCCAGGCAGCACAAGAATGTTCTCTGAACGTCTAGTAATGTTCAGAATAGTAAGAAAAGCATTCAGGTAAAGTTTGTACGTTCTGTATAACGTTCTAAAAATGTATTAAGCTGTCTTTTGCCAAAAACTGTGAATAAATAACGTCCTATTGGACGTGCAAGAAGGGTTTTAATGATACCGTTCTAAAGCAATGCTTAATAACCCGTTCTGTTTGATGTGCAGGAAAAGGGCTGGTATTACCGTACAAAAGCTATGCCTAATATCACATTTTATTCGACGTATAACAGAAGTGCTGTCGATACCGTTCAAAAGTAAGCCTGATAACCCGTCCTACTTGACGTGCATCAGAAATGCTGGTGAAACCGTTCAAAAGCAGTGCTCATAAATCGTCATACTGAATGCATAACAAAAGTACTGGTGGTACTAAGTTTAAAAGCAATGTTTAATAACACATTCTACTAGATGCGTTGAATTTATTATTTCTGAAACGTCGGAATGAGCCGTTCACTTTCCGTCTAATAAAGTTTTACAGACACTTGTTTGGCAACATCCTGCTGTTGAGTTGCGCAAGGGGAAAGCAAGCGGCAAAATCATTTTATTTACATTCCTCCTCGTGGTTTGCTGTTGGTCGTTACGGATTGCATTACTGTAGAGGTAAGTTTTCAGATATTTTTTGAATAATTATGTAGAGTTAATGTTATATATGTGTGCATACATATAGTGTTGTAGTATACTTTTGTGCAGAATAATTAAATGTTATCACTATTCATGGTTTATCACTCGTATTTAAATCTTCTTACCGCTAAATTGAACATGTTTATCTCCCTTGAAAAGTGTCATAAAAATACAGCAGCTAATGAAGCAAGTAGTTAAAATTAGTTTGATTTAATTTCATATACATTTGAACAGGTGCCGAGTCCAAAATGTTGTTTAAACTCCCCTGAAAAAATTGATCTAAGGTTGGCTTAATTTTCTGAGGAGGTCATTGAATGCTTTACATAAGTTTTTAAATTCAGGGTTTCTACAGACCAGGAAAGTCAGGGAAATGAGTTTTGGTCAGCGATTTGGGAAAAAAGTCAGGGAAATGCAAGAATATTTCAATTTTGTGGCAAAATTAAGAAAATACTTCCTGTTTGAACCTAATTGTAGAAATTGTTTTATTTTCATTTTCTTATTTAACCTTATAAATAATTTTAAAATGTGTCCTTTATTAACATATTTTGTTCAGTCGAAATATTCTTAGTTTTATCCTAAATTATTATCAAACATGGTTTTTGTTAGAATCCAGTATGTTGAACAATATTTTTGTGCATATTCATTTTATTATTATTATTTGTAAAAAAGGGGCAGAATATGTAAAAAGTTATTAATTAATGGATGTAATATTAAAAATAGAAATGCAAAAAATCAGGAAAGCCCGCAAGATAAAAAGTCAGGGAAGCAAAAGCTGTGAAATTTGTAGAAACCCTGAAATTGTTCAAAAGATAAATGCAGGGGTTGCCCTGGCTTTTTCTTTAAATTTTCACCAACCCATTCACCAAATTTGATTTTACTGGACGTTAAGAAGTACAGTTGCCAATATTTTTGCCAAAACATATTTTCTTTCGCTCAACTTAATTTTATTTTAGCAATTTGCCACATAAATCTACAACTCAACCCCTGAGATGGAACGATTGAAATATGTGCATCCAAAGTTTTAAAACAAAATTTTGAAGGGATGAGGCCCTCTTACTTTCAAATGTAGGTACTTTTCCGTTATCTCGACGCCAGCCAAATTTGGCGACTTTTTTTGTCGCCAAGTAGCTACGATGTTTTTTGCCGATTTTTTGTGTCCACAAATACCTACTGGATATTTATTTCGCCTTAAGCATTTTCAATGCCTACAAAACAAACATTTTAACAGAAAATACAAAGTTAAAAATGTAAGCATACAAAATAGAGTCACCATTACATGCGACAAAATTCAATGAATGCTAAATCCTTATATGAACAATACATAAAACATATTACTGTTCCAAAACTAAAACGATAATTTTCAAACCAATGAATATTTAAAATATCGACACATCTGCAAGACCTTACTTTACATTCACGAACAATACGACAACGAAATTACCTACGGGATTCTTTTTTTAACAAGTTAATTGACTCAACAATGCACAAGGCAGTTTGACTGCTTTACTAAATGCATTCAGCATTTTCTATATCCTGAAGAGTCTACCGAAATCGATATATTTTAAAACATACTCACATTTTCAGCTTCTTGCAAATTTAAGAGGCGTCAATTCATCACAGGAATGAATATAATTTTACTCTTATACTTACTTTACTTATTCATTAAATTTTATATCTTTTGTGGTTTAAATTCCAAACGTTTCAATTCAAACTCCAACTATCGAACACACACAATTTTAAAATATACGTGGCAGTTAAATTTGGCCCTATCCGGCTCAATAATCTGGCTCGTTATTTAGCTATTCGAAACTACACGACAGCTGCATCTATACGATAAATAGGCATTCAAACTTTACAAAACAATACCTTTAACAACTCTGACAAAAATTTATTTTATCTTCTACATTAGTCGCCACATTTCCTATTAATTCATATTTATACAAATATATACGTAAAAGCAATACTCACCTAAACTGAAATAAATATGGCTATGCACGTTTGAGGAAGAATAATACAAAAAAAACAAGTTCGCTGCACAATTCAGGATACGCGTTTGCGTATGAATACACAACACACTCGCAGATTAGTACAATCAGTACGCCGCATTATAGATTTTGCTTTCCTTTTGAAACAGTTGCGCTTGTACTACGCATTAAGAATCCGGGTTACCAAAAAAAAAAAAAAAAAAGTGAAAATAGCCGCGCGAACGAGGATGGGTTACCAGAAAATAGTGTCGCCAAGCATCGCCCTCTACTACCGGAAAAAAATCTCCAAATTTGGCTGGCTCCGAGATAACGGAAAAGTGCCCAAACGTAATTATTAATTTTCACCTACATATTGATTTCTCCACAATGCACAATTAATATAAACTAGATTAGTCATGAGTGGCATAAATTTTTCAAATACAAATGTTAAAACAGTGATGAAAAATCAAAAGAAAAAGAAGGAAATAAAAAAATTATAAAATTGTATTTGTGCATAAAATGCACATTTCCAGCTACCTTTTTTCCCCGTACACAACGAAAGTTCAAAGTCCTGTTAACTACTTGAAAATAATTAAATCGAATTTAGCATTTTTCATAAAAAAATTTACATAGCAATAAATTATGAATATTTTATTCTTCATCCAGATATTTACTCCGTTTTACATTTTCAAAATATTTAATGCTTTCTCCAAAAGAAAATTTTGTTAATGGTGTGGTATTTAAACTTAGTCATTAAATAAGACAGATTTTCACCTTTCAATGCTGTTCAGTAGCAGTTTTTAATCCTGTTTTGGATACTGTGAATGTTCGTTCACAGCAAGCACTGTTAAGCGGAATTATGAAAGCACAGCTGGCTAATATAGAAAAATCTGGAAAGAGAGCTTTAATATCTGATGCAAGCTTTCGTTCTCAGTTTGTGTGCAAGTAACCTTTTCTTGAACTGGGAGTAAAAGTTTATCAAAAGGACTTACAAATCGTCGTTGTTGCTGGTCAGAAGCAAATAAATTTACATTCACAAAACCGCCAGGAATACAAGAAACTTCTAGATTCCAACACTCCCCTCTATAAGCCACTGCCCATTACGAGCGGTTCCTGCTGTACTATGCATTTGAATAGTGATATTCGGATGTGTTTTACGCTGAGTGACAGTGGTAATCGTAAAATTATTCAGGTCCTAATTACCTTTTGTCGGTTTAAAGGCCCAAATAGACTCGCATGCAATTGCCGAACGCTGCAGGGTATGAGGAGAGTTTTTATTGGTGAATGCTTTGTAAAAGGTGGGGAAATAATGCTGGGGTGAAGAATTTAGTGGCTTTTAATGACTAGTTGGGATTTGCGGACTAAGGATAACCCGTGAAACCACAAAAGAACGTCAAGCACACAATGGGGGCACTTTTCTTCCCAATCCGTCTTCCAGATACTGAAATATACATTGAGTTCCCATTCTAGTGTACTGAAATGCATGCGAGTCTACATTAGTCTTAATACCAGAGTATCTCCCTCTTTCTCTGCAGTGGGTTAAATTTATTGCATACAAGTGAGAATTGGCTGTTAGTCTTTGTTGAATGAGGTAATTCATTGTCCATGGGAACAAAAAAAAAAAAAGTTGATGGGGGGGGGGGGGGGGGGGGGGGGGGGAAGAAAAGCGAGAGAGCTAACGTCGTTATGATGTCCGGCTGAAATTTTGCGAGTCAAATTTGAATCGCGGTTTCAAAAAGTGAGTCAAATTTTTTCAAAATATATCGACAGGGTGCGTAGCGCCTTGAAAAGTGCTTAAAAGGTGCTTGATTTTAAAAATTGTTTTCAAGCACTCTTGAAAGTGCTTATTTTTTACGTAAATTCCCTTAAGGTGCTTGAATTTGCAAGGAAGTGCTTATTTTTTTCTGAGCTTCCGGCAGAAACCTTTTATAAACACTACACCGCTAACGAAAACAACTTTTCCCTCCCATTCCATCGCTTATTCATCTTGAAACCGGAAGAGCATGCCTAAAAGCAGGTGCAGGTGGTTCCCTGTTGACCATGACAATAGTACAGCTGACTCACACTTGCAGCCATAAGAGCCAGTCCGGGCCTGATTGTTCTTAAAATACTGAATATCAACCAAAACTAGACTGTTGCGCCTGATGCGAGTTTAATCATTCTTCTCCCCCACCCCCCCAAAAAAAGTTCATCTATAAGTTATTTATTTTGTGTTTTTTCGCCGTGCGGCTTTGCGCCTTGTGAAGGAGACCGAATAAACACTGCCTTATATATGCTATTATTACGGTAGAAAGTCATAGAGCAACTGGCAAGCTCAGGAAACGCTGAGTGCTTTTAAAATAAATCCCTATGTTATAAATATCAAAAGTAATAAATGATAGAAACAGAGTTGTTGCACAACATTCAAAGCTTAAAACAAACAATTTGCTGTGCTCACTACGTAATCAACAGCTGGCCATCCACGGGGAAAAAAAAAAAAAAAAAATTATTTACTTTTGACTGGAGCCTCCTCATCAGATCGCTTCCGAACTTGTTGCGAATGCAAGAAGTTTTTTACGAGTTAATTTATTTCTAGAAATTCGCCTTTGTGAATATAAAAATTGATATGTTTTATATGAAATCGGACACTGATTAATTCAAAAATGGAAATCGTAAGCTTCATAAAATAGTGGTAAATACTTAAAAGCATTATATGGGAAGGGGGATAAAAGGAGATATTTTTACCATTTATCCACCCTCCCCCCTCCCAAAATATATCCCAATGCGATGCTTCTACTTTTTCGGAGGTTGGGGGGGGAGGGAGATCGTGGATGCGGCGTTTCTTCCATAAATTATGGTAGTAATTTTGAAATTTACCTATTCATACTTGCCAATTTATGTGCTTTCAGTTTGAAGGTTGCACTTTTTCACTGATTTTTACGATTTTACGCGAAACTGCCGTTCTTTTATGCTTTTCCCACATATTTTTACGATATTACGCAAAACTCCCGTTTTTTTACATTTTCCACCGATTTTTACGATTTTACGCAAAACTTTTTAAATTTGGCATCTTAATAATAATTTCAGGCTTGTTCCACTAAAAAATAAGGTGGCCACCCAAAAAAGTCAGGCCATTACAAAAGAGCTTAGAGAAGCTGAAGGGGGAAACTGATTTTAAAAAAATTTTCTAGAGATAAACTGAGATAAAATAAATAAAATTAGTTGAGAGAGACAAACTTGAAAAAAAAAAAAAAAAATGAATTTTAGCTGTTGCAGTTGAAAATTTAGCTGTTGAGACATACAGAGACAAAAAGGAATTTTAATTGAGACAAAAGGCAGTGCTCACAACTGTTTTTAATGGTATCTCTAGAGGAAAAGGGGACCAAATTCTAGAAAAAAGAGACTAAAAAGAGACCTTGTAAAACACAACTCGGGAATACAATCCTGCACTGTTTTTTGTTTGGAGGGATTTCAGGTTTGCGACTTATTGATCCCGTGGGACTGGCATTTCATTTAGCCAAGAATTCATTTCAACAGACAAAAATAGGAAAAAATAAGATTTTAAGCACCATGAAGTTAAATAATAATAATACAAAAATTTACAGACATATGAAAATTATAGTTATGCTATTCTCAATAACATACTTAATTCTCGCTAAACAAGAATGTAAAAAAGTTGATGTAAAGAGTCACTAGTCTTCCTAGTCTTGATCTTCTTTTAGTAAAATTGTTAAAATCATGAAATGAAAAAATTAAAACTTTTTATACTTCATTCCTGATTAGTTTGCTAAGAGATAAATTAGCATGAAATATTTCTGTTCATTTGGAGATTGGAAAGTTAGCGAAATATTTAGAATACAATATTTGATCCGGACTCCCGTTGGAGGATAATTGGAAAAATTAAAACTTTAAATTAAAATCTGTAATTATTGCTTCATGTATTGTGAGATAAGATACATACAAATGCAACAATTTTTGGTCAATTGATGCTTGGGGTGGTGGCTTGAAATTGTAATAAATATAATTTATTTCTCAGTTTCAACCCTGCAGGATTACGGTCCTGATCCCATGAGACTAGTCCCACAAATATTTATGAAGGATCTCATTCCTGCGGGATGGGGATTGCATTCCCTAAACACAACCCACATATGCAACAAATATATATATATATATATATTTTTTTTTTTTTACACGCATGACACGAGATGCCAGTGCAGCTGATATTTTTAAATTTGTACCTAAAAAGATCAGAAAAAGGGAGGAATAAAACAGTATAAGTTTTAAACAAACATAGACAAGCCGGAACATTGAAATCTGGCAGTTTTTAATGTTACAAATTATCCCTTTAAACAGCCTGCATTGCTATTTATCAGAGTTAGGTTTCAACTGGAAGAAACCAACAGAAAATAAAATAGATGCTCAAATTAAAAATATATTAACTATATAAAGCAATTAAGTATATTGAATATGATTATACGAAATCTAAAAGGAAAAAAATTAATTACAACTAATTTTTTTTAATAAGTTACATTAAAAAAAAATTCAGATTCATTTATAAGTGATGGATTTTATAATATTAGGAGTAGGTGTGTGCTTGTGTGTGGGGGGGGGCATTTTTCATGCTATTCTTAGGGAGAGGGAAATCTTCCAAATTTTTATTTTTCATTCAAAAATGCACTATTTTAAAGATTCTGTTGCTCAACACATTAAAATTTGCAATTATTAATACTAAAGTGGATAGCTCACTGCCGATTTTAAACATTTTGCTTTGTCACACATATCTGCTAACCTCCTTAAGCCAAAAACAGGAAGACTCGGGTTGAAAAAACAGAAGATTTCACAAAAAATCAGTAGCTAATTTTTAAATATAAGAAGTAAAAACAGAAAACCTGCAGTTTATCACCATTTTATATTAGTAACGTATAGAAATAAAAACAAAATTAAATAGCAATAGAAAAGAGCTTATCTGAAATTTTTATATATAATATGAAAATAGAGTATTTTCACAAAAATAAAATTAATTAAATAAATAGAAATTTGACTTTATTTTTAATCAAAGTAATGTTGAAAAATAAGCAGATTTTTTTTTTTTTTTTGGCTGGGTCAAAGCAGCGTTTTTAACTTTTACTAATAGTACATCAGAAAAATTATTTTTATAACAAAGTATGTTAGCTTTAGTTTTACACACTAATAAATTTTCTAATGATGAATTACTGAGGGAGGAACAAAATGACGTTTTTTTTTTTTTTTTTTTTTTTTTAACTATCAGTAAAAGATTTGCTTACAAACGCTTTGACCTCACTCAATCAACAGCATTATGTTGTTAGCTGTGAAATGATTACCTTAATACATTATTTTGGAATGGATTTATTTATTAAATAATTTTTCAGCAGTTCACAATACAATTTAATATATCAACTAAAAATTTTAAAAATGGAAGATTTGATCTTCTGGCAGAAGACCGGAAGATAGCTTCAAAAAACGGAAATTTTCTGTCAAAACCAGAAGACTTGACAGGTATGCACATTATGTTGCACTGTAGTAATTAAAAATGAGGATTTCAATGAAATTTTTTAATACAGAAATTATTGTAAATTAGTTCCTTTAATAAAATAGATGTAAATAAAAAAGTCTTTTATGAAAATAAGGAAGGAAGAAGCACATGTTATTTTTTCATGTGTTCCCCTATCTTTTTAGATAGTTCTAAGATTCATATTTCAATTAATTTCTATTTTTCATAGTAAATAAGTAGAACCAGTAAAGATTCTTGTGTTTGACATTTATTTGGATGGGTTTCTCAGTTAGTTTGCAATTTATTACAGGTGCTTGTCATTTGAGAGTTAACCACGGCACAACTTCGGAATAGCTAAAATCTGTGGCGAAAAAGATAAAATAGGGACCATTTACATGAAAAAGGGACTTTTAGAGAGCTTTAACTAAAAAAAGAGACTTTTAGGGAAAAAAGACTATTTGCTAGCCCTGAAAAGGGGGTTTTAATTCAGACAAAAAGGGATTTTGATTGAGACGATGCTGAGGCAAACTGGGGTTTCAGCTGTAGCATCCCTGAAATAAGCTTAAATTGTTTTCATCTGTTGCAGGGTGTGTAGCGAGAGTGTTCAAGGGCGTAGCCAGGATTTTCATTAGGGGGGGGGGGGGGCAGGAGATGGAGTCTAACCGGAGAATGCCCGGTTTGTCATAATCAGACCCTATGACTAGCTCATTTTAGGGGGGGCAGCTGCCCCTCACTGGTTACGCCCATGAGAGTGTTGCTGATGGGGCTGCAGCCATCACCGAAATGAGTGAAAGTAGGATTTAGAGAAAATTACGTATTCGTGAATAATTTCAAAAGCTTTTTGCGATTCCTATGATAGTGTATTTGAAAGTTCCCCTTGATTTCAAGAATTTGAGGTTCAATTGAAGACCCAAGACAAATTTATTTATTTTTCTATAGCGTGTTTTTTCAACTTCAAAGATTTTAAACTCAGTTTATGATTTTTAAAAATTTTCTTTCTTTTCTTACTCATTTTTATATGCAAACTTTTTTAAGCCAAAATTTGAAGGGGGGGGGGTTGCCAATCTCTAGTCCCCCCTTCCCTAAAAAAAAATATATATATACGTATATATATGTTATTGATTTTTATAAGCTATACTGCATTCTAATTTTTAAGTTCTCAGCCACCCCCTGCAAAATATTCTTGGCTATGCTATTGATCTGTTGCATGTATAATACTTAAAAAAAATTGATGATGACGTGCTTGATTTTCCTAAAAAGTGTGCTTATAAAGTGCTTAAAAGTGCTTGATTTTTAGAATGAAATTTGACTACTCACCCTGATCGATTTGCACGTAAAATGCGAGTATGCGCTAGCCCTGCCACCAAGAGAAGTGGTTTTTTTTTTTTTTTTTTTTTTCCCACGATAAATGATATACCTGAAATTATTGATGGTTTTGGTTATTGACGATTACCAACAGTTTGCCAGCATATTTGACAAAAAAATAGTTTGGTGGGAATGGCCGATGATATAATACGTAAGTAACCTTTTTTGATTACCCAAACCGTTCATTTAGAATGTCTTCTTATAAAATGTTTTACTGCAATGAGATTTGTAAAAAAATCTAGTAGTAAATCGTATTAGTAATTAAACTTTTATTACAAACATAAAATATCATTTAAGAATTGCCCTGTAGAGTTTTTTCTTAGATTACATAATCAGTAATATTAAAACTATAACAAATTTCACCATTTTAAAACTAAGAAATATTATGTTATAATCTTCATTAGCTGTTGGTAATAAATGCTTCATTAACATATTATGCAGGTCTCTTAAGGTGTCCTTAAAAATAAAATCATAGTAGGATCACAAACACTCCTGCATGTGTACCATGTTCTTTCTATGATTTTCTGTATAACTTTGCCTTTTGTCCTGTGAGTGCCTTAGCAACACAGGATCAGCCTAACTTACTTAGGGCAGAAGGAGGGGGCAGTTGTGCCTAAAATTAGAGAAAATAACATTTTTCTGTGTCAATGTTACACGTACCCCTCTCCCCTGCCTCCCAAGTTATATGCCAGATTGCACCAATCCAACTAGCGTTGCCAGGCGTCCGGATAAAGCCGGACATTGTTAGGCTTTTTGATTTTGTGTCCGGCCAAACTTAATGGTGTCTGGCTTTTGTAAGGCTTTTTACTGGTGACTTTGGCTGATTAGTAAAAAAGTACTTGAACTGATTTGGCATTCGATGTTATTTATATTTCATTAGAATTTAACAAGATTCATGGTACCTAATAATTAAAAAAAAATTGATTTTACATACAATTTTTTTGTCGCATCTATTAATACTGAGACAAAATCCTCAATATTGTAGGCTGTCCGGCCTTTTTACCCAAATGTCCGGCCAAACTGGCTGGTCTGTCCGGCTATTTGGTTTGGCGACCTGGCAACCCTAAATCCAACGATACCTTAAGAGTATAAATTTATTCCATGTTTGTCATTTATGTGAGAAGCTACTCCTTAAAACCATAATTGTTGAAAAGTGTACAAATTAGGGATGTAACGGATATTGATTTTGCCGGATACCGGATATCCGAAGCTCCTTTGGTTGCCGATTACGGATATCTGGCCGGATATCCAGCACTAAACGTGTATTTAGTTATTCAGTGTGTTTTTCATTTTTTTTTATATAATGACATCAGAACAATAAATTGTAAACATGTTTAACATACCATTTAAGTATTTTTTAATAATTGACTTATAATTTACAAAAACTAAATACCTTTACATATATGTACATAATAAATATTGGTACTTATGTATTATCCCGGCGGTCCGCTAAGACCAGCGATTTTTCGCCAAGATAAATGCCAGGCACATGTAATTGTTTATTGTTTCGAATACGATTGGCAACATTTTGCCAGCACATTTGACGAAAAAATAGTTTGGTGGGAATGACTGCCGGAATAATACGTAAGTACCAAAATGTTACTTAAAATGTAAACAGTTAAAATATTCCTTTTATGTATGCAGTGCAGGCAGAAGGAAATAAATTTAACCATGACACATTTATTAAAATAACTGTGTAGATTATTTTCACTAAGAAATGCATAATTTTTTTATTTACTAGCTGCGTGCCCGTTCTTCGCACGGTAGGAAACGAAAAATTTCCTCACATGTGTAATTCGAATTAATTCCAGTGATGTGGAATCTAGAAAAAGCAAAATTACTTCACTCTTGACTTAAAATTTGCGCCATATATGTAATAACCTGAGATCATTGCAATGTAATGACACACACACACACAAAAAAAACTATGTCAGTGTCATTCGGTATCTCAGACATGCTGTCTTTTAGGTTCACGTTTTAGCGTTAAATACCTCAGACACTACATGAAATGGACATTTTTTTTTAATTTTAAAAATACGTCACCCTCTCTTGCAACCCTTTACAAAAAGAAAAGAGATAAGAGATAAGACTGCTCTATTTATAAAGGCTTTAAAATTGTTTTTCTCAGTTTAATTTTTCTTCTCGCAAATAAATCCAGTATTTATAAAAGGAAATCGAGCCAAGCAAAGAAATCGTCTGCTCGCGGGACCCGTTTTTATTTATTTTTTTCAACTGGCAATTTTAATCATTTACTGTATCCATGACAACCAAACCGCAAGATATCAAGCCGAAACTCATCAGCAGGTGCTACTGAAATGAAAATCCTTCTTTACTTAAAAAATCGTAAAAAATGTCTTAATTTATATTTTCCCTCCGTTCTTCTTTTAAAAGTGGGCGAATTGTGTGCTCCGTCTTTTGCCCAAATATAACAAAGTTATGACAGATAGAATTCAAGATGCAGCAGTTTTAAAAATATTTTACGAAAGTCAGCATCAAATTTAATTTTATTCGAAAAATTCCCAAAATCTGCAAATTATGTTACACAGTCCGAACAAACAGTTTTTAAAAGAAAATTTTCTCCTCTATACGATGATGTAAATATCGTTTTCTTGCGAGTGCAATTACCGGCGTTATTATGTATTACGCAAGAAAAATCGCTAAAAATCGGACAAAACATAAAACAAAACATTTTCTAATTCGAATTTCGAAAAAATCGCTTTGAGGTGTGTCGAGACCTGTCTTGGAGAATTTCCGTACAAAATTTGGCAGGTCTACGATCACCCGTTTCGGAGCTACGCGAGACACAGACAGACAGACAAACGGACAGTTTACACTCTGTTTTATTTATATAGATTTAAGAATAAGATATCTGTTTTGATAAGATACCTTTGATAGATGAGTTATTTTTTCCCCCAACATGGGTTTAATGTTTTTTTTTTTTTTGTTTGTTTGTTTTATTCTTTAATACTAATTTACATTAAGTGATTTTTAGTTTTATTTTAAGTTATATTACTTTTAGAGATTGATAAATAACAAGTAAATCTCTTATAAACATTTATAAAACAGAATTTTTCAGGTCATGCATTAAATTTCTTTAATAAAAAAAAATCTACCAGTTAAAAAACAAAAATAGATCTATTTAATTGTTTAGCTTCTAAAATATATGAGCACTCTTTCACAGCACTAAAACTTATATGGCACCAAATTCATTAATTAAAAAAAAAAAAAAAAAAAAAAATTCTACCTGCCACTGTAAAAAAAAATTGAAGACAGAATAATCTGACTTTTTTATTAATTATCAGATTCCTGGAGCAATATATATATATATATATATATATATATATATATATATATATATATATATATATAATATTAGAAAAACTCCATGGGGAGAGTAAGATTTCCGCTTTTTATATTTTATTTATTTTTTAATCATTTTGCAGAATTTTAATAACAATTCCATTGTGTTTGATTCAATCTTTTTTCCATTCGTATTGAAAATAAGTATTTTTCCTTTATTTAAATCTCCAATGCTGTAAGAATAAACATTAACTCCTATTTCACACAAACTTAAGTACAACAGTTCAATAGTTATTGAACTTGAAAATCATAAGTATCATTATTCAAATGTCTGAATGTTTCTCTTTTTTCTCCATGCGTTACATTTTTAAAAATGCCTTTCAGCCATGTAATATATTGCCTCCCCCCCGTTTTTTTTTTTTTTTTTTTTAATTTTCACTTATTTGTTTTATTTTTCGAGGCTTATTTTTCCCTTTTGTTTATTCATGCCCAGTTTCCCCCCCCTTTTTTTGACTTATGAATTATAATTTTGCTTATCCATACTTAGAAATTATTTATTTATAATTAAAAAATTGAAACAACAAATTTAAAAAGCATAGCACATTTGTTTTGTAAAAATCAAAACGATATGTACTAAGGACAAACTTTCTTCATTTTTCAATTTTGAAAATGGAGCCTTCATTTTACATGTGTATAAATGTGATTTTAAAATAGTCAATAAGTTTTTTAACCCTCTGACTTTTTTACCTGTCTTATAAAACTGTCTTAAATTTTAATCATTATCCTTCCTTACATTCTTTCTTTTTTATATATACTTTTATAGAACATGTGTGTCATTATCATGCTGGTGTCGTCTCAAATTTAGAGTTGCAAAAAATCTAGTTTTTGAAAGCCGGGAAGAAACTTGGGAATTTTGAAAGTAAACAAAACCAACAATTTTCCAGTTTGAAGTTAGGGCTAATATATGAAATATAAACATAACAATCACAGTTAAAATTAGCACATAAACCTGTGTGACATACAATTTTATTAATTGTAATGATTTTGAATGAATTCTTTTTTTAACATTTCACCTAAACATACTATAATACTTCATTAAAGATCAATTATAAATTCAGTATTTTCTAACTTTATAATTTTTTTTTTTTTTTAATTTATGAAATGCTATTGAACTAGTTTAGTTTGCCTTGAAGACTGCGAAAAGCATGGCAATAGATATTGAGTAGAATCTTTTAAAAGATCAAATATGTACTATGAATTATTTTAGTCAGAATTAACATTGCAGCAAAGTAAGAAAGAAGAAAACATTCTTGTCTCTTGATTACTTCGCCATTCGTTCACAAGCCTGAAGAGCGGAGTTGTTACTTTTGTAATTACGGTTATTGAAATTATATAAAAAGAAGTATAAATTAAAATTTTCCATAAATTTCCCTCCCAAAAGACTGGTTTATTCTCACTGTGATATTATCAGGAATGTTCTTAGTTTCAATAATGTTATGAAAATTGCAGTGAGTTCATGATTTTGTGATTTTGCTTCCTACAGAGATCAATCAAATGTTTTGGTACATGTTTAATACTACGCGACTAGCCCATCTTGCTGTCTTATTATAATTGTGACAAACTTTTAACATTTTTCAGGTGGATTTTGCTGTAGTTCATTTTTTACGAGCAGATGAAGTAGCAGTGGTGTCTTCTAAATGGTTAGAAGACGACACCTGTAGATGGTTGACTAATAAAGATGCCTTCTCCATGAAAAAGGGGTTTTAGAGCATAAGGAACCTAAAGACAGCTGGGCAAGCTATGATGTGGTGTGCATGGGCAGATATGGTTTGTACTTTTTGTTGTTTATTATTAAATGTAAAATATCGTAACCTTCTGACTCTGGTGGTGCAACAGTTGTACCAACAGATAAATGTGACTGAAGAACTGCTCTGGTACAAGTGCCTTACCCAAGACTTCTTTGTCCTCTCTTGACAGGAAATCAATGCTGCCCGACCAGTCGCCGAGCGCAAAGGGCTTTGAACTGGGAAATGGAAGGTGCCCGATTCAAAACCAGGTCTCGTCCACCGACTAAACCGTTCGGAGTTTTCAGTGGTTTCCTCCAAAACTTAGCATAAATATGGGTTAGGATCCCTTAAAAAGACCCCCACAGGGGGCACCCCCCCTATGGGCCCAGATCCCTCGTGCAGATAATTGGTCTTAATCCCACAACAACATTTGACAGGATATCCTCTCATTATAGGTAAAAATTAGCAGTCGTCATTCGCCACGTGGCGATTAAATGTCCACATGTGGCAATAAAAACGATTGCCATTGGTCGCCACTTCAGTCGCCATTCTCCCACTGCCATATCTTTTTCAGCAATATAAAATAAAGTAAAAATGTAATCTAAATCTATTCATAGCATTTTATTAAACATAGAAAAGTTAATTTAGATATGTATTATTCTGCACAATTTCAAAGAGACATTAATTTCTTTTAATGATTCTTTCAGACTGAAGACTCAAATTTATAATAAAAAGTTTATTTTTATAAATTAATACTTTTTAATACAATTTAATTTTTATTTATAGTAAATGTTATATGATAAATTGATTTCAATGATAATAAAATAAAGGATTTAAATTTTAAACAAAAAGTTCGGCTGGTATGTGCCGATTAACTCAAAAAAGTGGCCATTAAAAAAATGGAAGTTACTCGCCACTGGCTATTAATTAAATACCCCAAGTTTTACCTGTACCTCTCATCCTTCAATTGATATATATCGTGATATATATCATGATATTTTTGATATTTTCATATAAAATGCGGGAATAAGTTTACCGATTAGGGAAGGAAAAGAAAAGATGTTTCTTTTATAGTATTCTTATTGCTTATTATTTTATCGTATATATTTATCGTATTATTTATTTCTTTTAAAGAAACTTGGGTGATTCCAAGAAATTTCATCCTCCTTTTTACCACAAGGGGTGTCACTGCTTGAGTAATCAATTTTAGAATGGGCTGGATTAGGCAGGACATAATGCTCTCAGGCTTTCTATATCATCGCTATTGAAAGGAGGAAAGTGGAATGACTTTTTAAAATACTTATGATAATACTTTCCTTATCTAAGTGATTGTTGAAAACATTGCAAACAGCACTGAGTTCCTTCAGTCATCTAGTTAATTACTACGCTCACTTCCATATGTTAAGCATGGAGAGGAAAATGTTAATGTCCGTACATCAATCTGAATTAAAGAAGCTAAAATTTGCTGCAAAGGTAGAAGGAAGTGTGTAGGTATGTTGGGTAACAGCCAATCACGGGTTTTCGCCGAGAAATATGCAAAACAGGCAGTCGTATAAGAAGCCGCCATTGTGAAGGGTTACAGGAGTTGCATGTAAATGACGATGAAAGGTGTTAAGAACAGTTGTATGATTTTTTTTTTTTTCCCCAAGCTAGGTGCATTTCTAGGGCTTTCAGAAGGCAAATGGAATTTTCCGAGAGCTGTCGGACTGTTGGATGTATTGAGCAGGACAGTCTATCACAGATGTTGCTCTTTTCTTCGGCATTCATCATTCTGTAATTTCATGTTTATGGAAACAGTTCCAAACCATACAGACAGTAGGCCCAAGAGTCGACCTTCTTACATCTTACGTTTACATCTCCCGCCCAAGGGTTAACAACCCCTGCGGAAGATCGATATATTGCTATTTTAGCCAAGCGGAATTGTAGAACAACCTCTACATGTGTGACATCTATGGTTACAGTGTCCATTGATAAGGCGATATCTGCAGGTACTGTATGCCGAAGATTACATATGAGTGGACTGTATGCCCGGATACCTCGAGTTTGTGTTTTTCTATCCATCCAATCAAGAGGGGCACGATTAAAGTGGTACCGGGAACATGTCAATTGCACTGTGTCTGACTGGGGCAATGTCATGTTTACTGATGAGTCAAGATTTGCTCTGGAGCCAGATGACAAGCACATAAGGATATGGCGTGAACAAGGAACATGCAATCAGCCCCAAAACATCACGCATTCCAAGGCGGAAGCATTATGGTGTGGGCAGGGATTTCATTAGGATACCGCACTGACCTGCACATCTTTAAACAGGGTTCTATGACGGCTGTCCAGTATCGAGATGATGTCCTGGAACCCGTTGTGAGATTGTACGCTGCAGCAGTTGGCCCTACTTTTGTTTTAATGGACGATAACGCATGCCCCCATAGAGCTGACATCGTTGATGACTACCTGAAGAGTGAATGGATTGTGCATATGGCGTGGCCAGCATATTCGCCAGACCTTAATCCCATTGAAAATCTTTGCAAAGTTCATACACCTCCTGGAAATCCTTAAAAACTCCTGGATTTTGATTTAAAACATTAAGGGCTCTGGAAAACTCCTGTATTTTACTAATTTTTCTTTAGACTCCTGAAATTTTAGTATTGACTTCTGGAAATTTCGTTTAATTTAGTTTTCTTTCTAGAATTTAAAGTGCAAAAAAAATTTTCATGTGCGATCTGCCGAAACTTTTTTTCGACTCATGTTTCAAGTGTAATAATCCTTCGCCATGCTTATTGACATTCCTGCCACGGACTTGGAGACAAGGATTGTAATCACTTCAGTGGGCTGAAAGCTTACCGCAAAAAGTTCCAATGATTGCGCGATTCGCTGTAGACATTCGTCCCTGCTCTCCTGATGTCCAATAATTTCGTTCCTGAACTAAGCCCGTTGGCATTCTCAAACTCTTTTATTGCTAACTGCTAGCTCTTATGTCACTGCGAAAGTATCTCGTGATTGGTGTATGAGCTGTATGCTCTTATCTCTTCTGTGGTACACGGGGTACATGTTTACAAAGCTGAGTTTCAACACACCGCCGCAAACAGCGGTGTGTTGGAAATAATCTGTATGCATGTGACAGTAGTCAAATTTTAAACCATCCTGAGATTTTCATACTTTTCAATTTGCCTAAAGATGCCGGGTGGAAAATGCGTTTTCAATGATGCTTGGTTAGAAAAGGTATTTATGTATACTCCTGGAAAACTCCTTAAAATCTCCTGGAATTCAAACTGTGAAAAAGTGTGGGAACCCTGTCTTTGGGATGCTCTCGGCCGTGCTGTATCTTCACATTTCCCACCTCCAGCCACTCTTATTGAGCTGGAAACTGCTCTACAAGAAGAATGGCGATTGCTTAATTCTGCGATGGTTGACCACGTAATTGGAAGCATGGTCACAAGGTGTAAACTTAGTATAGAGATGAGGGGAGGATCACATATTTTGTTTTATGCATAAATATATATGCTACTTTCCTGCCGAATTTTGTGTCAATCAAAGCAGTATTTGTTGATTTTTTTTGCATTTTACATCTTTGTGCTTAACTTTTGGAAGTGAGTGTTGGAAGGTAGGGGAGTTCTGAGTACTGGCACTCCTTGGAAACTAATAGTGACCATCGAGAAAACTTTCGGAACCACGGATTTAATGTATATTGTAGTACTTTGACAGTTAGCAACAACAGTGAAATGTCAACAAAATTCTTTACTAAACAATTTTTTCTTTTTCTTTCTTTTTTAGGTGCCATAAAGACAAATCCTCTGTGGAAGGATGTACTGAAAAAACAAATTGAAGATATAATTACAGAAATAAAAAATTAGGAAAATAGTTGCTTTGTTTCACTTTTTCCCTTATTCTAGCTTTCTTGTGCTCACCAATATATGTCCTGCTGGCATTTTCAAATCTTCTGTAAGACAAATATATGAAGTTTTGAATACATGTTCCATCAGTACAACCAGTTGATGGTTTATACTTTTAAGAAAATAAGTAAAAAGATTGGACTTAACAATGGTTAGATAAAATGCAAATAACTTTATTTAATGGGGCTGTACTCAATGAAGATTCACTCTTCTGGATTGTACACTGAAATTTTTCTGAAAATGTATTTCAGAACATTTTTATTAATATACAAGTTCTTTGGAAGCGGCATAGCAGATAAAGGTTTGGTTTTTTATGCTTCAAATGTTTGCCAATTTAAAAGTGAATGTCCATTTCTTACTAACATATTGCAATATTGAATTACAGCACTAAACAATTTGCAGTGTGAAAGCTTGCTACAGGGTGCATTAAATTTAAAAATTAATTCTAAAAGTGATAAATGAGAAAGTAAATCAAAATTAACAATTATGGAAACTGCATATGATGACCGTAGTCAGATAAAAATTAATCTGCACATTTAATCCAGAATATTCTGCAAACTTATAGCCTGTGATAACAGTATACAATCTGCATATGAACTTGCAGTATTTTCCCCCAGGTAATTATCCATCTTTAAAAAAAAATCTCCACAAAACCTTGAAATTTCTGCAACAAAACATTAAAATGTATCTGTGCTCAATATTTGTTTACTTGTGCATCTATTTGACTATAGTGATAACATGATAGCCTAACTTGTGCCCAGGGACTTTTCAAATTTTGTACCCCTTCATACAGCTAGCTCAGTTCATCTATCCCTATACATAGCTTTAAACTTAATTTTTTGTACTATTTGTTATCTGTGCTTGTCATAATCGAGGCATGGGGGACATCAGTTTTCTTCATATTGCTCTGATTGCCTTATGCTCATGGGTGGCCAAAAAAAAATTTTTTTGAAGGGGGGGGGGGGGAGTAGTGACTTTAAAGAAACTTTCTGAACTAAGCCAAATTTTTAAACTTGCAACAATTTAAGTTTCAATATTGCTTTGTGATGCAGCTTTGCTTACATTACATAATGTACTAAAACTCGGGGGGGGGGGGGAAGTGCCCTAACTTGCCCCCCCCCCCTTTTAGAGTCACCCAGATTTATGCTTAAAAAAATTAAATTCCTTATAGATAGAACTGTACAATTATGTATTGAAGATTGCCAATATTAATTTTGAATCTTGAAGTTACTTATAAAAGTATTTGAGAGAACATCACAATTACACTGTATTGGTTTCATATTGCTTCCCATTGAAATAGTTCTTTTCAAGTAACTAAATGGTAATTTACTAGAAGTTACGAAATTTGTTTTAATCTTTAACATTTTATGAGGGTGGTCATTCATATATTTTTTATTCAAAGAATTATTCAAGCACACACAAAAAGAATAACTAAAGATTCCAAATTTATAATTTATGTAATTGATTTAAATGTTTTCATACAGAAAATACTATCTGCTAGGCCATGCTGAGATTTTTTCTGAGAAGGGTAAGAGGCCTGGCCTAGATAAGATTTTTTTTAGACTTAACATCACTAACTCATGGTTACAAGTTTTGGATCATGTTTTCTAAATTTTGTTTGTAGTGAAACTGATAATTGGAGGAGTGGGTGTAGTAATGATGTTTGTTTTAGTATAGAATTAGAGAAGTTGATAGTGATGAAATTTTACCAAATTACTTGAAAATTTCAACATTTATCTTCATAAGCAAAAAGAAGTCATAGCTGTATCCCTATTGTTGCTAAGCAAGCCTGTTTGCTACACTAACACATCTTAATTTAATTTTTTTTTCATTTAAAAAAAAGGGGGGTAGGTGAATCATGTTTCTAAGTTTGGAATAATGTGAAGAAATCAAACTTTTTTTTCTAGCTAATTTGAAAAACAAAGATTTTTTCAAGGATTTTTAGATGTGACCAAGAAGAAGCTAAGTATTGGCAAGAAATGCAGTATTATGAAGAAGTCATGTAGATACTATCATTTAAATAAATCTACATTTTTTACCAATATCAGAATGAAACATTGGATTTCAAAGAAAAAATCCAGTGGAATCTAATTATAAATTTAGGAACAGTAAAAGAATATTTTTTCTGCAAGCTGCAGTTAAATTTATTCTAGAAGATTCAGTTTATGCAAATAATGCACAAAAAAACTTGCACTGTTAACAGAATTTGAGTTTAATTTGTAGCTAAAAATAATTTAGCAATTTTTTGAAAAAGGTATCAGCACTGGTTCTAGACAGTATTTATCTTTTGTTGGCCCTGAGCCAGTTCTTGGCATCTCGGGTAAAAGTTATAGGGATACTGTTCTTAACCACTTTCGGAGGCTTCAGTATTCTAACTGGCTTAACTGTGGTGGCCAGAGGCAGGCTAAAGAGATTAATCTTGGCTTCCCTGGTGACAGATGCAAGGAACTTCTGCGTCTCAATAGGTCCAGTCTCCGTAGGGCTATTGGTCTGTTAACTGGGCACTGTTGCCTTAAAAGGCATCTAAATATAACGAAGATTGTCGATGATCCCACCTGTCGGGGTTGTCTTCTTAAAGAGGAAACTGCGTTGCACATCCTCTGTGAGTGTGAGTACTTTTCGGCTTACAGGTTTGAGCATCTTGGGCGCCATGTCATTGAGCCCTGGGAGCTTCACAAAATGTCTGTTAGGTCTATGCTGATGTTCGCATCTGCTACTGGGCTCTTTTCATAGGGCCCTTCAGGACTTTCCATTTTTTTCAGGACTTGGGTTGGTACAATAGACCCATGGTCGCGGTGCCTGGCCCCTTGTGGGCCTCCCCTCCATAAGTCATAAGTCATTGGCATCCGATTATCTGTACTACGGTGAAGCAACGCTGGGCATAGAATGCAAGTCTCCACCGTTGTGTCTTAGTAACGATAACAGCAAACCAGTTAAAATCAAGATTCTTTTTAAAGTAATGAAGTATTTCTGATGAAGTGCCCTTCTTTTAGAAAAATCTGCTTGTGCTGGAGTCACCTTAAATTTGTTTGCCTTATGCAACTTCTCTGTCAAAATTCGAGGATTCCTGGGAGCACACCCCCTTTGCCCTTGTAATAAATCAGACCTGAAAGAGGTGTATTACACTATTTCACTTTTTTTTTCTTTTAGCGATAGAATTTTGATTGGTTTTAACTTATCATTATAAATTTCAAAGCAAAAGAGAAGTGTATTACTACGTTTATTGGGAAAAAAAAAAAAAAACATGCAACAATAATATCACAATCAGTCAAATTTCTTGTCATATAAATGGAAATTTTGTATAAAAAGCGATTCAGTTTTTGAATGTAATATTTTACGATCAATTTTATTCTTGTTTAATCTATCTCATCCCTGTCTGAAATCCTCAGAGTTTTCAATAAATGTTATTCATAGTATTGTTTCTTAGCTCATTCATTTCTAGTGTTTTTTTAAAACATTTTTGTACCCCTATAAACAGCTGCAGCTAAGCCTTGCCTATTTTCTTTTCTTTTTCCCCCTAAAAAATTACAAAAATTACAAAAATTATATACCTTTAAAATAAAACTAGATAGTTTCCCCAGAATGAATTAATGCAACGTTTCCTATGTTGAAATGTGTGTAGGACCACATAAAAAGATTGGTAACTATTTAAATGCAAACAGAAAAATAAAGCAGAACAAAAACAGTTGTTTATCTTAAGAGTTAATAATTATTCAAAAAATATTTTGAATTGTTGGCCATATAACCTCCAGGCATGATTTTGAGCATCCTCCTGAAGTAGAGATATTTTACCCTCTACCATTAAGTGGTCAAATTTGCAAAATTACGAGAGACATACATTTCAGTAATGTGTGTTCAAGCGCCCATGATTTCAGTATAATTTTAAAAAACAGCATTAGGCTAGATCAAAGCAAATAGTACCTAATTCCGCTTTGTCAAACAAGAACAAAAATTGAACAAAATACTCGCAGAAAATGAAACGGAAGGCATCTTGAAATGTTAGTGTGGACCACAGTCTGTTTCATCCTTTTCAATAAATAACTGAGCACTAAAATCATTCAAAAATAAGAAAAGGAAATTGAGACTTCAGAAGAAAGTGACACAAACCTTTATACCTTAGCAGCCTTGCCTCAGTCTCATTCAATTAACACCAAAGCGCCGACACTTTTTGATGAATGGGCATCTTTTTTTGTTCCAGATACAAAGTGTTTATTATTAGGTGCTTGTAAGCAGACAGACCTTGATGTTCTCTATTTACAATAAAAACAATTAAACCTACTCACTTCCCAATCCTGCAGTAATATTATTAGAACTATCTCAAAACATTTCCATAATGGGAATGAATCTTTCACCTAACTCCTGTGTTATATTTCCCGCGTCAACTTTCTTCCGATTGTAGTTATTGGCTTTGTCTCAAATTCTCCGTTTTCCAGTACTCTTGGGCTAACACAGTCTCATTGTATTAATACATTTTCCTGTGGAGGACGAGGATTCTGGGATGAGGTCTGTCGGTCAGAAAGGAGGGGGGCACTTAGGGCTTCGGCTGCAGTGGGCAAAGGCATTGCCTGTGGGGCTTTAGGGAGTCGCACATCACATTGTGAAAAAGCATTGTATTTTAGAAAGACATTGTTTGCCAGATAGGAAGGCAAGTGGCATTGGGGATTGAGATTTGAGCCCCCCTAGTCATCGGTATAGTAAACATTTTTACAGCATTCTGAACTTCCAAGTATTATTTTCGTGCTAAAATGTCTGAAAGTTAAGATGACCCCTCCCATACACCTCTAAATTAGTACTCATATGAGAAACTATTATAATAATTATTATTATTTTAAATAGGCAAAAATATTACCTGTTTGGATTTTTTTTTCATGCACTTTTTAAAATTTTAGAGTATGTGCTAAGTTACTTAGTGGAATTTTTTTATAATTACTCCAGTTCCGAGGCACATGAGGGTGTATGCCGAAGAAACAAAATCTGCATAACGGTCTTAGTACACAAATTAAAGTAAACTATCGCACCAAGGATTCGAAAAAATTTAGGATGATTCTTTATAAGCTGCACTACATACCGAAATAAAGAATAACATGTTCTTTAAAATTTTTGATTTTTAAGAATTTTTTCCAAAAGTTTCGTAAATGATACAGGTTTATTGTTTATTTCAGTGTATAGTGCAGTTTCTAAAACATACATCTTAAAAATTTGAAATATTTGACATAATTAATTTTTTTGAATTTGTGTACCAAAATTTCATGTTTTTTTTTTTTTTTTTTCCCGAACTACAGCGATAAGCTGAAAGTAGCTGTCATTCAGTTGCCTTTAAACAGGGTTGAATTTCTATCCAAAAAAGTGCAAGAGCCCTAATTGTTTGTATTCCAATTAAAAAAATTAATTACCTAATTTAAGGTACTATTAAGTTAATTTTTGTTACCTCTGTATTAGTTTGCGATGTAATAAAATTAATAACAACAGAAACAATTACGATTGCAATTAAAATTTTAAATTTAGTGTAAAATTTCACCAAGAAAAAAGAAGTAGTGGAGCTAAGCTCCCATGCAAATTAAGCATTTCCTTTAAATACATGCAAGTATTTAGCACCCACGAAAACTTTTCTGTGGGTGCTTGAGATCTGGCATACTACATTAAAAAAAACCGTCCCTCACAAAAATTTTATTTTCGAATTATGCAGTTGCAAAGCACTCGTCGTCATCAGTGGCGTGACTATATCGTTAGGGCCCGTAATGAATTCATGGGATAGGGTCCTTCCTCATTGTACAGAATCTCAACCAACATGTTGCAGTTCACTTTTTCTAGCTTTCTATTTGGGAAAGGCTCCCCCTCCAGCTGGGGGACGGTGGCTTTTGCCCGTTCTACCGCCCTATAGTTACGCTAGTGATTGTCTCATCGAAGTTCCTCATGCGCAACTGAATTATAAAGGACATGCGTGCTCATATAGGGAAGTAGGTGGGGGCTCGGGTCCCTCCCTCTAGCCGTCGGTATAGTGAACATTTTTATATTAGCGAACCTTTTTTTCACTATTTCAGAACTAAAATGTTTGAAAGCGCGATTGCCGATGACCTCACAAATGCAAAAAATAACCCCTCCCCTCTCCCTCCACGTCTTAAAGTACTCGTATGGACGTCCACGCCGAAGCACCACATACATTTGGCCTCATTAAAGATTTTCTTTTAAACTTTTTTAAAAATATCACACAACTAATATAGCAAATAAAGCATTTTAATACTGAAATAATGCAGAAAGTTCAGTATGCTTTACAAATATTCATATTACGTAATGGCATAATTGGGGGGGGGGGAGAAGGAACCCTCCTTGAGTGTACAGTGTACATCACTGTTGGGGTTATCAGACGATTACTGGTGCTCAGCATCCAACGTAATTTTTTTTATAAGCCCGAAGCACCCACATAAACGTCTTTTCCTAGCCCTTTCTGCGAACTTCAAAGTATGACTTGGCACTAAAATTTCTGTGGGTGCGGAGCACCCACAGAATTTTTTCAGTGGGTGCTTGAGCCCCAGAGCACCCACGTAGTCGGCGCCACTGCTCCATACGGGAAGAAGCGAATATTTTACTAAAATCATATCTGCATGTGACAAAACAGAATTTTATTTTTTTAAAAGTTCAAGTAATCTCCTCTGTTGAAATTACGGTGGGATATATTAACGTAAGTTAGAATTACTTTTCGTTTAGTTGGTTGTAAGACAACTGTTGAAAAAGGTTAAACACTTTTAATTTCATGAAATATTTATTAACGTGGTATATTGTGATTTATTCATATTATCTTTACAAATCTAATAATTCTACCTATTACGTACATTAATACTATCTATCTTCGCTTCTCCCTCTTCAAAGCTTGCTAAAAAGAAGCAGCTTGAATTTATTTGGCCCCAATGGGATCTTTTGATTCTATGGCGATTCTTTGTAATTTACGCATTAACATAAATAATAATCATTTCACATAATCGTTTCCATTATGGAAACTCTCCATATATATTTAATTTATGAAGTTTTATAAGATTGGCATATTTAGCACCGCAAAAAATTTCATCTCACCGTGGGGAGAAACTAACCAAGGGGTGCCATTTTAAATATCCATGTATCCAATATAGCGATATCTTATATATCCTCCATGGCCCTGTCTCCTGAAAAACAACAAACTGTGTAATCTCGAGGAGCTATTTATTCCCGCTTTAACTGTGACAGGGCGTTAGAATTGCAGAGCTTACAAATTTCACGCATTTTTAAAAAAATTTATGATGTCACTGCTGTAAAGGATACCCTGGTTGGCTGAGGGAATTAATTTCGATATTTTACATAGTAGTTTTCAAACGGTATCATTAAAACTTTGCTTTATGTAGGACCACTATGGAGGAACGCAATTCAACGTTAAAATAAAGCTATACTCGCAGCATGCATGATATGTTAGGCAACGCCTGCCCCATAATTAAATGCCAAAAGTAAAAAAAAGGAAATAGAAAATTTTAATAAGTCGCACTTTAAGAACTTTATAATTTTTAAAATGAACATTTTCAGCTGTGTTAAGACATTTCAATTTTTAAATAAGCAACAGATTAAAATACCACTTCTAATAATAGTAATCGTGAATTTCTTAGTTTATTTCTACAGTAAATTTTAATCAAAATATCGTCTCCCTGTGTTGAAAAAAAGATCTGGAATAAATGAACTAAAATTGTGGCGTAATTTTTACGTATCTTAAAGCAACTGACGTCATCGATCCTCACTTGCGAATTGAAAATACGGACGGTGCCCCATTAAAAATTTCTATGGATAGGTGGAAGAACCTTTTTACTAATCCTTTTTGTGGCAACAATCCAACATAAATTCTCGTACCATGATTGCAATGCAATGGCGTAAATTCTCCGCGAAATTCTAAATATCAGGTTGCATTCAAATTCGTAAAAAATCATCTAATTAACATAATTTTTCGTTTTCATTTTTGAAAAAGGGAGAAAAGAATGTTTCACGATTTGTCAAAGTATCAAAAAGTTATGACGGATAGAATTCAAGATGCGACAGTTTTAAAATTATTTTACGAAAAAATTAGCCTAAACAGATGCTTTGTAAAAAAAAATTCCTAAAAATCGGTAAATCATGTTACGTATTGAGCAGGAGCTCCCTTAAATCCTATTTTCAGTCAGTCAGTCAAGTACCAAATTTGGTGTTTCTAGGTGTAGCCCTTAGTCCGTAACGCCACCGACACACACACACACACACACACAGACATCTTCTTTTATAATGAGTATATATATATATATATATATATATATATATATATATATATATAAATGTATATATATATGTGTGTGTACGGGCACGCATATATAGACTTTCATTTAGAATGACATTTGCCCCTCCAGTTTCGAAGCCCAAGTTACGCCCATGCCTATTTTTATCAGTGAACACTGCAAACTTATACTAAAATGTATCCAGATTAAAGATACTTTTAATATACTGCTGGTTCACAATTTTATACATAATGTAGTTCATTAACACAGAATACAGCGGAACCTGTCTAATGTGACCACTCTTGGGCAGAACTAAACTGGTCACCTTACAGAAGTGGTAAAGTGTGCTGGTTTTAAAGTGAAATTTTACAAAAGTGGTCACTATAGACAGGTGGTCTCTTTACCAGGTTCCACTGTATTTGTGTAGTGAAAAACAAAAAGATATTAGCACAATAGTTTACATTTTAGAGTCCAGAAATATATATAGTGTATTTCAATATTATTAATATTATTATAGATTTAAAAAAAGTATACATCTAGAGTTAATAAGAGTTTCTATATTGAAATCAAAATGAGCATGAATTGCACAAAAGTACTTAGATTACTTTTATCTTAAAAAGGACAGTTTAAGAGAGTCTGGAAGACAGAAGTTCTCCAGTATTTAGACGCCGTCGTGGAAGCTCACCAAACATTTCAGTGCCATCCCGAACACTACATGCTAGAGCACGCATACTAGCTGCAATTTGCTCTGGATCTTTAGGAAGAGGAACCTGAAAAATGAAAAAAAAAAAAATCTTGTGAACCTTCTGACAAAGATTTTTAAAAGCGTATAAAAAAATGCATTTAGAATAACTTAATGAAAAAGTGCAAATAACATTTCCTACTTCAATCACACTAGAGGAACATAAAATTTTCTTTTTAAGTATGTCAATAAGAGAAATTCAAGTTTTATTACTCATCAAAATTTATATTTATATAAATACATGAAAGAAGTGTATATCTAATACTGCATAATGACAAAGCTTAACAATACACATATGGTGCAGTTAGATAAGCAAGAGAGGGCAGACATTGTTTTCATTTGCTATTTAGACAAATTCAACCAAGGACCATAAAAAATAAATGCCTTAAAAACAGCTTTAAATACAATTTTTTTCCCAGCTTGGAAGTGTGATATTTGTATTAGTATGGATGTTAAGTTGAAGGGGATAAAAAAATAAGTAACTACCAATTTTTTTTTTTTTTTTGTAACTATGTTTGTGTACATATAGGGTGGGCCGAAATTTTTTTTAAAAAAATCACTATTCTAATAGAGCGGAAAGGATTCTCCCTGGGTTCAATAAAAACACTGTAAAATGTTCTTGTGATTGTATAATATATTCTACCCCCCATTGGACTTTAATTTTCAGAATTTGGGTTAAAATAGACACTTTTTACTCAGCGTAAAAAACATTTTCCCCTGTTGTTATTCTAACAGTGCGGGAAATGAGCCAACTGGGTTTAATAATACATGCCTAAATTATTTTTCTAATCAAGTAATATCTTCTGCTTTTGCATCACACTTCAAATTTCGCAATTTTACAGATGAAAAAAATCATTTTTTCATGTGTTATAGAAAGGCGATGAAACATGCAAAATAGAGAGAACAAACACTCATTATTCATGAATTATTATATAAAAAAATTATTTGCTTGAGAATTATTAAATAATTTCTAATTAGTGCAGTGTTCTTTTTTCGTTAAGGTGAAAAAGGGTGTTCCTTTGTAAGGTAGCGCTAATGGGCTTCAAAAAAACCCACTAGCGCTACCTTAAAAAGGAAGGAATGCCTCGGATGGAAGACATCTTTTCCACTAAACAATATATGTACAGTACAATATTTGATAAGTATGTGGTAACTAGAAAATGTTGTATCATTCCAATGTGAAGAGTACTTGCACGTAATCTACATTGAGAGGAAATATATACATTTATATATATATATATATATATCCTCGTGATCCAATCAGGCATAATTAGTTGAGAAAAAAAAAGCCGATATGATGAAGCGTCTTTTACTTTAAGCCCTAGCCTATACAATTGTGTAGTTGATCTACATCCCCTCAAAAAGTACTTGAATGTAAGTCATATTTCCTAAGTCGATTTCACATATAAAATACTATTCTCCATAAGAAATGAATCATGTATAAAATAATGATTTCTTTTCTTTCTTTTCATTTGTGTGTTATTAAAACACATTAATTAGTTATTCACCCTAGACAGTACAGCAAACTTGCAGCAAGCTTGATTTATCAAGTCAATAAACTTGAAAATTTCAAGTGTGTAAGCTTAATGCTAGCTTGAATCAAGTGTTCTAGTTTACACTTGCCCAGCTTGCATTAAGCTTGACACAGCAAGCTTAATTTCAAGCTTAAAAATTATTCAAGGGGCCCGTCGGCAAACTCGCCCCACATATTTTATTTTTCCATGCATTTTCCCTCCTCTATGCTGAAATTTCAAGTTAATTTAATCTGTTTCCATCAAGCGTCCGCGGCTGGGATCGAACTCGGGACCTAAGGGTTTGGAAGCCAGCGTCCTAACCATTGCACCAATCTGCCTCGCGCTGACACGACTAAAGTTTGAAGTGACTTATGGGTGTCATGCCGTTTTCTGGCGAGATCTATCAGTGCCCGATGCCGATCTGTTTCTTTTATTTTTCCATGGGATGAATAAAAATTAAAATAATGTTGTGTGATTTATAGACTCTACTAATAAGGAAATAAGCATAATATAAGCTTAAAAGCAGCAAACATTTTAAAACTTTAAATATCGCAACACTCATGTTGGGCAACACTGGCCAAGATTGAGACAAACAACTGATTTTGAAATCTATTTTGTAGTATAATTGTATTTTATTTTGAAGAATTTCCATATTTGGAAATAGAATCTTTTTTTTTTTTTTTTAATTCTATGGTAAAGTACATTTATGACTAATGATAAATTATTTGTTATGTGGATGTGGCTTTCCAAATCAAGCAGTAATCAAGTTGTATTCAAGCTTGACAGTTCAAATGACTTCTTCAAGCTTGTATTAATACGTCAAATTCAAAGAAATGACAAGCTTGATTTAAGCTTATGTGCTGTCTGGGACAACCCTATAATAGGGAATTTATCTTATACTCAGATACTTTTTTGTGCAAATAAAGCAAAAAAAAAAAAGTCCAGATCCTAAAGCAGACAGTCTGACTCCACCAACTGCTCGTGGATGCTTCTGTCACTAATTTCACACACTGTTCAACAATGTGTGCGACATGGAAAGTAAACGAAGTGCTAGTTCAGATGTCGCAGTTTGGGTTTTACTCGTCTGTTGAAATATAACCTGGGATTGTGGAGAAGTAATAGTAACTAATAGTAACAGATTTTTTACATTGAGAGTTGACTCTCTGTAACTAGTTTTCACAATACAAATTGCAGAAAGATCTGTAATCGTGTGGTCATTTGTTAGTCTGCATACACAGAAAGATATTCTAAGTATGTGAAAATTACTAATTTT
Organism: Cheiracanthium punctorium; assembly: GCA_038373885.1. Classification (NCBI taxonomy): domain Eukaryota; kingdom Metazoa; phylum Arthropoda; class Arachnida; order Araneae; family Cheiracanthiidae; genus Cheiracanthium; species Cheiracanthium punctorium. The sequence goes on along the minus strand of JAWZYV010012587.1, from coordinate 151,999 downwards.
GACAAATTATTTAATCCATCAACGAAAGTTTTGATATCCAGAAGTAACATCTAAATCTAGAAATGGTATTCCATCTGTGCTTAGATCCATCCTCAGTGAATGGTTAAAATTTATTTTAACACTAGAATGGCTGCAGAGGTCATTTTGACCCCGGAGCATTTTTGTCTGTTAGTTATTTTAGCTTGGTTGGAAGGAATCATTTGAAAATTTTTGACTTTTCAAAATTGACTCTCCTCTACCTCCCACTGCTTAGTTCTCCAACGTATGGCATCATCCCTTGGAGAAGGGCTGCTTGTGACGTCATAACAGCTGTGGTTGATGAAGTGTTGTATGCTAACTAGGAAGAGGCATGGCTTCAGGGAAACAGATTTCAAGGATTTTTGGCATAGTGGTAGTATACCATATGAATATACTACATGTAAAATACTAAGATTCAGTACTCAAATACAGCCGAGAAAAATTAATGTTTAATTTCAAACCACTTCCCTGAAACTTCAAATGTATGTAACACAAAAAAATGTTGAGCACCGTGGGATAATTGGTAAAGCTCTGATCCTCCACTTTAGAATTACGGGTTCAACCCTCATCCTGCACAAAAAAAAATTCCCGCTCTTTTTTTTTTTTTTTTTACTTACGAGGGAGAGACAGAAAATAAGTTTCACCTGTTGACAGTGGTCAGAGTTATGTATGAAAGTCAATAAATAGAATGAGACATTAACCCCTTAACCTTCGCTCCCGTCAAAATCATGGGCTAAGCTTTCTCCCTCTATTTCTCGTGCCCGTCAAATTTCCGGGCAATACTGTTCAAAAAAATGCGCCAGAAAGATAAGAGCGTTCCAATTCTGATGCACGGATTTTTTTGTAATATATAATTTTACACAACAGATGACAATACCAGAGTATTTTTAACTTAATTCGGAGATAGTTTATTTTTAAATACATGGTAGCAGTACTCAAACACACGTGTATTTGTGATATGCATTATGCAATCTTAGCTTACTTTTTTTTTTTAAATTTATGTTCAAAGAAAATTTTAGAAATGTTTACTTATTTTACGTAGTAAGTTTAATAAAATTTTCTAGTGTTTAAAACATATATTTTTAATGATTCCCTGCTTACTACAAAACACACATTCAGTCACAATGACCCTGAATGTTGGCTTTTCCTAAAAATTATTTTTTTTTCTTTAGTGCTTAAAATGTCTAAAACCTTAAAATGAATAAATATACTATATATGCACTTGTTTTATACAATTTTCTGGAATAAAAGAAATAAGCACTTTTATGACCGTTTTCTTGAAAATAATACGACGGTTAAGGGGTTAAAGATAAGCTATAACTATTTTTCCACATAAGTACCGAGTACATTGAGACATTTGTCCCACCGCTTGATAAACTTCAGCATTGCTTCCAAAGCGCCTTCTGCCGAGATTCTTCTTCAAAGCCAGAAACAGATGGAAGTCGCTGTGCAAGATCAGGATTATACGGCAAATGGTGTAAGGCGCTCCCAACCAAGAGTTGCAATATGGTTTTGTGTTGTCATCACCAAGTATGGTCTCAAATTGTCATCTAACATCAGAACACCAGATCTGAGAAGGCCAGGCCCCTTTTTCCGAATCGCCTCTTTCAATTTCGACAGGGTATCACAGTACCATGTAGCATTGATTGTTCCAACCTCCAAAAAGTCCAGTAACAAAACTCCTTGGGCATCCCAGAAAACTGAGAGGAGCACTTTACCTGTAGAGGAAGTTGTTTTGAACTTCTTTCAGATGCGTGATGACGGATGTTTCCACTCCACAGATGTGGCTTTCAGTTCGGGCATGAAATGGTGGACCCACGTTTCATTCTCCATCACAATCCGAAACAGAAAGTCATTATCATCTTCATGGTAATGCACGAGATGCTACAGGCTGACTGTCTTGCATTGTTCCATGTGTGTTGGGGTCAGCTGTCAGGGCACCTAACGTGCTGACACTTTCCTGTATCAAAGAATGTTGTAGATGATCTTGTGAGCTCACCCATGTCCGATTCCAAGTTCTTATGCTACTCTAACGATGGTGATACACTGGTTCGCTTTAATCCAGGGTTTCGGACCCCCCCCTCCCCCACAAACCCAAAAAATCCCAGGTGGTTTAAAAAAAAAAAAAACCAATAAAACCCACACAGAAATGGGTTTTTTGGGTTTAATTAAAAATTATCAAAATTTTTCCTTTCTTTCCTTTAAATCATTTGTTATTTGGCATTAAATACCTATAATATTACCTACATAACTTAGTGCATTATATTAGATAAATATAAATATGCCAGTCTAATTTTTTTATAATTATTTTTCCAACTTCAACATAAAGAATAATAGCCGTTTTAAAAATAATACCTTGAGCTAATTCTATCTGCAATATTTGTTTTGAAATGAACAGGAGTAGAATGCAGGCAGGGATAACTTAGTAATTTATCTCCTTAATAATTAAGTTTTTAAATACGAATAAAATATGTAATCAGTATAGTGACCAAAAAAAAAAAAAAAAAACTTTCCCAGATAAGAGAAGAATGGGACATGTCTCTCTCTTACAGCTTACAAGCATGCAACTCCAAGAAATAATACAGGATGATTTTCTGAACCTGAATTCAAAGTAATAGAGAAGCAATGTAATTGGCACCAATAATTGGAAAAACCTCTGATCTCTGCCTCTTTCATATATACGGAGCAAAGTTTCACCTCCTCACTAACACTGATGACGCCATGTAAAACATGTCGAAACCGGTATGCTAAGGTTTTTCCACTTATTGGTGTCAATTAAGTTGCTTCTCTATTACTTACATCTGCGCCAAGTTTCGTTACTGTACCTATCATCCTTTATTCTATTAGTTGCTGCATTACTTTAGTACTGAGAAATATAAAACTGATTCATTATACATTGTTTCTGTGGGATTTAATATCAGACATATTAATTCTAGATTTTTCAAAGTAAAAAGGAATATATATTCAAAGCAAAAATGAATAACTATAAAAAAATTATTAAATAAATAGTAGTTCTGCAGTAAGTTGGCTTGCAAAAGGTTTACTGACTTATATTCAAACTAGAAAATATAGCTATGATTTAAAAAACAAAGGTAAAAAAAATTAAAAAGTTCATAAATTTAAAAAGTAATAAACAGCCAATCAAACACAACATATTTTTTTAAGTGAACAATAATATACTTTTATCTATGGTCATAAAACAAATTAGGAGCCCTTTAAAAATGTCAGCAGAAAATGATAGTACTGCATCAAAGTTGAAGTTATATTTATATTTTAATTAATTATTATTTTGTAATGAAAGTTTTCTTTTACACCAAAATTATTCTGTTTTGAAAAGTGTGCCCATTCATAAAACCATAAAATTTAAATCCAAAAAGTGTTATACTAGAAAAATATCTTAATATAACCCCAAAAAACCCATTAAAACCCACCCGGGTCATACGTCCAGGTCTCTGTAGGTCCTGCACATGCTGACATCCATCACCGAATTTAAGGCACTATCGCCACACCATTTGCTTCGACATCACATCTGGCCCATAGAGTTCCACGTGGCAGCTATGAATTTCTGCTCCTAATACTCCATGTGCCCATTCATAGCAGATAACTGCTCTCATTTCCTCCTTTGACCACGAATTCAAAATGCACCTTGCCTCCAAGCTCATCAAGCAGTATGACAAATGTCTCAACATGCTTGGTACTTACGTTAAAAAATAAAGTTATGTCATATCTTTCATGTCTCATAATATTATTTGACTTTCATACACACCTCTGTCCACAGTCGTGAGGGGAAACTTATTGTCTGACTCATCAACGGTAAATACACCAATACTAGTAATTAATTTATTTTTTTTAGTAAAGTAAATATTTATTTACTTTTTCATTTATTTTTATTACTTATTGATTTTTTAAATAGTTTTAGTTATTTATATATTTTTTTCAATTTTATTTCAAATATTCAAAGTATATTTTCACAACTCCTATAGTCATGATTATTTGAATATAATAACTATAGTTAGTTATAACTATACTACAATCAATAATATACTTATGACTATTTTTATTTCTCTTTCTTTTTCCATCTGGTACACAGTCGAAATTTCCTTCCATACACTCTTCTTGTGTATAGACTAATTTTTCATAAGTTAAAAACTTCTTTTCACTCAACACATCCTATGTACAATTCTGTGCCTATCATCACAGCTTCTTCAGATAGTGTTTCGGAAGAGCTGTCATTGCAATTAAATTATTTTTGGGAAGTGAACTCTCATAATACGCTACTCCATCTTTTAGTCACTGCTTCGAAACAACACTATACATAGAATTTTCAGTTTTTTCATCGCAACAAAATCTTGCTTCATGACATATTTTTAGCTATAATACAGTTCAAAACAAATTTCACTGTTTAAATGTCTATTCGAAATTTTATCATAAAAATATTAGACTTGGAGATGTTTGGTTAGCTGTGTTCAATGGCACAAGGTCCTAAAAGGACACACTGTGCCAGACCATGTATATAGATAAGGAAAATGATCACTTGCTATGACTTGTATTCACAAGAGTAAAAACGACTTGGAGATGGAGAATAGAATCTGATTTCTTTTCTCTATTATGCCCTGACAACCGCATATGGTGCCAGATCCCCCTAAATAGGGAGGTGATGGGCAGGGGTGGGGGGGGGGGATCGCCTTCCATTTTTATTAGGCCCCAGTGGGAGGAAGTCCGACTTAGCCTGGTGGTCCCCTAATTTTGAACCAATTCCAGAGGAGGTACCAACCCCCTGAAATCGGCACCCCCAGAGGTATTGTTTAACAACTTGGAGGACATTGGAGCCACGACTGATTTTACGTGAACCAGCTCCCATCAGCATACACAGTTCCACAGCAGTCGAGCCGAAATGGGGAAGTCCCTCCTAAGCACTGGCCAAGCCGGATGCTGCTTCACTTGCCGTGTTCTTATGGGAATGGAGTTTAGCACCCAGACCACTTCGGGACGATTTGATATTTAAAGTTGACAAACCCATCAACAGATGCTTAAAAAAAAATAATAGTGTGGCATCACAGACAGGTGAAAATTAGAAAAAGAAGTCTGTCCTTCGATTGTGGAAAGTCTGTCCTTCGATTATGACAAAAAAAAAAAAAAAAAATAGTACCTTAAATAAATATTGAGTTGTGAGTATTAAAAGTGAATTATTTTGAAGGTGTAAAATTCTGATTCCAAAGTAAGATTTTACAAGTAGAAATAAAAAATCAATAAGTAGTAAAAAAAATGATAAATGAATAAATAAATATTTACTTGACTAAAAAATGAATTACTCGTATTGGTATATTAAAGAGTGGAAAAAATTCTTGCACAGCATGGGGTTCGAACCCACAATGTCAGAGTGAAAGTCCACAGCCTTGCCAATTATGCCATGGTGCTCAACAGAATTTGCAAAAATTTTGGTGAAGTGGTTCAAAAATAAATATAAATTTTTCTTTACTGTATTTGAGTATTACACCTTAGTATTTTACATGTAGTATATTCACATGGTATACTACCACTATGCCAAAAATCCTTGAAATCTGTTTCCCTGAAGCCATGCCTCCTCCTAGTTAGCATATAACACTTCATCAACCACAGCTGTTATGACGTCACAAGCAGACCTTTCTCCAAGGGATGATGCCATACGTTGGAGAACTAAGCAGTGGGAGGTAGAGGAGAGTTGATTTTGAAATGTGCGGATGCACTTCGACTTGCCCACTCAGTTGAATTTGAATTATTTAACCAAGACTATATGTAAATGTATTTGTGTTTATTTGTAATATGTGACAGTGGAAATGAAATAAATCGTCCTGTTTGTCTTGAAGTATGTCCCCGTCTGTTAATACACGCTACCGTATGCAGCACAATCACAATTCCACAGACATTATGCAAGTTCAGAGAGGAAAATATCTTCATCCCCATCATCTGAAATGACTTTAGTCTCTGCAAGACTAATAGTAAATCCAGTATGTCAAAAGCAATTTTCAATGTTCAGTTAGAAAAGATATTCCAACTTAGGTAAATGTAAAAAAGCACATTTAACACTGATACTTGAAATTTGATCTTTCTGTCAACTGCAGCAATCATCACGTTTTAAAAGAAATTTTTGATAGTTGACTATACCTTTGCCTAAGGGTTGTGACAAACATGTGCTATTTGGTGGAAGAAAAAAAGGAGTTCAATAGATTTCAAGCCATCAATAGTTATGTTTCCAAAGGAAAAGGTTCACACTTTTTTAAGAAACTAAGATTAAGATTTTGTGAGGAAACAACATTTCCACCTTATCTTACCGTTGTACTAAAGTCCTACAACCTGGAATGATATGTGCATGTGGTTTCTAAGGTTTATTCACATTCTGCCTCAAAAATTCCTTTCAACAGTTGGAGGAACTGTTCACAATGGACACATGAATAGATTAACAGTGGTTTTACTGCCCACCTGGTCAGTGTAGAAGGCAATGGCGGCTCCAGACTGAATTCTCGGAGGGGGCCATCGAACTTTTTACTTAGGTGTATAAATTGTTCAAAATGCAAATTGAACGTGTGAAATCGTGAAGTATGCGAATCTAAAGTTGTAAAACAAAATTTCGGAGGGGGCCATGGCCCCTATGGCCCCCTCACTGGAGCCGCCCTTGGTAGAAGGATTAATCTATTGAAAATAAGAGAAAGGCGATTTTGCTCCTTAAAAGAAAAATATTTCAATGTTTAATGGGAACCAAAAATGTCTTATTTCGATTTTAAAAGTGACCATATGTCAGATATTAGAAAAGAAGTGACTATATAGATGGTATAGTTTAACGTGTATTTCCTATTGCGTTGTGTGAAATGGGACATTAAAAAGTGACCACTTAAGCAAGGTGACTTGCTTAATGTGGGTGACCATATAATCATACATGTTATGGTTATGTGGGTGTTCATATAATCCATACTGACTGTAAACGTTTCTCAGTTTCTGCTTTCCTGAGGGTTGGCTAATGATTTGCTGCTGAAGAGAAAAGAAATGTATCTCATGAAACAGGTTTACAAGTTTTATTATTGTTTATTTGTTTTATAGTTCATGCTCATTTTAACGAACACGTCTGATTTTATGAACTAGCAAGATGTCCTCACAAGTTCACAGATTCAACATTTCTTTTTAGAAAGTCATCCATTTTTCTCAAACAATAGCATTTTCGAGTGTAATATACAGGGTGTCTCAAAAGGGTGATAACGGACTTTATTTATCTATTAGAGATAAGAGGGCAATGTAAGTTGGAAAAATATTCAAAATAAGGTCGGAAATAAGACTCCATTAAGAAAAAATTCCTCTCATTCATTTCCAAAAAGTCACGCTTTTTAAATTTGTATACGGCCTCTGTACAAAAAATTCCCAGTTAGTAAAATGTGCCCCATACACTCATGAGGAAATATATAAAATTGGAGAATTATACCTTAAAAAAGTGTCAGAGATATGAAGATAAATATAACCAGGGTTCCCGCTAGAGTGTGAGAATCTTGCATAAATCACGCAAAAAATATTACAGCATGAGGTATTCTTGTGCTGCTAAATATCTGCCATCTGCACGAGATTCTCACGTGCTGTTTGTAAGTTTAAGAATGCCTGTTTACAAATACAAAAATTTATTTTCACTGCTCTACTGTCAAAATCAGGTAAAGAATAGTCAGTAATGCTCGGAGAAAAAAAGACTGATAATGAGCTGCCACGGCTGCAAAGAAAGAAGCACCCCCTCCCTCCACCTTCCCTCTCCCAATTCTTTGCACCCCACACAAATCAAGCATCAAGTTACTAAGTACCAAGGAACTCCTTCCTGACACATGCATTCATTTCTCATGATACATCCCAAGTACAATCGAAAGCTATCAATCAATGTGGGTGGGCAGTGAGGACTCATAAAAAAATTTTAACAGCACTGATACTCGTGACTTCATTTATTTGCTGAAACAATTTTTATCCCAATAGTTGAAACTGCATTCCGGTATAACAGTTTATTGCTTATATTACTGTAATTGATAAATCTATAATAAAATTAAGGCCCCGTACTTCAAATAATGAAAATACTGAACAAAGTGTGGATATATCAGCAGCAACAAATAAAAAAAAGGATAACTATCAACGCAAATGGGAGAAAATGTATGATTGGCTTGAAAGCGAGGAGAAAGAAGGAATTATTCACAAGTTTTGCAAATTTTGCAGAAAATGCAAGAAAAAAATCCTTTTGTAAATGGTAAGTAGTTTATATATTATATATATATATATATATATATATATATAAATAATCAATTTTTTACTAATAATTATTTTTAATAAGTCATTCAAGTCCACGTGGTTCTGTGTAACTAACTTCCTACAAAAATACCCTTTACTAATCATTTTGACCAGATAATTTAAAAAATATATTAGTTGCATACTATATATATGTCATGGTAAAAGTAATAAACTGGTCATTATATATAATAACCGGTAATTATCCATAACCACCATTAAATATGGTAAATATGATAAATTTTTTAAAATTTATGAAATCAACCAGTTTGATTGCATAATTCCCAACTCATAATGGTAAATGTGATAAATATCATGACTGATTAGGCCAGTAGAATAGAGTGCAATTTTTTTTTGTGTAGTTACTACTCAGAAGAATATTTTTTTGTTGGACACTATGACATAAGAGACCACGAATTATAATATTTTATACTTTACAATTAAAAAGTCAATAAATGGTTATTTTAAGTCACATACATTTATTTAGCCTGAAGAAATTTGTATAAGGGAATGATAGCTGTTGTGAAATGAAAAAAATACAATTTACATGAACTTGTACAAAACAGTTGCACATAAAAAAAAAAAACTGAAGTTGTATATACTGAGTGTCCCAAAAATGACTGATGGATTTTGAAAATCAGTAAACAAAAAAAAAAAAAAAAAAGACAATGCGATAGCATAAGGACGCAAACGATTTTTATCTAAAGAAATCAGGGAATTTTATCCCACAAAATTTCAAATTTAGTTAACATTTTTACCCACAGGTGGCACTAAAAACTAGAAAAAATAAAAACTGGTATGAAAATTTTGCAAGGACTGTTGCAAAAAACTAAACAATGACATTTTCAATGTAACCCTGATTTGCTGCAACAACGTGGCGCAGCCTGAGGCAAAAATTTCTAGACATCTGTTCAAACATGTCACTTGGAACTGTCTCATATTCAGTACAGATGTGCTGCTTCAGTTTCACAATTGTTGCTGAAGTTTGGTGGTACACCACATCTTTCAGGTACCCCCAAAGAAAAAAGTCGCAGGGTGTCAAGTCTGGCGAATAAGGAGGCCATGCCATGCCACTTCCGGTATGCATGTCAGAATCCAAGGCAATTACCCACTCAATGAAATGTTCATTCAAGAAATCAAATACTGCAGGGGTTCGATGTGGACGAGCACCATCTTGCATGAACCAGGAGACATTCGAACAGTCCTCCAAAGCAGTATGAATCCCCACAAATTCTTCCAGAATCCCAAGATATCGTACAGGATTTATTGGTTGCTTTAAAAAAAAATGGCCCTATTATTCACTTGGAGGAAACCGCAGCCCATACCATTATTTTTGGTGAATGCAGGGATGAAGGTTCAGCAATATGAGGATTTTTGCTTCCCTAAATTCGTGAGTTCTGCTTGTTGACATAGCCATCGAGGTGAAAATATGCTTTGTCCGAGAACCATATGTTGCCAACACTGAGTTCACCATCATCCACAAGTTGCAGCATGGCGTTCGCCAAATTATAGTGTGCATCAATGGCATTTGGACTGAGGGGTTGGTGAGTCTGGATTTTGTACGGGAGTATGTGAAGGCTGTGGTGCATGAGACTGTGAGTGCTCTTCTTCAGAGTCCAGTACAAGATGTAACACAGCGTACGGAAGTCTGGAGCCACTGTTTGATAACCTGCTGTACTGCTTCAGCATTCGACTCTGTAACCGAAAGGCGTGGCCAGCTGACATTTCCAATACTGTCATCATTCAGGCTCCCCGTTCATTTGAATTTCTGGAACAGAGTCCTTATCCCATTGTCTGACGTTTCATTTCTCACATGAAATTTTCTTTGGAAACTGCATCTCATTTGAACAAAACTGTGCTCCAAGCAGTAGAACTTTAACACAATAATACCCGCTGTTCAATGGAAAAAACATTTTGTTAGAGTGGACTTGCAATCTCAACAGCACACACTATCAGCTTGACGACAAACTATGGAATTGAGAAGCTGAAATACTTCGTTTTAACTATACCTGCTACAGTTCGTCTGCAGTGCCATCTCTTGGTAGAAATGTTAACTAAACTTGAAATTTGGTGGGATAAAATTCCCTGATTTCCTAAGCATGAGGCTACAAACGATAGAGAGCTATCACTTTCCATCTGCCCATATTTAAAAAAGAAAAAAAAATTTTTTTTTTTCAAATAACATTAAATGCTATTACTACAAATTACTAAATATTTTAAGTTTACTTATTTAAGCATATTAGACTGTCATGACATTTAGAATAACAAAGTTTAATTACTACTCAGAAGGATATTTTTTCGTTGGACACTTTGTTGTAAGAGATCACAAATTACAATATTTTATATTTTACCATTTAAAAGTCAATAAATGGTTATTTTAAGTCACATACATTTATTTAGCCTGAACGAAATTTGAATAAGGGACTGACAGGTGTTGTGAAATGAAAAAAAAAAATACAATTTACATGAACTTGTACAAAACAGTTGCACATAAAAAAAAACTAACTGATGTTCCATATTCAAGAGAAAAAAACATTTTTTCAAATAATGTTAAATGCTATTACTACAAATTACTAAATATTTTAAGTTTACTTATTTAAGCATATTAGACTGTCATGGCATTTAGAATTACAAAGTTTGCAAGATTTTTTACAGTTGCACTTATCAGACTTGCATTGTCCCTTACAAACACATCACTCATATCCCTGACCTCCAGAAAGAGATGTCTTTCTAGTGCATTCTTGAAATGATATTGTTAAATCTGGAACATCGTCAAGCAAAATAAATTTTTCTTCACAAATTGTGAATTGATTTCTGGTATACAACTGTTAAAGTCTTCCTTGTTTTGTTCCTAACTGATAAAACTCTTCATTTTGAACTCGCCATTAATAAAGTTTGGGGATCATTTCTTGCTTTGTCAACATCTGGTATTCGTAGTTTCACTGTCACCAACTTTACCAGCAGGAAATTTATGATTTGAAACCTTCAACATTTTCTTTGCTTGTAATTCTAAACCTTCTTTAGGGCTCATTCTTTGTTTTCTTACTTGCTCTTGCCTGCATAAAATATCTGTCTGGATTAGAGTGACTGCTGCTTCATCCTCTTTGATTCTTAAAATTAACTTCAGATAGAGGGTTATTTTGAGATAGAAAATGTTTCTAATATGGACAAAAACAATCTATTTCACTATTGGTGTTTTCGGAAGCATTATTAACTGTCTTGATTAAAGCCTGAAGATCTTCTTCAGTTCTAAGATGTTAGATAGAGTCATTCGGGATACGAGACGCTTTCAAGCCAAATTTTGCAGGCATCCCAAGCACTGCTTCATAAGGATAACACTTGATGCTTTCATGAAATGCTCTATTTTTCTTAAGTTACACAAACTATGACCCTTTGGACCATTTACTTGTGTGATTGCTTTCCAACCAAGAACTTAGCATATTTTCAATATCCTGGTTTGCACATTCAACCGAACCTTGAGTCTGGCTGTGCCTAGGTTTTCCGTGCACAATTTTCAGATCCGAGCACACTGCACTAGTTTCTTCAACAATTTTGTTACTAAACTCATGACCGCTGTCGCTTTGCAGTACACTGGGGGTCCAAATATAGTAAAAATATCAATTAGTGGTATGCAACCTCTTCTGCACTTTTGCTTTTTAGGGCATGCAACTGTACGAACTTCGTCAAGTGGTCTTGATAGACAAATATAAACTTAGTCATTATCTGGTTGCGACTGCATGTCAATTAGGTCCACCTGGCACCTTGAGTTCATCTCTTGAAAGACCATTAGCCTAAGTCCTTTCTTAGGTACCTTCATTTTGACTTCCTCAGTAGTAATGTTTTTGTACATTTTTTGAAGTTCTTTTAACATCCTGTCTCCACCACCATAGCCAATTGATAAGTAAACTTCATTAATTATGGTAAAAAGTTCTTCAAAGTACAATTAAATTCTAACACTGGAGCTGTCTTTACTTACAGGAAAGATAAGTTTTTCAACATTGCCTACTTTCATTACATTGTATCTTTTTAGTCTGATAACCTTTCAGTTCTTTCCCACTACTTTTGTTTTTACTATTATTCATTTTTTAAAACAAATCATCATATCTTTCTTTCATCAGAAAACCACTGTTTGCTTTCTTAGTATCCATAATATTAACTAATTTGGAATCAAAACGCTCAAGCATACCAGCCATTATTCAATATTTTGCAAAACACCAGAGGGTAGCAAAAAAACATCTAGATGCAATGAAATTAGAATAACTACTAAAATCACGTGGTTGTCACGTGTTGATAGAAGCCAAGCAGTAGTGCAAACTGAACGAATTTTCATAAAATTGAAGACTTTTATCACATTTACTATTACAAGTTGAGAATTATGCAAACAAACCGGTTAATTTGATAAATTTTTAAAAATTTATAATTATCAAATTTAGTGGTGATTATGCATAATTACCAGTCATTATATAATCACTGGATTAATCACATTAACTGTAACATATATATATTTATAAAACATGACATAATGTTTAGCTGTGAACTTTGTAAGAGTAGTTCTGTGTTTTTTGTATTTCCAAGGAGTGCCAAAAGAGAACTGGAGTGATAGTTCAGCTTATAAAATGATACCCTCCGTCAAAAATAGTGTGTACTATAATTTTAATTTAATAGGCAAACAAAACAATTCACATATATTAGGCTCTTGGATTAGTAATTAAAAAATAAATTCTTTTAGTGTCTTGTTTTCTTTAACCCGATTCCTTTCCTCGTTCGCTTCCAAGTTGGTTCCTTGATTTCCAAGGTTAAATTCTTTATACTAAGACAATGATTTGTATAATATATATATACACACACATATATAAAAATTATGTTGTTTTCTGCTTACCCCCTTCTTTTCTTAAGCTTCTGTTTTGAGATAACACAGTTGAATTATCGGAATGCAAACAGAGGGAATATTAATTAATGGTATCCGCACTGAGCTGACGTGTTGATTTTTCTCCTCCTGTTCAGCAGATGTAAAATGTTTTGTTTTTGTATGCGTGTCCCTCGTATATGAGTTTTGAGAGCACTTCATCCTTTTTTTTATTTTAATATACCACCATGATTCATGGAATTATTGATATCCTCTGGAAGTTTGAAATTCGCCCCCTTCTGTTCTAAGTTTAGTTGTGGTTCACAGTATGAGTTAATCTTTAAAACAAACAAAAATAAGAAAAAAAAAAGAGGGAAAAAGAAATTTTCCAGTTACTTAAATGCTGGATAATTTAGCTTTTACTGTGGTAAGAATTTGAACTTAAATATATCTTTTAACTTTGCCACACATACTTGTACCTTACAAACTCTGTAGTATAATATAATTTAATATTTATATAATAATAAATATTAAGTTATATAATTTTATTATATTAGATAAAATATTATAGTTAATAATTCTGTTTAGTTAAACTGGATGTGATTCTTTGAGACATTGAATATTCATGTCTCAACAACAATCATGTCTCATTAACAATCAAAATAAATGTTTTGCTAGTTTAGTTATTTCTTTAAAATAAAGTAACATTTTTTTTTTTTTTTGGTTTAAATTACCAAACTCTTTGCATCATAAAATGGATATTTTTTCTGATTTAGTGTCATGCTATAAAAATAATTATTAAATTTGTTTCTAAAAGAAAAGAAATATTTTATTTTTGTAAGATCTAAGAATTATTATTTTTATATATGTTCTAAATAATATTCATCTTCAATCATGGAAATAAATCAGAAAGAAAATGTTAAATCGTGATGGATTATAAAAATTTTCTTTGCTGCAAACTTTATTTCAATTTTGAAAATAAATTCTTCCATGCATAAAATAGAAAATTAATGTAAAAACAATAAACTTAAAATATTTTAGTTATATCTCAGGTGGCTGTACATCATATAAAACAGCATCTTTGCAGAGACATAGTGCTTGCCGTGAGCATATTCAGTCTGTTGAAGCTGCTTCTCACCAGAAAAATATAGAGAAAGCTGCATCAAGCGTCAATGACAAAAATAAACCATTTCTGATTTCTTGCTTAAAATCAGTTCTCTTTCTGGAAGCGAATCAATTGCCAAACTCCATGTTTGGAAATCTACAGAAATTTGCAAGATCACAAGGAAGTGGTGCACCTGCTGGGAAAGTCACATATGAACACAGCAATTCTATCAATGAGTTGCAGTCATCTATAACAAAAGTAACTGAAAGTGACTTGCTAAATGATTTTAATAAGGCCAAAGTGTATGCTATAATTTGTGATGAAACATGTGATATCACAAATGAAAAGCACTTTGGTATTAATGTTTGATTTGTCAAAAATGGAAATATTGAGACCAAGTATCAAGAAAACCTTCAAATGGAACAGTGCAAACACTTTTGTTATCAATACAAGTTATGGTAGATAAAAAGATGGATACTTCTAAATTAGTAGCATTAGATTGTGATAGAGCAAACGCTATGCTAGGCAAACATGCTCGATTGGCTGCGAGGTTTAGAAAGCAAAATCCTACTATAATTGTTGTGCACTGCACTGCCCACAGATTGGCTTTAGTGCTGCAGAATGCAGTTAAAAACATTCCAAGTAGTCAATCTTATAGTGAAACTATAAAGTCTATATTTGTATAGTTTAATGCTTCTCCTGTAAGATCATCAAAATTAATAGCAATTCAAAACCTCATACAAAGCACTAGTATTAAGTACTGTATTTTCCTACCTATTATCTGCAGTGGCATGTAATACGCATGCACGTTTTTCGGTGAAGAAAAAAAAATTGTTTACAGATAGTACACAGTGCCGTATAATCCACAGTCAAAACAGGAACATCCGATATTGTTTCACTTAGTACTCACCCAAATAAACATACGGAGGCTGGTGTTAGGTTCTGCACATCCCACAGTGCATACACATTAAATATTTCTGGAAATAACTTTCGATTATTTCTTCAATAAAATTTTTAAGTTACATTTTTACATACACTAAACAGCGAAAGCGAAGACTGCTGAACAGTCCCTTTTTCCAGTAGGAGTAAAAATTTTACATTAAATAGCTTATTTTCTAAAACATTAACCCCCCCCCACCCAGAAAAAAAACTCAGGTGCAGCCAAGTGCCTTTAGCCCGTGCCTTGTGTATATACATCGTAAATATTATACAGACATACATCATTAAAGAGAAAATATAATAAACAACACTAATGAGTATTATTCTCTTGAGAAGAAAAATTATTTTTGTTGGTCTTAACAGGTCATTCCAGCTTTGTTTTTCTTATCCGCTCTGATGCATTCAAACAAAAACAGCTGCTTCACTTGCGATGTCTGGCTGATTCCCCTCCTCAAATGATTTTGCTGATAAGCCATCTTTGAGTGTTAACACAAACATTTTATTTCAGAATTATACACACAATGAGATGCTTGCTATTTATTAATTAGTATTTTGAGCTGTCTTTTCGCAAGCTGATTATTTATTTATGGATGGATAGTGAATAAAGTGCAGAGGAAAAATGTTTCAAGTTTCAAGCTATACAGATATTAGACATAAGAGTTTTAGCATGGCAATTAAAACAACATATTTTGAAACTGGGACAGTATTAGTGCAAAAATGCATTATACAATTATTTTTTCACTAACAAAAATAATATAGATAATTTTTAAAGAGAATGTTTAACAGTATTTATAATATTGAATTTTTACTAAACTGTAATGTTAAGATGCATTTTGCTGGAGCCATCTGTTATTGAATTTTGTTGTAAATTCTGTACAAAAAATTTTTCAGGGAAAAAAAAAAAAAAAAAGAAAACAGATAATCCACGGCGGCATATAATACACATCTTAAAATTAAAAAACTTTTTTTTTCAGATAATCCACGGATTATAGGCTGGAAAATAAGGTATGTCGAATTGCATTCAGTTTGATGGATGTCCCACATAATGCAGTGCAAATTACATAAAGAACATTTGATTCTTTGATAGTGTTTTTAGAGTCACAAGTGGCTGATGGAAAAGATTCTGTCGCAAGTGGTTCGTTGAGATCAATTCGAAGGATCAGATTTGTGTGCATAACACATGTCTTGAATGACATCTTGCCTGTCTTAATGAAATTAAAGATGTTTCGGGCAGATAATGCAGACTTGGCACTAGTAAAGCCCCGCATAAATACTGCTAGCACTAAGCTGAAAAATTTGAAAGGCCAGGCTGGATAAGCTAAAGCACCCTTCATAAAAAATGTGAGAGAAACCCAAAACTTGGAGTGTGCAAATTTATCAAATGAAAATTTAACTGAGAATATCGATAGTGATGATGAACTAACAGTGCTTGATGTAAAAAGGGAGTCTTCATACAATAAAATCATTAAGGTAAGAATTATTGCAGCTAGCAATCGAGAGAGCTTAACCAAATTAAAAGAAATTTCATAGATTCTGTTGAAGGAATTAACACCCAATTTCCAATAGACATAATATCAATTATAGACTGCTTTCAAGTCTATGATCCAGTATTGATGGAAGCACTAAATTCTTCAGAAATGAAAGAGAAACAGAGCAAGTTGGGTCTACATTTCCGAGAATTTGTAAATGAGGACCAGCTTTTAAAAGAGTATGAAGATGTTTGTAGTGTATTGAAAAAAAGTTATAAAACACTCAAACTCTGTAAAATTAATGAGATTTTTCTAAATTCATATGCAGAGATCTATCCGAATACTGCAAAAATATTAGAGATTTATCTCACAATTCCAATAAGCTCGGCATCTGTGGAAAGATCTTTCAGCACACAAAATTGAATTTTTAAAAAAAATTTCGAAATAGACTTTCAAGTGCAAATTAAAGCAATCTTATTAGAATAGCTGATGGAAATATCAATTTAGAAAGTTTTCCATATGATCAAGCTGCTAATATTTTTAATGAATGGAAAAATTGGCATTATTGAAATTGTACTATAAATAAAATGATGTTGTTAAACAATATTTATGTCCTCGCTTAACTTTCAGAAATCTCACTCAAAATTTTTGGATGGGTGAGAAATCTCACCTAATTTTTTTTCTAATGGGAACCCTGTATAACACTGACTTAAACCACTTTTCCATAGCTCTTGAAGGGGGGAAAAAATCATGTCGAATGATCGCATTTCAGGGCTCGTACAGAAAGCAAATTTTTTTTACTAACAATCAACGTTTACATTCATAATTAACATTTATGTATAGTCTCCGATCATCTTCATTTATATCTCTGTAACCTTGTATAATGAAAGGTTCAAATTCAGTATATCACCTCATTTGTGTATGGGGCACATTTTACTAATTGGGAATCTTTTTGTATGGGAGTCATATACAAATTTAAAGTGTAACTTTTTGTAAATGAACAAGAGGAATTTTTTCTTAATGGAGTCTCTTTTCCGACTTTATTTTGAATATTTTTTCAATTTAAACTGTCCACTTATGCCTAATAGATAAAGAATTAAAGCCCATTACCACCTTTTTGGGACACCCTGTATACTGCAGGTATCCAAAACTTCCCTCTATTTTGAGGGAAAGTAAGGAATTTAATTACAAAAACTAATTTGTCATAAAGACAAAAGTATTCTACAAAATTATACTTCAGAAGGGTTTATTGTCAATTAAAATAATAAGCACACCTTGTAGTCATCTTCATCATCTTCAATTACAGGAGGCTGAGGATAACGTGTGAAAGTTGGAATGGACATAGGAAGAGAGGAAGCGTACGTTGTTTGATCTGTACGTTTTTCAGGTTCAGAATCTTCAACATTACTACTTTCTGAGCCTAAAATACAATTATTCACTATCATTTATAAAATAATCTCAAAGAAAAATTGAACGTAGAATTATTAATAGTCAAGTCTAGAGTAATAATATAAAGCAAAAAGATAGGTTGAATGATTAAATAATTAAAAGAAATGATAATGTAAGAATGATTGAAAATTCATTTTTAAAGTAAATTTACATAAGTTATGAACAAATTACATATAGAGAACACAGAGAGCAACACATAAAACATGGGAAGTTTTTAAAAGCAAAAATCCCCAGACCTAGTTCTGAAAGCTTCAAATTTCTTAAGCATACATTTGTAACATGTAATACACTGAATCACTAAAAACACATTCAGTACATTTCTTCATTTCTTTCTTTGGATATCATGTAAATGCAAACAAACATAAGAATTCCTGCTTATTTAGGGGGGACGTATTTAGGGGGAGGTCCAGACCCCCCCCCCCCCCCCGAAATTTTCATTTTTGTTACTAAAATGTTAATGATAGTCTTTTTGTGAAAAATTCAGCCTTCTTTACCGTTTGGACACCCCCCCAAATTGTTTTCCTGGATACGTGCCTGCTGGAAATACGGTCCTAAGCCATAAGTTACAAAGTAAGCTAATTTATCTTTTACCCTCCCGTCGCGATTGATGAGCCCCCATTTTTCCCTCCTTATACAAACACATCACTCGATGCTTTCCCTGTCCGAAAAATGTGTTGCAGTTGCTTTCGGTTTCCAGTCTGACAATTAGAGAGAAAGGGTTTTTAAAAAAAAGACCCTAAAAAAAAAATTGATTCTTTTGCTCAATTTTCCGGACCCATTATCCAATTTCCCGATTTTTTCCAGACTTTCCGGACCCATTTTCCGATTTCCCGGCTTTTTCCAGACTTTCCAGAGCGGTAGACACCCTGTGAAGGTGAAAGCATCCAAACTGTTTTAGTCTAAACCCGCCTTTACTTATTACTTTATGTAGGAAATGGTAATACATATATTATATTAGCTGACTATAATGCAGTATTTACTGATTATTTCCCGTTAAAAACCTGACTCCAGCTAAATTCAAGATCTAGATAAAAGTAATGTAATCATTTTAAGATAGCTTACAAAAATACAACTTGTTGCTAGCGGGCGGGCATCTCTCATTAACACATCTGGAAAAATTAAAAAATCCCTTAATTTATCTTATGGGAAAATGGGTTGCAACCATCATTAAAAAGATCAAACCTGAAATGATAGTTAAAGGTTTCAAGAAATGCTGCATTTCCAATAAATTAGATAGGTCTGAAGATGACATTTTGTGAGACTGAAAGTGGGAATGAACATACTGACAATACTGATGCGATATTAGATTCTGAAAACAGGTCTGATTCTGCATAAACACTTTCTTTTCTACCAATTTACTTCTAGTTACTTCCCAAACACTATCTAATTTTGTTTTATGTTACTTAATTTTATTGCCATGAATGTAACCTGTGTTATTATTTATTAAATAAATGCTTATCTGACTGAATTTTACTCTTTCTGAATTCTTTTGTGAAAGATGAATGGATCACATTAAATTATTATTTTACTTATTTTTAATAAATATGTTTATAAAAAATGTCAGCATTGCATTAAGTTCGGATTATTCTTAAAAAAAAAATAAAAAAAAAAAAAAAAAATTAATGAAAAATTTCCAAGTTGCATTAAATTTAGTGTCACATTACATTCAGGCCAATATAGTAGTTATGGAATGGTTAAAAACAGTTTGAGGAGTGTTACAAGTGTCTAAAGTAGGGGTCTTCAACCCGTCGCCCGCCAAAAATATTTTAGTGGTCTGCCAAGCCTGGTCACCTCTTTACTTGTTCATTGAGCACAAGAATAAGGCTGTTTGCCTTATTTACAATGAGAATGTAGCTGTAATGAAAGAATGCAACATTAAAAGATATATGATACTAAGCATAGTGGAAAATATTTTGCTAGGACATTTTTGAAGTGATAAAGTCAGAATTAAAATCTAAGCTAAATTGTCAGCAGTCGTTCTTCTCAAGAGCATATAGTCCAAAAATAGTGTTTGTGTAAGCTAAATTTCAGCAGAATAAATTGCTAAACGTGGAAAGCCCTTCATTGATGGAGAGTTGGTAAACGAATGTCTTCAAAGTGCAGTTAATGTGCTTTATCCATCATAGGCTTAAGATATTTCAAACATCAGTTAGTCTGGTGTGACAGTAGTGAGACGTGTAAAAGATCTCATAGCAGATATATTCAGGGCCAGATTTGCACATATTTGTGCCCCAGGCCAAAGGCCATAATTGTGCCCCCCCCCACCTCGAAAAATTTATCAATAATTCCTATTTAATATGCACAATAATTAGTTTTTTCTCATCAGCACTATATGTCACGTAATAAAGTTTTATAAAGTACAGTTTTTTTAAGATTGTCTGATAATTTACATTATCTATTATCATTTCAATAGGAAGACCCTGAATTTTACCATTTCAAGCCACCAAGGCCTGATTAAAACTTTCTAATACTATAGGCCAGCTATCATTTCAAAGGCCCCCCTCCAACCTGTTCCTATCCCATTCCACAAGTATAAATAACAAATATTGTAGTTTTGAGGCCCCCTAGACTTTTTTTACTATAGGCCCAGGCCTTATGGGCCTATTTGGTAATCAGGCTCTGAAAGCCACGAAACAGTTCAGTTTTGAGAAACTTATGAAAAGTCATCGCAAAACAGAGGATTGCATTGTAAACTTCGTGCAATTTTCGGACATGTCATGTCTGTCAGTATTCCTACCACAACATTCAAAATTGGTACAGAAATTAGAAGACTGGATCAGATAAAACCAGAAAATCGCTTAGTTTAAATCGCAAAGAGTTACTGTTAATGTCAGTGATCAGATGATTGTTTGCAGATAAAGTGAATACTGTAATAGCACTTATTTTCTTGGGTTTTCTTCTTTATTGATCTTAGACATACATAATTAATTACAAAGTTACTTTATGGTGTCAAATAAAATTTTCAGGAAACTAAATGTAAATAAATACAAACTTTTACTTTTTATACAGCCCTCTTACAGAAATTCCCAAGTAAAATATACTCCCTTGCATTAATGAGGTGATGTAGAAAGTTTAAGCTTTCTCATAAGAAGGCTACAGATGTTTAATCAAAGTCTGTGAGGGGCAATAAGCTTTTCAATATCAAAAATAGTAAACGTAATTATTAAAGCTATTCTAACAAAACTAATTAACTATTAATTTTAATCACAGTTATATATAGCCAATATTTTACATTTTAAGAAATGCGTTTTAAATCATTTTAAGCCAGTTTCCTTTAAAAAGTGTTGCTGTTTTATTCAGCATTTAAAAATTTGTTTAAAAACATTACAATTACACTAACATTTAATTCAAAGAAGATTTTTTATAAATTGTTTTTTACTTATTAATACCATAATTTTTAAAAAGCCATCTTTAAAATAAGAGTACCAATGTTTAAATTGAATAGTTTCAAAAATAAAATATTTATATATAAATATATATACTTATAAATCTTCCTTATTCTAAAATTTATTATTTAAAAACAAAGAGTTAACAAGATAAATTACTATGAATCAGAATAAACTCTTGCACTTATAAAAAGAAAACCAGTAATAATAAGCCATAGTTCAACTCTAGGTCTCCCCTCAATCCGATAGGGGTGCAGCAGCGTAGCAATTCAGTAGGTTTGGGGGGAGGGGGGGGGCTAAGTATGTTTTCATGGATTCAGGACACTGAAAAAGACACCGATATATGGTTATTTTCTATCATCTTCCAAAGGTATGGGGTGGGCTCGAGCCCCAAAGCCCCCCCCCCTTTCCTACCACAGAAATA
This sequence comes from Cheiracanthium punctorium, assembly GCA_038373885.1. NCBI lineage: Eukaryota > Metazoa > Arthropoda > Arachnida > Araneae > Cheiracanthiidae > Cheiracanthium > Cheiracanthium punctorium. The sequence goes on along the minus strand of JAWZYV010012587.1, from coordinate 130,080 downwards.
ATACACACAATAATAAATACTTCCCTTCTTATTTCTAATGTCACTGCAGGAGCATAACTAGGGAGTGGGATATCGGGTATATACCAATATACTTTGCGAAACTTTCAAAATTAGTTATTAAGAGCTTTCAGATTTCTCTCGTCAATAAGAAATTAAGTTTATCAATACAAAATTATACTCATACAACCCCCCCAAAAAAAGTTTCTGGTTGCACTCCTTGCCTCATCGACTAGCATATAACGACTATGCTACATAATAAAACTATTAAAAGTGGCATTTTTTCTGCTCACCTTCATTAGCAGCATCCACATTGGGTAAAGATTCTTTTGACTTTGTCAAATCTTGTTTAACTTTCTGCAAAACTTCGGTATCAGTTTCTGTTCTTGGCATTTTTATTGATAACATATCAGAATCAGAATGCACTTTTTCTGGCGATCTTTTAGATGGAACTAAGAAACCAGAAATGCTTGTTTCATTAACTGCACGGTGTTTCACCAATATATTTTGGATGAAAGTGTTGATAATGCATTTTCAAATTATAGATGCATTACACTCAAAGCAATAGACTTTCTCAAGCAGACATATCTACTGTTCTGTCCGTGTGTGTGGTGTGGTTCATTTTTCAGGAATGTTGGGATATCGGAAGAGCACAGATGGTCAGACACCTTTTTGATGATAACTTACTTTGAATAATTGTTCTCTCCGGTACTCCTCCTTTCCTCAATGTGATTGTTCTGCAGCGGATCTCTTAGTTCTGCAACACATGTCGTCAACTTGGACATAGTCTGTACTGGGATGCTCTGCGAGCAATTCTGTGTCTGTGAGGGTAGGGGAGGGGGCTTAATGGATCTCCACAAATGGGTTTTCTATAGATAAGAACTTGTACTAGGAGAAAAAGGAATTTTTCGGAAGCCATAAACGTTTGGGCAATAATCACTTAAAGTAAGTCATTTTCATTTCTCCTTTCCAGTCCTTATCCATGATTGTTCTGCAGTGGAGTTCTTTGTTTTGCGCCCTTTAGATCGCTGCACCCGAGGCCAGGGCCTTATGGGAAATCCGGCCCTAAATATATTCATCAAATTAAAATCCAAATGCAAGGACTTTGTGTTCTATTCTGCAGCGATAGATGAATGAATGGATGCAATGAATACTGTATACTAGCAGCTATTTTCATTCGTGGCTTTGATAAAAACTTCACAATTATAAAGGAATTAGCCAGTGTCATGGCACATAAAGATACAAAATGAGAACTAGATCTGTACTTGAATGTGACAAACTTTGGCTAAATGTGAGTTAGGCTTAAGCAATAAAGCTATAACCACAGATGGTGCTCCTTCTATGATCAAACTGAAGACAGGAGTAATTACTCAAATCTGATATAATGGCAAACAAATAATGCTATGATATGGCATTCCAATTTATCATCCCCCAAGAAAATTTGTGCAAAAAGGCCTTCTCAAACTTTGAACAGGTGATGAGTTTTGTTATAAAAGTGGTTAATTTTAATCCATTCATAAGGAGTCAATCTCAGGAAATATCAACTGCTGATGAGTGATTTGGAAGCTGAACATAGTGACGTTGTGTATTAAGCAGAAGCACGCTAGTTGAGCTGAGTAAAAATGCTTTATCGTCTCTTATTTGAAGAATGAAGTTAACAATTCATGGAAAGGAAACCCATTTGCTAGTTCCATGATGAGCAGTGGCTAAGAGACTTAGCACAAGGTCTACTTTTCATAATCTTTCTGAGACTGTGAAAGCTTTTGAGTTAAAAGTAATGCTATGGGAAAGTCAACTGATGAATAAAGATACCATTTGCTTTCTAAAAATGACGGAGTTAGTGAACAAAAGTAACCTTCCTTCCCTTCTTAAATTTTCTGTTAAGTCTCTAAATTAAAATATTTGTGCCTGTTTCTCTGAAGCACTACATGTTGACATCATTATTACAAAAAAAAGGCATCATCACGTTAGCAAGCATTAAAGTACGCATAAAAAAATAAGCACGAGTTAGCTAAACTTGACACATTACCATTGGTCTTCTGTTAACAGATAAGTACCAAATTTTCCCACGTAAGCTACTTATTTCCCAGATATATGGCCCATGGATCTTTGTGAATTTATTGGTGTGGTCCTTGGGCATAAAATGTTGAAGACCACTAGTCTAAAGTAACAATGTCTTTCAGTCATATATATATTGTAGCAGAAAACTCTGCTAGTTTCTGGGTTCGTCGTTGTAGGGGGTCCTCTGGGTTCGTCCAGCAGGTGGAGAAAGTTCTAGAAAATAGTCCACTAGTCAGGATGGAACACAAACTTTATTGCTTCTAGAAATTCGAAGAATCAGCTGTACAAAATTCACAGGCACTAACAGCCAGTAGCTCGTTTATAACAGTCCACTCAATACCGAAGCTTGCACAAATGCTGTAATTCTCACAAAATAAAACACTTCTATAGGAAAAATTCTGTACAAATATACAAGGGATATCGTACACAATCCCTTAAGACACAGCACTTAAAAATCAGCTTAAAAAAGCAAGCAAAAATGCAGCTTCTATAGCATCAATACAAAGCATAATGCAGCAAACTCGCTCGTCAAGAGCACAATGAACACTGACTGAACTGGTCAACCGGCTTCCTTTTATAGATAACAGCAGACAACGCAGAAGCTACTAGAAATTTCCCGAAGGTTCTCCTTAAAGCACGAATTTTGATTACGTCATAGGAATACAGCTGAATCATTAGGCTATTATGTGATTTTAATGCAGAAAAACCAACTTTACAAGCCCCATTGGGAAAATCTCATCAAATGACCAAAATGTCGCCAAGCTTGGCAACTTTTGGGACAATATCACCAAATTTGGTGCTAAAATAAGTCCCCAAAAGTGAAGTTACTGAAGGCCTAGGGCCAATATTTCTTGAGATTTCTTAGAATCTGCATACAAATCAAAAGGGGAAACAAAACCTCCTGTATCTCCCATTCTAGTTGACCAATTTTGATGCAACAAAAAGCAAAATTTAACTATTTGACATGTAGAATATACTATTTGACATGTAGAATAACTATTTGACATGTAGAATATCTATTTGACGTGTAGAATATCTATTTGACATGTAGTATTTCACGATGTGAAAGTTTTGATTGTGGGAAGAGCCTTGGAATGCATCCCTTGCACCAGTTATTAGTCCACTGCAGGGGTGTATCCGGGGGGGGGGGGGGAGGCTGAGGGCACAGCAGCAACCCTTGAAATCTCACCCTTTACTTAGCTTACAATTTGATATTTAGCTCACAAATGAAACATTCAAAATAAATTGAGAATGAAAAACATTCAAAACATTCACCTTCACTGTCAAAGTCTGTACATTCTTCTTTAGAATCAAACTCTTCCATATCAAACACACCTGTAAAGTTTCAAAGTAACTGGTAATGTTAAAGATTATATATGTATTACAGGGATGAGATTGATTTCAGTCTTTTTGCTTTATTGCCAGAGCAAAATAGTTCTACATGGGATGATTGTTTTTAATGCATATGGAAAAAAGTTTTAAGAAGTAAAACATCAGAACATGCTACAGGATAAAAATATTGCACAGTTAATAATTACTATCAAAAATCCACAAAAAAAAGCAGAATTTTCAGAGAAAAAAGACAAAAAAGTGAATTTCTTAATTCACAAAAAGCTGAAATCAGCCTAAAAGCTGGAGAATCTCATCCCTGTATATAACACTTTCAAATAATCAGCAATTTTGTATTAGAATAACTTTAATTTGGTAGGGACAGTTTTAAAAAATTCATTTGCAAATATAATTAATTTAAACAAAAATCTATGCTCAGTTAACCTAACCATAGTACTTAACCAAATACAATATTGTAAATGTACTAGTCAATCAACTTTCAGTCTGGTGACTTTCCTGGTGCTTTACCTCTATATAACATATCAGAAATCCTTTGATTTTCAAAGTTAAGACAGTCTCACTTAATCGAGTCTTTGAAAGAGAGTTAACAAACAAGTGAGACAAAGTTAAGACAATTATGTATTTATTTTTATCCTTCATTAACTATATTAACAAGCACACATTTAACATAATTTTTATTTTCTTAAAAGTTATGTTTGTGCACATAAACCTAAATAAAAACTCCCCACTTTACCTGCATTTTAAATGAACTAAATTAATACAGATTGCTAAGTCAAATTTGGAAATAAAATAGTAATCAAATTGCTAATGCAAATTTGGAAACAAAATTTTAATCAAAGTACACATCAAGTAAACTATTAGTAGGGTAAGGGCACCAGTAATTGGCAGTTGAAATAAAATAATACGCATAACTAGTAATTGCTAATTACTAAAACTATCTAGAAACAAAATTTTTGTCTTCAAAACTTTAATGAACTCTGAAAAAATCTATAAGGTATAATTTATTACAGAATATTGAAAACCTCTATTTTTATGATATTTTACATGTTACGGTGGCGACTCTAATAATTGACACCAAGAACAAAATTTTTGCTCCAATGATTGACACTTCCTGCTCCAGTAATTGACACATAAGAAATGAATAAAAAAACATGCTGATTTAATTTTTAATGCAGTGACATAAAAGAGACTCAAGAAAATGAAATGAAATTTGGTGACATGATAGACAGTCACTCAACTTAAACTATAGGACTCCAATTAAAAAAAAAATTTGATCAGATTAAGATTTTGTAGAAATTGTTTAACTGCATATATTTATGTTCATGCTTCAAGTAAAAATGACTAAGGCGAATGATTGAAATGTGGTTACATGATAGTTGATAACTATACTTAAACTATAAAGTTTAATTTTAAAAAAAAATTTGATCAGATTTTGAGATTTTGCAAAAATTGTTTCAAATTGCATAAATATTTGTTCGCACATCACATAATATTCGTTGGGGGCAACTGAAATGAAATTTGGTGATATGATAAGTGGTCAGTAAACTTAAACTATAGGCATAAATTTTTTAAGAAGTTTTGCAAAAATAGTTTCAAACAGCAGAAATATTTGTTTGCAAATCATGTAATAACTACTAAAGCGATTGAAATGAAAATTAGTGGCATGATAGGTGGTCATTCAGTTTAAACTATAGGCAAAGAATTTTTAGTTAGAAGATTGACATATACATATATTTTATAGAAATAGGATCTTTTACATTAATTTCCTTTTTTTCAATTGGAGCGGTTGTCCCCCCCCAATCCGCCCTTGTTTTGAGATGCAGATGATTCAACAAACTAACTGCCCTCTCACCACCCCCAACAACGACAAAATTGCATTAATCCGCTGCTGTCATGAAGGGTTTACATTTTGGACTTTTGTGAAATGAAACTTGTAACATTTCTTTCTCCAATCAAGTCAACCTTGTTGCTGTATTGGTAATATATACTTAAGGATATTCAGGGGGAAGCTGATTTGCCCAGAATTTTGGTTCGAAATTTGTGTCATGCCACCATTTTGGAGCATAGGCTCATGCCATAAAATTTATATTTTGCTGTAGTTCAAGCTCGGTAAAAATGGTTGGATGCTGTGCGGTGAACTGTACAAGCAGCAGCAAAAAGTGTTATGGATTATTTAGATTCCCAGCAAATCCGGAAAGAAGAAAAACATGGATTATTAATTACAGAAAAGATTGCTGGAATCCCACTGTGAATTCAAGATTATGTGAAGTAAGTTTAAAAATATTTTGGAATGTAGTTTTATTTTTGCAATTATGTGTATAAATCTGTGATCTACGTATTTATTTTCCCTTTAAATTATTATATTCATATATGTTATACGCTATTTTTTCTCGTGTTATTACTATTAGGGCTACCGTAATGACCACCTTTTAAAAGCATATAATACTTACGTTAATTTGACTACTCTTATCAAAAAAAATAATTAGTACTTACATTAAAACAATAATATAACAATATTCATGGTTTTTAGTAAAGATTATTTAGATTTTCTCTTTTATGAAGAACTTAAAAATAAATGATCAGACTGTCACCAACCAACATTTGTTTTGATTTTGAAACATTGTTTTTTCTCCATTCGTATTATTTTTTTTTTCACATTATTGCGAGTAAATATGAGCGTGTCCTTCATATATTAACATGTCAGTAAAAAACATAAACATGTGTTTGCTTTTTAAAAAATTGCTACAGGATAAATAGATTGATCGTTATCCCGTCAAATGTTGGTGGCATATAATATACATCAAAATGAAATTGATACACGATAGTTGTAATTCATAATAAAATTGGTTTAATTTATCACTTGAATTGTTCTTTAAGAATTAAATTAAGCTCATGGAATGACATTATAGAATGATGCATTTTAAATAGTAGAAGTTAAATTGAACATAATTAGTAGTGTTTCTTTAGGGATATTTTAACAAAACTAGAAATAGAGCTGAAGCAAACCGCATGTATTCGGTACTAAGATACGGATAATCACTCAGACTCGAAGTAACGAATTGTTACTTTTAGGTTGATATCGTTACTCGTTACTCGATCCGAAGCTGTTTCGGATCGAGCAGCTTCGAACTTCGAATACAGACTTCCAGGCGAGGCGAACTAGGGGGGTAACGGGTTCCAGTAATCGAGTACTAATATCTTCTGTTTGTTACTGGATATCGGATCGCGGTTTCAAGGGGGAAAATGACTTTCGAGTGTGCATTTCGGATCGACCAGGTTCGAACTTCGAATACAAGACTGCCGGAGGGAGAAAATGAATTTCGTTATTTGAGTAATAGTATGTTCCGTTCCGTTACTAGATACCGGAAGTATTATGGATTCTCGCTGTTTGAAGGGAAAAATCAGTTTCGGTATTTGAGGAGTAGTATGTTCTGGTTGCAATTCGTTTGTACCGAGCCGAATGGTATCGTTTTGATAAGGTTTGGAAGAATCCGTATGTTTCGTTACAGTTATGGAGATGGATATACTATCTGCTGCTCTATTGATATGGGTCGTACAATGGGGGGATAGGATCCGGTGTATAGTGCGTTCTTATGCGCAGTTGAACTTTTTTTTGCAGGGGGGGAAGGGGGTGTTCTTATAATTGTAGAGGAGCAATACATATAAGAGAAGCATGTTAGTAAGGGGTGCTAATTTCGGGCTTACTAACATTTTAGTACTAAATAGTGGTGCAATCAGAATTCTTTCTTTCAGGGTGGTTCCGAAGCAGGATTGCGAACTTAACTTTTTCTTTTTTTTAGCTAGAATCGAAATATGAGTAATAAATAACAAATTATTTAAATACACCTTTAAAAAAATATTTTTTTATAAAGTAAACGAATTCACACATTTTTATTATTTAAAATATTATTTGGAACTAAAAAAAAATATTTAGCATGGAAACCTAAACACATTTTTTAAGTAATTATTTAAAAAATATATAAAAAATTGGGAGCTACCCGGGATTTCTATGCCCACTCCTGCGTAAGCCACTGGTATTAAAATAATTCAATAAAGTTCAGTATGTTTCTAAAATGTCGGCGTTTAGGGGGCCATCTGCCCTATTTTATGGTACATTTTATTCCATGAACTCATGGAATACGCATAGTCCGGTGCAACCATTCTTTCTGTATGAAAGGAGTGATAATTTTTGTTTAAAGAATGCTCTCATATATGCACCCACAGAAGGGGCTAACCCCTTTCATCCCAAAAGTGCAGAAATAGAACTGGAAATATCTTTAAAATAGATAATTCTCACTGAATTAAACAATTTTAATTTAAAATATGGTAATTTTTAATTTACTTCGAAAAATCGTCCAGCAAAAGAAGTTTTTGATATGAAATATGAACTCACAAATAATAAAGATATTATGCTTGTAGAGACGCAAAGTAGTTGATATCATACTGAGATCCCCTGCCCTGTGAATTTAATATATATGGCCCAATCCCTGGATCTCAGTATTCGAGAACCCGCTCCCAGAAAAAAAACACGAGTCACAAGCTTTCCTTTACACTTTTTATGATAAGAGTGAACAGGTTAAACCAGCGTTCAGAATTTAAAAAAGGGGGGGTTGAGAAAAAAAAGAATGGCATATGTCTTTGGAAGATTTCTATGTGTACTCAGTAATTCGGATAATTTAGCATTGTATAAAACCATAAATGTGTATAAAAACAATCTGTAAATCAGAGAAAATAAGCTGTAAATACAACTTTGTACAACTTCGCTAAAAAAAATTCTTTTGGGTTAGGTTTTGTTATGGGTTTATGTATGGGCGGCATATACCCATAACAACACTGTCCCGGATGTGTTGTTATGGGGCACATATAACACCCTATTACCCATTCTATTAGTAGTAACGAATACTTAGTAACGAATAGCGAACATCTAAGTAACAAATACATACGGATACTCATTTTGTCGTTACTTTTACAGCACTAACTAGAAATCCTAGTAAATACTAAACATGAAAAATTGTAAAAATAATTTAAAAAACCCACCGTTTTCTAAATTGCATTATAATTTAATAAGCTACCATAATTAATTGCTTAATGTTATACACACACATATTGCTTGTTATATTAAAAATAAATAAATAAAATACCACAAATTATTAATATATTGATTTATATGATACATAAAATGTTGTGCTTTGTACCATTTCCTTAAATATGCAGTGTCACTGATATTGAGAATAGTTCTTCAGATACAGATATATTTTGACATTTCTTTCATTTTTCAATTTTTTATCTTAGTAGCTTGGGCTTTTTCTTTTCCCCAGTTTCATACTTTCTATGCTGATCTAACACTTTTTTAAGCTTAGTTGACTTTATCAGCCATCAAAGTGTCTTATTTTTCTTTTCCACTAAATGTCTTCTCACGCTTTTGTTAAGGGGACCAGAGTTCTTCTCAAATAAGAATATTTTATTAATTTACACTTTTTTTAGTTGAATATGTATTTAAAATGCTAGATGACATACAATAAATGATCACTGTTTTAACTTTGTTTTTTGATGAAAATCAACTGATTACTTAAAATGATGTTTCAATATTTCAAGAAAGCTTATGTCTTCACCAATGGTAGCTATAATTAACCTTATGTGTTTACTTGTATACATATATAAATATATATACATTTTTATTTATTTATTTTTTTGTACTTGGTGCTGCTAATTGTGCAGAAAAGCTATAAACATAGTCTAAAAATTAAATTTTTGCTAAGTTTTAAATCAAAATTTAGCGTTTTGTCCCGTACGTAACACATTTTTGTTTGTCGTGCCCAGCTTCTAAATGAAAAGCTATAATGCTTTAAATGAATAATTTAGGAAGCTAGTTCACAATTTGAAGAGGAAAAGAAAATTGTTCAGTTGTCATCATTATTAGTTAAAAAAAAAAAAAAAAGCTCAAAATTGTTTTGTACAGGACAAAAAGAAATTTATCATTGAAAGTTTGGGATTTTTTTTTTTTTTTTAAATTTCGGATAATACTACTGTTGAAAAGGTTTTATGAAACATAGGAACTTTGAAATAAAATATTTTTTGAGTAAGTTAAAAATATAATGTCCCGTACATAATACATTTTTCTGTATGACTGCAAACAAAAAGTTCTAATTTCTGTTTAGTTAAAAATAAAGATTTTTTGTTGAGAAACTTTAATAGAAGAGATTTCAAGCTTTAAAATGATGTATTATACTTAATTTTTTATTAATTTTTTTTTTCAAGTTTGTGAAGCCAAATACTGCAGAATGACCAGTAGACAACTTAAATAAGCAATTGAAACTTATTTAAAATCATTTATGATTTTGTGCAACTAAATTCAATTTAAAAATATTTTAAAAAAGGATTAATTTTTAAATATTAGGTATTGGAGACTACAATAAAGGATGCTCAGTGAAAGATTGTCATTTAGAAAAAGGATGAAGATTGAAAATTTCTCCCTGCCTCTGTAAATAAATTTTGAAGACAGAATATTTGGAGTTTTTTTGTTAATTATCGGATTTCCGGAGCAAATTAAAAATATTCAGTGAAACTCCATGGTGAAAGAGTGCAAAATTATATTATTTCTGGGATTACCATGAGAGAAATCACATATACTGAATGCACATATTTTTCAAATGTTACTCTCTCTTCACAATGCTTATAATTAAACTTCCCCTGTAAACAGGAGTCTATAGCTGAAAAGGATGAGAAGATCGCCTCCAAATCTGCACATGGACACTACATGAGATGTGCTTAAGTTTTTTTTTTTTTTTTTTTTTTTTAGTTCAGAAAATTTCTGCTAAGTGGCACTTTGCAGCATGAAATCAACTCTAAATATTAGCCTAACTAGTTATAAATGGGCTCAAAAACTACTGAACATATGTTGAAATTGTGTGTTTATTTTGAATGATTTTGCAGTGTTAAATTTCCTGTTTTTTCAGTAAAAAATATATTCCTCTGCTTTATGCATCACTTTATCAAGAATGTTCAAATATAATTTTCCATCCTGTCCCATGAATATTATAGATAGAACTTTAGTAGTATATAGCCGGATATCCGGTAGTTATGATTTAGATATCCGATGGTATTTCGGATATTAAAAAATCAGCCGGATAGGGGATACTTGCCGGATATCCATTATATCCCTAGTGTCAATTACTGGTGCACCTACCCTATTAAAAAAAGTAAACACAGATAAACCTTGTGATCTGAGAAGGGCATCTAATTAGATTCAACATGCTCCTTTTAATCAGTGGTTGGGAAACTACTTTCTGAGAAATGTAATTAACTACAAGTACTTTTGAAATATAGTAACTAAGCTACTTTCAGGAGACAAATTTTGTTAAAGGATTCAATTTACATTCACATTTAAAGATATTAATGTACTAATTAGGGAAAACTATTGATATGCTAATTGGGGACAACTACTCTAATTAACAACTACTGTTAATTATTAAACTACAGCTAAAATTAAGTTTTTAATGACTCTATAAATATCACAATTTTGGCTACTTCTGCTCAACATATAATTTGCATAGTCAGAGTCCTTGATATTAGAATTATTAACAACATTTTTTTTAGGCTTTAAATACTTAGGCTGTGTCTAATAACAATCTACAGGTTTTACAAATGATATTTTTTTTTCTAGATATTTAATTTCAACTAATATGAATGAAATATTTTTCGAAACTTAAAATTTCAGAAACTACAATGCATTTTGAGTAATAATTTTTTTTTTTTTGTCATTACGTCAATTTTTTGTTACGCAATGCCCATCTGTTATTTATTTTTATTAATATTTTAAATCCTTATTCATGCCTACCCAATATTTTCTTATTTTGTGAGGCTATTTCATTAGTGAATTTAAATTTTGTGTTAAACCTTCTCATTGTCGCAACTAGAGGGTGGCAAATGAGACACTTGCCCTGGGTGCTGGATTAAAAGAGGGGACAAAATTAATGCACATGCATGATCATGCACAGTATTCCTTAGAGTCTGAAACTGTAGGACAGTGATTAAAAGAACAATCAATAACAATAAAAATTAGTTAATAGGTAGTATGGTTCCCTTCTTACAGATATAAAAGCTTCAAACCATAATTTTATACATGGAAACAATGCAGTTAATTAGCTCCTATGGAAGTTTGTCCAGGGCTACAACTAGAGGGAGGAACAGGGCACTTGCTCCTGATGACATGTTGAAGGGAGCATAAAAATAAAGTTTAGGATCAGGTGCCGTATACTGTAGTTGCAGCACTGCACTTTCTTAGTAGTTAATGTGTGATTTTCAAATTGTCTCACTAAATTACACTTGAGTATAAAATAGCACTTCATATCTGGTTTTAAGAAATTTTATTTTACATTAGTTTTTTTTAGTTTATTATTTAACACTAAGAGAGAAAACTACAATACATGATCAATAAAAATTTTTCATTAAGCTAGTTTCATTTCTGCTATTATTACCCAATAATTAAAACAATTTTAAACAGTGATTCACATGAAAAAGTAAATAATATTCCTATTTGAAAGAATCTGGGTAATAAGCAAAGCCAATTTCAATCAAAAAAGATGAAAATAGTTTATGTCCTGTGTTTGAACTAGTGATGTGCCATAGGAATAATTTTCAAAATTGATTACCACTATTCAAGTAGAATCAATAGTTTATTAATTGAAAAGTGAATATAAGCAATTTTTACTATTCAAAAAGTATTTGCGATTTCTATTTGAAAAGTAGTAGTTGTGGTTTCACTGTTCAAACAGTAATTACGATTTCACCATTCAAATAGTATTAATATAAAACAGAAATCAATAGTATCGAATAGTAATAATTGTATAGGTTAATTATGATTTTACTATTTGAATATTCAAAGAGTAATTACGATTTCACTACTCAAATGGTATTCAAAATTTTGAATGCTATATTCTGAGCAATCTGAAGGGCTTTTTTGAAAATAAATTGGCTTCAGAATTGACAACTGAACTTATTAGAATTTAATGGGTTTGAAATGATCATGATAGCTCCTGCATCCGCATTGGCCAATGGACCCTAAGTAAAAACCCGGGCCTCTGGTACAGGAAAAAAAATTGCAATTACTATTTAAATAGCATTTGAGGATTCACAATTCAAATAGTATTTGTTAAATATAAGATAATTACACTCTTTCTTGTAACCCCAACAATCGCACGTTTATCTGTTAATCCTAGTAGCTTACTTACAGGTTCCCTACATATTATTAAAATGCATGTTTACCACTGGTTACCTCCAGATCCAACATATAAAATATTTACATTTCATCGTATAATTCTGGATCCCATCAAAACCTATATATGAGTGATTGTTAAATATTATTTTATTCAATCCTTTTTAATGTGCTGTATTTACTTGTTAATAAATTCCTTATTCGGTTCATGGATGTATCTCTACTGCATTAGTAATTTGTTTGAATAATATTCATGATGTTGAGGGTCGTATGTTGTTCGAATGCTGTGTGCGAGCTGATTTTAAAAAATTAGTTTTCTCAAACAAATTAACTGACAATTGAACTTTTTCGAAAGATCAAGGTGTGGTCCAATGAGGTCTGATTAAGAATCAGAGCCTCCAGTACAGGGAAAAAAAAAAAAAAAAAAAAAAAACTTTTCGGATATATTACATTAATCAATTTTTTCTTCAGAATTTGCAGATTTAGATATGGATTTTTCTGTTAGAATTGAATATATAAATACTAATGTTGCAATCATTTTTGGTTCTTAATGATGTTTAGGTACTTATTTACTTTTCAAGTTGACTATCACTCATAAGGGTCCTTTTAAGCAGTGTGCATCTCAATATGCGGGTTTTCTGTTATCACTCATGATGGTATATTATTTTCACTTGCTCACAGATACTACCTGTGTATAATTGGGTTCTTGATTGCTTTTTTTTCTGCTATTATTTGTTGTAGGGAAAGTCGGGGGCAAATTTCTAACTTGTAATCAGCATGTATTTGCTATTGTACCATGTCAAATCAACACAGATCACAACCCGACCCTCCTCCGATTTTTTTTTTAACTTGGCACAGCTGTTGTACTGCACTATGACCTGTAGCCAAATATCAAATTTTAGATTTCTACCTCTTTTTTTTTCAAAAGTTACAAATTTTTAAACTTTTTTAAAAAGAGAAAAAAATAAAATACTTTACCTCATAAAACAGCCTATAAGTTCTGTTCTAATTGTGCTACTGAAATACATAAGGGCTCATTTTAAAGTTCTTGATGTGAGCTTTCCAGGGATATGTAACATGATGCCAAAACTAGACTATGAATATCTAGGTCACTTGACCTTGAATATTTCAAAACATGTCCTTCTCGTTTTTCTTGATTTTTAATCACATTGTTTTATAAGATTGCAGATTTTCAAGCTGTCACTGGCAAAACTTTTTAAGTTATGAATTTTTAAAGAAACAACAAGGATAGATGTCTGCAGAGCATTACCACATACTACTGTTTTTCTTTTCCCCTTTAACTTATCAAAGTAATCTAACAACAATTCTAATTATAAAAACTAAGCTGAAATTTACATCTTTAACCTTTTATGAGTAAATAAATTTTCATTTTATTATTATTATTGTTGTCTTTTTAAAATAAATTGTGTATTAAAAACTTGTATATAAAAATGCTAACTAAGTTTATTTTAATACTAATTTTCCTGCTAAATGCTAGATTGAAATTTTTTATACTCAATCACAATAAAAAATGCTAAATCTAGCATTAAAAATGCTAAATTGTCAGCCAGATGTCATCAAAAGTATGCAGTTGTTCTGAGAAATGAGTTAGCTTAAACCACACATTTGAATGTGAGTGATCGGTTCTTTTATGTTCTAATTATTATTATGATTAGTTATTAATACATGTGCAATTACTGCTGTATATAAATGAAATTGAATTAAGTGAGAATGTATAATTTTTCAAGTGCAATATATTGCTGCAATCCTTTTAATTTAAAAGGACACAGAAAATTAAAACAAACTTACACGTTGTTCAAAATTCGGTGGTAGAAAAAATTCCTGCTATTTCTATAAACTACAAAATATGTACATATTGTCATACAAAACTCAGTAAAATGCCCAGCATTACAGAAAAAAAAACTGAAAAAAGAAGCAAGAACTTCTGCAATACAGTCTAAAGAATTTCAAGATGATCCTTGTGCTCTTAATGCTGCATTGAATTTGCTAAATGATAGTCTTCAATGTTTAGAGAAAAGTCCCTAAACCCTTTCGTGGGCGGTGGCTAGACGTTCTAGCCACCTACTTATGGTGTTCATCACAAATTTCAGAAACATTAGGCAATTTTCCTATGTCTATTTACCAGATAATAATGAAATTCGCACAAAATGATATTAGGCGGTAAAGTGTCATGCATATTTATAAAAATGTTATAGATATTTTACAGAAAAATTATCAATGCTTCATTAAATCGACACCAGAAATTTAACTATTACTCCAGGCATCAGCATAAATGAGAAAATACAATAAAAGTTCTTGCACCGGAAAGGGTTAAGGAAGAACAGGATAAAAGAAAAAAGTTATCCGAAGAAAAAAATTGCCTCTGCATTAGAAAAGAAAACTATTGGTTCTGAGAGCACAGATGAAATACCAGAAGATCCAGAGAGTGAAATGATATTACAGTTAAAAGAGAAATTTAAATCAACGAATGATAGAAGTCTAAAAATTCAAATATTGACAGTTCTTCCAAAAAGTTGGAGTATCAGAAAGATTCGGAAAGAATTTGGTGCTTCAAACTGCATAGTACGTAGAGCAAAACAATTAGTGAAAGAGAGGGGAATTTTAGCAACCCCAAAACTGAAACCAGGAAAAATCTTGCAAAGGGATTTGAAATACAGTAAAAGAGTTTTATACGGCTGATGAAATCAGCCGTTGCATGCCAGGCAAAAAAGATTTTGCTTCTGTGGTTATTCAAGGACAACATACACACCTGTAGAAAAGATTAATCTTAAGTAACTTGAAAGAAGCTTATATTTTCTTTAAAGATAAACACCCAGATCTGAAAATTGGTTTTTCAAAATTTTGTGAATTAAGACCCAAAAACTATGTTCATGCTGGTGCAAGTGGTACTCTTACAGTCTGTGTGTGTATAACCCATCAAAATGTAAAGCTAATGCTGGATGGATGTAAGAGCATAGGTAGTGATATGAAGATTAAATCATACAATGAAGGCATAGCAATTATTATTTGTAATCCACCTTTACTAGCTTGTTTCTTTGGTGCCTGCATGTTCTGTCCAGGAACAGAGAAAAGTCTGATCTTTCTGAGCTGTTTCATTCTAAAGGTATAGAAGAAATTTCATTTAACCAGTGGGTATCCACAGATCGCACTATACTAATGATAACTAAATATAAACAGATGATTTTGTGAACTCTTTCATGCAGAAACTAAAAAATTCTTTGTAAGCATTCTTTTATAACTAAGGAACAAGCACGTTTCCAGAATGAAATAAATCAAAATTACAAGAAGGTGAATTTTTAGTAATATGCTTTGCTGAAAATTGTTTCTTTGTGCTTCAAAATGCTGCACAAGGTTTCCACAGGAATAATGCACAAGCCACAATACATCCTTTTGCAATTTATTATAAAGATATCGAAAATATTTAACACATCAGCTATATTATGATCTCAGAATCCCTGCAGCATGATACTGCAGTAGTTCATCTCTTCCAAAAACACTTATCTACTTATAAGGGCAGGCTCAGACGTTGGGATCACCGATTTTGATGAAATGTTGATGAGTTATAGGGTACCGATAGTATAGTAAAATGGCAAAAAATTAGCTGCCAACTCTTGAGTATTTTCGAGAAAATTCCATTTAAACATTTGATACATTGTTATACAGTAGAACCTCGATTCATCGTTTTTCATGGGGTGCTTAGGAAAATACAATGAATACGGGAAAACGACAAATGCAGGTTTTAGTCAAAATACGAAGAAAGCAATCTTTATGCATATACACAATGACTGTATACCAAGCAATACTAATTTGTTACAAACTTGTGAAACAAATAAATCGAAGATGAAAAGTAAGTGATACTTACTTTTAAAAATCCGTAATTTTATATGGAGTTTTCCATTATTTTGAAATTTCGGAAATTAAATAGTAAATTTTCAAGATTTACAATATTTTCTGGTCCTCTTATGTGATTTTGTGTTTGTATAAAAATGTCATACAGTTTCAAATAGCGTTATTGCTTCATACCAACTTTGTACTAGTGCAGGCTTAGCCTCATGGGAATGAACATTATCTGCTGCTTCACAATTATTTTCATTTTTTGCATCATCACACGTTTCTTCCATGTTTAGGATACCGCATGCCTCACCATCTTGATTAATGGAAATATAATCATTAAATTTCACACTATACACATCTTCAACGCGCAACCACTGCTCATCTGATCATCAATGAACCAAGAAATAATACCAGGAAACAATTACAGTTTATATAACATATGGATCCCCTTAACGAACATTTTCATTTTGGTCAGGAGAAAAATTTTACAACGATGAACGCGGGAAAGTTACTTTTTGGCGAACGATAGATGCAGGTTTCTTTAACGTTATTCAAATACAATTTGTGCAGGGACCATAGAAATAAAGCGATCAATGCGGGAAAACGATGAATGTGGGAACGATAGATCGGGGTCTCACCGTATAAAAATTATTTCACGATATGTTTGACATACTCGGTGGTGCCGTGGTTTCGCTTTCGGCCAGAGATCTAACGGTCCCTAGTTCGATTCTGGCAGCGTTCGCTTTTTTAGGTCTCCCTTAAAAATTAATAAAACTGTTTAAAATGATTATGTAAGGAATATATTGTGATTCATTTTGTAAAACTGGGATTATAAAAATGTTTTAATGATTATGAAAGAAATTCATCTTGTCCCCTAAAAGTAATCCCATCTAAATGTGCATTGCTTTGTCAACCCTATGATGTGTAATTTCATTGACTCACAATAAATAAATAAATATCAAAATTACCCATATGTTATGCAAAATAAACGTGAAATAGAAACCCGAGAAGATGCAATAAAACTATATTATGTATTTCCTGCTATCACCACCATTCTTTTCTGACATCTTAAAACATTCATGCTTTGCAACAAAATTTTCAGATAAAAGACATTTGTAGATGTAAACAAAATTTTCCCCACAAACAGTAACAGTGGCGTAGCCAAGGGGGGAGGGGGGGATAGGGGGGCACAACCCCCCCATGAGGAATTTTGATGGACAAGAATGGGTTGGTTGTCGATGGTTGTCGAAAGATGCTGTCGCTTTTAACCTGTGATATTGCATTGGGAATGGAAAATGAAATCATCTTAGGTCAAGAGTGAAATTTCTGCTTTTGGTTCACTTTCTAAAGTATACTGCTATTGTTAGTGAATGCTTTTAAAGATTAGAATGCATTACAGCAATGAAAAACAGTTATGACCCCCCCCCCCCCATAAGGAATATTTTGCCATACAAAATGTATATTCTTCACTCCCTTATCACAAACCTGTATACATATATGCGAGTTGCAGTAGTCGTAACCACCACCCCCCCCCCATGAAAAATTTCTGGCTATGCCACTGAACAGTAATGAAAAGACCATATGAATGAAATAAAATTCTGTCATATGTAGTAGCAGATGTTCAAACAATTTGTTTCCATGTTTTTAGGACAAATATCACCCACCCTTCCATCTGTATCTATCTACCATGCAGTGTACTTTTACAGTACACATGTGTAGAAGTAACAAACAAAATGTTTTTCGAAATGTGATTGATAAATAATGTTTCTATTTTTCATTACTTTCATAGATATTCAATTTTATTTCATAGAAATAGTGTTTATTCAATAAATCACATCAATTTTCAAATGCGTATCATTTTGCACTGTTTTATTATTTTTTGGGGGAGAAAAATAGACGGAGCAGACTCCTCAGGAATCGAACCAGGGATCTTCAGATCTCTGGCCGAAAGCAAAACCACGGCACCACCGAGTACAGCAATCATACTGTGGAATAACTGGTATATAATAATGTATCAAATGTTTAAATGGAATTTTCTGGAAAACGCATGAGAGTTGGCGGCTAATTTTTTCCATTTTACTATACTATCGGTACCCTATAACTTATCAACATTTCATCAAGGTTGGTTGGTTGGTTATGTTTATTGGCACAAGGTCCAAAAAGGATGTACTGCGCCAGACTATGTATATAGAGTATAAAAACGATGTCAGGAAAAAAGGATGTTGCATAAAACAAGGAAAGCTAAAAACTGTGAAGTCTAAAAATGATAAAAGCAAACTGTAGAAGGGTAAAAGTGTATAAAGTTAACTAAAGGACATCTGGATAGGGGCTCCCATCCAGATACCAGTCAGACAAAGGTGGACACTTCACACTGAATAAAAAATATTGGTACGTCGGAGAAAAGCGAACAAATTACGGTGTGGGGTTTCACCCAATATTTCGCCAAGTTCGGGATGAGAGCAGTTAAAAAATATGTGGTAAAAATTATTAAAAGCAGTACATGAGGTTAAAAGATGACGAATGGTGAGATGAGTATGACAATGGGGGCACTCCAGAGCAGGCTCACCCAGGAGTAAGTGCTTATGGGTAAGCCTCGTGTGACCTATACGGAGACGTGTCAGAATGGCATCAAGTCTGCGATAGGGATGAGAGGACCAATGTGTCAGGGCTGGGCAGATTGAATGGAGTTTGTTCCCTGTTTCGCAATCCCATTTATCATTCCAGATTCCTTTAATTATGCCAGAGATGCTAGCCCTAATGTCATTATAAGTTAGAATGCCGTTGTATGGGAGTGTAGCTTGCTTGGCTGTGGAGGTATTTTTTTTTCTTGCTAAATTTGTTATATTTTAATTTGTAAGTAGCTGTTTTACTAAGCTGTGGTCTGATTTGGGTAGAGCTATTACTTGTTACCCTTTTCTTTGGTGGAGTTTTTGGGGATGTACAGCAAGGTTTGTTCTGTTTAAGAGTACTTTGTTCACTTGTTAATGTATTGATGGTGGAAATATTTGATGGAGAGTTGGTTTGAATGGCTATTTATTTCATAGATTTTACTATTGCAGCAAAGGATAGGCCAGGTTTTAGTGTACGAGCTTCAGGGTATGAGATTCTTTGTATAGCATGTATTAACTGGATTTCTTTTTCAAATGCCCATTTAGGGTATGACTTTGAATATGATGGGTGTTCCTGTTTACAGTTGGCACATTTTGCAGCTGCAGAGCAGGTATCACTGTCGTGGTCAGAGGCACCACGAGCGCAGGCCGGTGACCCACGACAGAAAGTTTTAGTATGACCGAACTTTTGACACTGGAAGCAACGGATAGGATTTGGTACATATGGTCTTACGGGACATAATAGATAGCCAGCTTTGATATGGGTTGGAATAGTGGGTGACTGAGAAGTTAGGACAATATGTTTAGTGTTGATTGTTTGATTATTACGTCGAATAGTTATTCAACGCACAGCACATACTTTTTCGTCTCCGAGATTTTCTAATATTTCAGCTTCAGAGCAGTGCAAAAGTTTGGGTTCTGATAAGACTCCTCGCGAGATGTTTAGGGATGTGTGGGGTGTCACTGTAACAGTTTTCAGGCCAAAGTTTGTAATCTTCATAATTTTGGAAGCTTGTCTATTGCTTGAAACTTCTAACAGGTCTTCAGATCTTAATTTTTTAACTTTTTTGATTTCTCCTACATTATCGGTGATACATTTGTGTATTAAAAATGGGGATGTTTCATTAAAGTTACCTTCAACATAGTGTACGATGAAGAATCAAGCGCTCATGCTTGTTAATTGTGTTTCAATGCTTTCATTGGTAATGTACAGCGGGGCGTTGACGATAGACAAAGATTTTTTCGAATCCATGTTGGGAGAATTGAGATTCGGACCCGACCACACCACCCACCACGGAGCCCAACGAGGGGGTGTGCATTTGCACACCAGTGCTAGTCAGGTCTATACGCGCACAGTACATCCCTTAGACAGCATCCACCCTTAACGACGTGCCCAGTAGATGTCCGATTGCTTGATCCCTAGCAGTTGATCGAAATCAGTACCACCAGCCGATTGATATACAGGGGAACACTGTATACCTCCCATTTACCCGAAGCCGAGGCCAAAGCAATGTGTTGAAGTTTCTCCAGTGTTTATGGAAATTCCATAATGATGATTTCCTTTACGGGAACACCCCTCAATTACCAGGATCCCCATTTCCCGGGACACGGGTCTCCACGCACGGCAAACACGTGGGTAGTTTTCCGCCAATAGAAGCTGGCGGCACAGGACGACCGCAGCTTCTAAAGGGGGGCCCTCACCTCCACAGAGGAAGGAGACAGCTAAGAGAAGAGGAGGGTAGAACAAAGAAAAGCGAAAGATTGCTGGGGCCCCTGGATTGTGACACCTGTAAAACCTAAACTAGGTTTTCCCCTGAGGGTAACATTTCATCAAACTCAGTGATCCCAACGTCTGAGCCTCCCCTTGTTAGAAAAAAAATTTTAGGGTCAACCTAAACACATCTTTTATTTTTCAGATGGTGCAGCTGCACACTATAAAAACCAAAAAAATTTCATAAATCTTTGCCATGACGAAACAGATTTTGGTGTACCAGCAGAGTGGCATTTTACACTACCTCATAAGGGGAAAGTCCTTGTGATGATTTGGGAGGGACTGTCAAGAGACTAGCAGCTCATGCTAGTTTGCAAAAGCCATGCAATTCACAGATAATAGCACCTCGCCAGTTGTATGACTGGGCAACTAAAAATATTGAGACTTGCGACTTTGCTTTTTTTACCAAGTGCCAACATGAAGCAGATTTACAGCATCACTTTGAAACTGCTAAAACTATCTGCAATACATAACAGCTACATTGCTTTATTCCATTGAAGAAAAGCAGCTAAACTGTAAAAGTATATTCAAGAGCCACAATGCTTAAAACTGCATATATATCCAGTGAACATAAACTGCCCTTGACTGACATTTGGGGATTCGTAACATGTATATATGAGGGAAATTGGTGGGTTGGCTGTGTGTTGAACATCTTTAAAGAAACTGAAGAAGTTCAAATTATGTTCTTGCATCCACATGGACCCTCACCATCTTATGCATACACAGTCAACTCCTGCTAATCCACGACTCTATAATCCGCAAAAGCCTGTAATCTGCGATATATTTCAAATTTACATTTGTAGCGGCATTTGACTGGTAGTATTACTGTTATAGAAGTTATTTGATTGGCTGAATGTTAAAGACATTTATTAATGCTTTTTCACAGGTATTTGAAGTAAATAATTTCATATATTTGAGCATATTATCATGTAATTAAATGTACAGAAACTTATATCCTAAGTTGCATGTGTTCAGTGAATGGATGTAAATAACAAACTCCGAAGCAATGCACCAACCAATCACATCGCTTCACTCTTTTACTGAAACCCAACGAAAACGTTTGCTTTATGATGAGAGAGAGAAAAACTTGCGATTGGTTGTCAAAGACGATCGTAAAGATTGGCCATTGCAATTAAAATTGGGCGAAAATATGTAACATGTTTAACTTTAAACACAAACCGCAATATGGCAGGCGACACAGCAGTTACGCAATTTTCCCGATTCTCCCCCCTACCTCACCCTTTTGATCTTCTGTCTAGTGATTTATTATGCAACAAAAACTTTCTCCACATAACTGTAGTTCTGTAGGAAGAAAGAAAGAAAAGCATAAACAGACCACATGGCCTTTCTCTTTGTTTACATTTAACTGCCGGAGGAGCACCAGCAGAAATAATGAATCATCACACACACATGCATTACATTTCAAGTGCTGATGATGATAACATTCTTTTCCTCTTTAAAGCTTATATAATAGCATAGAATATTTTCACATAACGAGAAACCGAAAGTTACCTTGCAAGATCTAAAATTAATGTAATACTGAGATATCAAATATACAAATGATGCACCATATGCTCCCCCCCCCCCTCGCGAGCGGCCAGTGAAATTCTTCCCTTTCTGATTGAGCTTGTTTATTTTATAATAGATATATTTAGTTAAACACGGTCTTCAAAGAAATCAAAAACAACAACTGCCCTTTAAAAAAAATTGTTTCTTTGTTGAAAAACTTCTGTATTTGGGGTCCCCAACTGTACTATTACTTTTGAAGAAGGGTTAGCTCTGAGAGACAAGTATTTAAACATTTTGCAAAAGCAATCATTTGTCAGTGACCAAGAGTTACTCACAATTGGAAGGCTTCAGGACAAAATTTCTGAAGAAAAATTAAAATCTCTTAAACAAATTACAATCACTGCAATGTTTGAAAAATGAAAAAAAATTTAGAGAGAATTTATTCTTTTAATTTTGTATTAGTAATTGTATTTAATATTAAAAACAGTGTTTTAGTTCAGCAGCATAAATATTTTCTTTCATCTGTCCTTTAAATTCTCTGAAAATTTAATTGTATTATTTATTGTATTTATATTGACATTTAATTGTGTTTTTATTCAACAGCATATGCATTTTCTTTCATCATTTCCTTTTTGTTTACAGTAAATTCACTATAATTTAAAGGAAAATTCTAAATATAAAAATGTAAACAAAAAAAAAATGACCTATAATCTGCAAAATCCTGTAATCTGCACAACCCTTGATCCCAGTGAGTGCAGATTAGAGGGAGTTGACTGTAGTGTAAAGGTAGACATTTTGACAGTAACAAAAAGCAACATATTACAAAAAGTTGATGTAAACACTGTTACAGGAAGAACTTATGCAATTTCCACAAAAGACACTGAATCAACAACATTGGCAATGAGAAAAAAATAGTAAACAAAACTAATTTATACAGTGCATGAAAAACATATCAGGCTTAAAAGTATGAAAACTATTTATACATAACGAAATGGCTGGGTCAGAATGTCTGCTTTATGAAATTTTTGTGTAGGTAAATAATGAAAATTTGGACATTGTTTTAATAATAAAAACTAATAATGTTAAATAGATAGTACTGCATTGCACTTAGATACGAATGTTATTTCTTTTAAAATTCATAACTTAAAAAGTTTTGCCAGTGACAGCTTGAAAACCTGCAATTTTATAAAATAATAGGTGATTAAAATATTAAAAAATCAAGGAAAGGGATATGTTTTGAGATATTCAAGATCAACTTAGGTATATCAAGGATACCTAGATATTTGTATTCCAGTTTTGGCATCATGTTACAAATCCCTGGAAAGCTGAAACCAAGAGCTTTAAAATGTACCCTCATTTATTTATTTCATCAGCACAATTAGAACAGAAGTTATAGGCTGTTTTATGAGGCAAAATATTTCATTTTTAAAAAAGTTTAAAAATTTGTAACTTTTGAAAAAAACGAGGTAGAAATCTAAAATTTGATATTTTGCTACAGGTCACAGTACAACAACTGTGCCAAGTTTTAAAAAAATCTGAGGGGGTCAGGTGGTAAAGTGCCATTTTCTGTGTTGATTTGGCATGGAATGACCCCATAGTAGCTATATGCACTGCAAATTATAAGTATTTATATTGTCTGAAGATTATTTTGGAGAATAGTGTTTTGAAAGACATCATTTGTGTGTAGTAAATACAGCTTCTTTGATTTAATATTCAGAGTTTATGATGAGGCGTTGCTGCCCTATCTAATGCCACATGCATGAAAAGAAAGATGCAAATTCCTACAGTTCAAATGAAATGGCCAAAAGTTGGATTTGTAAAACACTCACTCTCAATGTAAGTTAATGAGGGCTTTGTTAAGTGCTTAGTCTCAGGCAGTCACCTGAACTCGCGTCAGCCCTTTAGGCCCTGATAGTGGGTAAATCACTCACATTATATTATTTGAATTCAGTTTGTCCTAATACACACAAAACTAATAAAATTTGGAAAAGCGAGTTTTGAAAGAATATGGAAATTCAGAAAGAGGGGCAAGTTTAAGAAAAAACATTCATTATGGTGTGTAGAAATAATCCTATTTGATTTCAATTAATGTCATTCACAATTTCTATTTTAATATTCAGTAGAATTAACATTACTTATATAAGCTAGGGCTACTAATTGTTACCTAGAATTTCTTTGAAAAAGAAGTAGGTTTTTAATATGAACTATATATTAAAAGTATATCATAATCCATGCATGGGCATTATTTGTTTTTACTATTTAACTTTGTTGAATAGCACATCATAATCCATGTGTTGGCTCCCTTTGTCTTCCATGTTTCATTATGTCAGAAAATATAACCTAATCCATGCTGTGACAGTTATATTCCCATGGTTTCATTATGTTGGAAAATGTATCAATCCATGTTTATTTATTAAAAGCAAATCGTTCTCACTCTCTTCTCAAGAGTAGATATTTTGATAAATCAAAGAGAAATTTCATAATTATTCTTCTTTTCATGAGTAGCATTTTTGGCCATGACTTAAATTTTAGAGCCTAAATCATTTTATGCTGCTGAAAATCACAAAATATGGCAACTTAGTGCTTATAATCCAGATTCTTAGCACAAAATAAAAAATTTTAAAAATAAATTTCAAAAATTTATTTATCAATTAAACAAAAAAAAAAGTAACATCTTGGCATATTGTAACCACATGATGCCTTATTATTTATACTGTTTGAAAAGTGACAACACAATTCATGACCATAAAAAATATGCCATTGATTTTAATAGCACCATAGTGCTAAAAGTAGAAAAAAGATTTATTTCAAAAATGGAAGATTAAAGTGCCCCTCCCTCCCTCTCACAAAGCCATAATCCTCTCCCCGACAAAAATCCAAAAGCTGCATTACAATAAAGATTTTTAATACAATGAGAAGTAACTTTAGAAAAAGCCTACTGTTTTAGGCAGGTAAGGTTATATCGGACAGTACAAAAAGTATTACAATACAAATTAAAATTTTAGACTTACCTCCAACATCAATATTAACAGGTGGGCGTCTTGATCCTTTCTTTGGTTTTGTTGATCGAGCAGGATTCTAAAATTGAATATATATTACAAATTATTGCATACAAAATTAGAAAATTCAACTATGCAGTAAACTAAAGCGGACTAATGGAAGGAAATTACAGGGTGTCTACCAATGACAGGAGGTGGAAATAGTATCTAGTAGCCTCACGTACGTAAAAAAGTCGGTAGTTTAGTAGACACTTTTAAAATTTTAGTTGCCAAAATAGTAGCATTTTTGCATGGTTTTGTGGTGAAGAAATAAACATACGTCATTTAGCTTCATTTAAGAAGGAATGAATAAAATGATAACTTCATTGTTAAAACTTCAACATTGTTAAAATTTCAAACATTGTTAAAACATTGTTTGAAAACTTCATGCATTACATAACAGAGCATATAGTGCTCTTTATTTTTATAGCACGATTAAAAAATCAGATTAGATCATTTGATGAATGATTAACTGTAGCTTTGAAAAGAAAAGAGTTGACAAAAACCGAAACAGGGTGTCCATCAAAATTGTTAGTCAAAATTCAAGCACATTTCAAGGATTTCAAGGCTCACCTTTAAATTTTTCAAGGACCCTCATATAAAAAATGATCACCATATATTTCAAAAAACCCTTACCCCTATCTAAGAAAAACAGTCATCCTTTCAGGCAGAAAAAGAAGATATGTTTCAAACTTTACCAAACATAGTTAAGTTGACATCTAAAGTCGCAATCTCCATTTTTGGTAAGAAAATGACATGTTACAGATTTAAACCCACCTTTTGAATGCCATGAGCAAAAAGCTAAAATTCTAACTTTACACGCAATTCATGGTTTGAAAGTAATTATAATTTTTTTTTCCCCCAATAGATGGGCTCTGGCCACAAGCCTTTGTAACTTTTAAGGCCCAAACCACAGGCCATTTTACTATGGGGGCACCCAATGGGCAGCCAGAGTTACATTGTAGGGTGTTAAATTGTTTGTGTTGTTAAATTGTGTTAAAACACCCTAATTTAACACCCGAGCTGGGAATTGAGCCCAGACCCAAGGCATGATAGAATGGTAATTACTTAGTGTGTACTGGCTTAAGAACAAGTGCAGTTCTTTTGAATGTTAAATAGCCATATAAAAGTTATTTCAAATAAAAATTTTAACACTAATTTTGAAAAAAATATAAATTTACTTTAATAAGTTGCTAATCAAGTAAGTAATAAAGCTGTAGTTGTAAAAAAAAATAAATAAATAAATAAGTAAGTAAAAACAAGATAAGAGTAATACAAAAACACCAGGTACACCTATCTGCCAATAAGGAAAACTTTTACTGCCAATCTGCAAAGGCTTTTTAGGCACTGAAAATAATCTGCAACATAACTTCACAATAATGGAAAAAAATGTGCTAGGATTCGGTAAGCATATTTTATCACAAGATTGCATTTATCTAATGTTCGTTAATGAGTTAGACATGATCAAACTAATAGAAATTTCATATATAATGTATTGAGAATAAAACATAACAACCTGTTTCAGTTGTCTTGGTTAACAGGCTTGTATAAAGAGAAAAACTTTATGTAAATAGACATTTTGGTAGGTTATTTCAAATTTTACAGCAATAATCCATTGATTAGGACAGTGTTTAAAAAAAAAAAAAACTATTTTTCTAGATAGAATGTAATAGTTACAGTAAAACTTTTTGTGGCATTCTTAGTTTAAATTGCATAGAAAGCAAGAAATGAGTCATCAGTTTAATTATCAGTCCAAAAACCATAGCAGTTTTAATTACATGACGCAGGGTAAACAGTCAGCATTGTTCATTTTTCTTGATATCACAAAAGAGAATATTTTGTCCATAATTTTGTTTATACTGACTTTGGCAAAATGTTTGTAATAAGAGACTCCAAACATGGAAATTAATGCAGCTTTAAAAAAATTTCTGGTTCCTGTATAACCAGATGGAGGGCCATTAAGAAATACACTCTCTGATTAACAGTTCCAACAACGTGTTCATCAGTGCTATCTGTACATCTTAATTGCATTTTGCTCACTTTCGCAATGACCGATCCCTAAATTTCATAGGAAGCTTCTGATATTGGAATTGAAAGTGTGGGTGTGTAACTTAATAAATACAGCAGTGGCGGCTCGTGGGATACAGCAAGTACTGCCGGGCTGCACTTGAAATTATCAGCACATACTTTAAAATAATTTATTCTATAAATTTTCTTAAATTCAGATTAGAATTATGGAATTTCTATGGTAAATTTTTAAAAAATCTCCCGCATTTCAACTGCGAAAGTCGGTACAGCCTCCAGCACTGATTAAGGAATTGGCAGCACCGTTGCCATGGTAACGACTATGTAAGCACTTTCTCCGGCTTAGGCTAGCATACCTAAGATGCAGCTGAAATAAGGTTTTCTGACTTTTGCAGCACTAGTGAATTCGATGAACTGATTGGCTTGGAGGGGGGGCACATCCCCTGTAGACGTTTGAAGGGGGGGGGGGCGAGAAAAACTATAGAGCAAGTAGTGATGCATATTTTAAAAAAATCATCTTATTTATTCTCATTTTTACTCAAAAATATATCCATTTTCATTTAAAATGTTCATTATTAAAGATAAAAAAACTCAATTATGCTGAAAAATGTGAGGGGGGGGCACGACGTTAAAAGGGGAGAACCGCTGTTCTAGCCCATTCTAACGGAAACAATAGTTTTTTTTTTTTTCTTCTTTGTCTGGGAAGGTTGAAAGTATTTAGCTTTATTTGTTACAGAGACGGCCCGAGAGGCGTGCGGGACCCTAGGCGAAGCGCAAGAGCGGGGCCTCTTCTCTATCATGTTTTATGAGATAGCAATAAAATGGCCCAGAAGCGGGGCCTCTATAAGCGCGGGGCCTTAGGCGATCGCCTACATTCGCACCCCCTTGGGCCGGCCCTGTTTGTTACTGTGTCCATGTGTTATTGGAATCTATGCTTTAACCGTTTTGAAACATGGAGCCCCATTATTATCCAGTATGCGTCTTGCTTGAAACTCCGTTTAACACATGGAAAGAAGATGATAAATGACAACCACTAAAAGAAAATAGACCGACACCAAAATTGTCCATAAGAAAAAGGCAGGTTCATTTCAGCATGGTCGTAGCTTCCATTCATCATGATATGCACTATTCTCGTGGCTATAGGGCAGTTTTATTTACAAAAAAATGTTTTGTTGGCCATGTTTAATCATTGAGATAAAAAAAAAGAGCGTTTGGAATGGTACTGGATAGGATGGATTAACCACCATCACACGAGCATGTAAAACACATGAAAGCTCAATCGAGCATTTAAAAAATTCTTTAAAATTTAAGGAGTTGATAAGAAGTGGGAGCTAAATTGCTGACGCATTAAAGAAAAACTCTCGACTTTATATTGCTGAATTTATCAAGAAGGTAAGCCTGAATAGACGCTTCATGCAATTACCCATCAAAGCAGTATTGTTTTTAAGTAAGCAAGAACTGGCATTAAGAGGACAGGGTGAGCGAGAAAATTCTTTAAACATAGGGAATTTTAGAGAGCTTTTAAAATTAATGATATCTGAATCAAAACAACGCTTTTTTATGAGGACATCACTGACTGATTCGCAAGTTTAAAAGAAAGGAGGATTGATTTGACTTATAAAAAATAAGTAAGTTTTCTTTTTTTTTTTTTCTTTTCTTCTCAAGTTATCATTACAAAAGAAAATTCTCAGGAAACTTCGAATCGGACACGGATTATTGCAATTTTGAGGATAGGAACAGCTGGTTGAAATTTATGTCCATTTTATGGAAGTAAAATAGGATCTCTTACATTTATATATATATATATATATATATATATATATATATATATATATATATATATATATATATTATTTTTTCAATTAATTTTTTTTTTTAATCCTGGGTAATCCTAATCCTTAAATCCTGGCCAGCTTTTCAAATTCAGTAACAAAGACTTTCCATTCCTGTCCGGAGGAGGGGGTGGGGGCATATGTTTCTGGCTGCACTAACATTTTTGACCACGGGCCGCCACTGAAATACAGGCATTTTCTTTGCTCAACCTTTAACAATTTGGATTGGAAACCGATTTATATCTAATTTTTTTTTCCTCTCATAAAATTGTATGTAATGTGTTTTCAAATTTTTATATAACTTTGAATTCTTGCATTCAAACAAGCAACTTTATCCAGCTGTGCAGCCACTTCAATAAACAATTAAAAGAGAACCCAAATTTCCTCTTGTATCTGCTATCTGCATACATTTGCTGCCTAGAGTACCTTTGAAACAATATAGTAATTGAAATGCATTCTTCCTCATTTTTTAACAGAAAATGTTTATTTTGAGAATTAGAAAGGGAATTTTTTTCATGACCATAAAAAAGAATCTGCACACAATACTCTTATGAAAATAATTTGCAGATTGTAAAAAAAAAATCTGCAACGTACGTCTTATGTCCCACATTTTCTGTTATGGGGGTTTTAGGAGATGCCCAAAGCAAGCTTTTCTGTGTGGTTTTAGCAGGTATGAGCCTTTTCTAGAATTTCAACTCATAGAAAGTCCACATATGTATAAAAAATTTTTAAAAACAGCGTGGGAGCAACAGTTTTATATTTTTCACCATACAACATACGATTGTTATTTTTCATTTTTAACTGTACAACACAAAATAACAGTTTCATGAATATCATATTAATGAAAATTATCAAATATTATTTTAATCAACACATATGCAGTAAATACTTCAAGCAAATGTTTCTAAGGAGCACAATCAGTTTTTTTAATTCTTTCCTTTTTCAGAAAATATGAAGTGAAAATCTCGTGAAATTAGTTTTTCTGACAAATTTCAAAATTTACTCACATTTAAAAGGAAATAAAGAAAAAAATTGCTCTAGTATACAACAATTTTAACAAACATAAATATCCTTTTTTGTTGGGGGGGGGGGGAGGGACTGATGTAATTTTCTCAAGTTTTGAAGATTCATACTTGCCAACTTTTGGAATTCCCAAGGTGCAAAATAACATGCAAACAACATATTGAACTACTGGCAGCTCAATACACAACTATTTGATAGAAATCATTTCTGATAAGTACTGCTAAATAATGTGCAAATGAAATTTTGAATTTTACTAAATAGCATACGAACAATATTTTAATGATTTTCATTAAATAAACTTGAGTGTTATCCATTTGCATAGTTTAAATAGTATAGAATTTTAAAATTTACTGAACACACAATTAATATATATTTCTTAAACAAAAAACAAAATAATTAAAATTTAGTTACTTTCATCTAAATAAAACATCATACTGGATACAAAATTTAAATGATCTTAAACTCATTAGAAAAGGAAAAAAGCAATTCTGTTATGCATAGAAAAGAATATGTATAAAAAGAACTAAAATTACACCTGAAAAGGAATTAAGAAAAGAAAATCTCATAAACATGCCTCGTTGTTTGCTTTCACAATTTTTTTCCCTACCAAAACATCCTTTGTTTCAATTTCATTATTACTACTATTATTTTGTATCATTTTCATTCATATTTGAATCTGACATCTTCAATTTTTTTTTTCTATTTTACATTTTTAAAAGTGATTAAAAAATAATTTATGGTATTAGAGGTTCAAATAAAAATATGCTAAAGGGAAAATATTAGTTCTCAAGATGGATGGAAAAAGATCAAAATTGGGATGCTGGTGCATACTCAACCGAAATTTTTCCTACCAGAATTTCAATGAACAAACAGCTGATGTAGTCTATTCTTTGGTGGCAGGGGAGAGCCAGCAATTAAGTAATCTTAAAATAAACAAAACTGCGGGAAAAATCTTATGAATGCTAAATTTTAAGAGATTTTTTAAAATAAAATATAAAATCACGAACCACTAAAATAAAAAGAAAAAAGCGTAAAAAGTTTTTCGTAAAAATCCTAGGAAAAGCATAAAAAAAAAATTAGGAGTTTTGCATAAAATCATAAAAATCGGCAAACAGTGTAGACTTTAAACTGAAAGCATACAAATTGGCAAGTATGACTTGTCAATGATTTTACTCTATGTGTTGAATATTCATAAGTGAGGTGGAATTTATATTTCAAAATACCAAATTTTTTCATTTAAACAGGTGTTTAATAAAATCCACTACACTTTGAAAAAGTTGGGTAAGAACGTCATTAAGCTTTATTTCAACAAAAACTCTAAAAATTCTAAGCTTTGTAATCACAAAAAACAGGAATCTATCTATATACCATACATTCCTATTTTTGTTTCCCCCCCCCCCCCCCCCCCCCGATTACCGGCAATTAAGTAATCTTAAAATTAAGAAAACTGTGGAAAAATCGCATGGATGGTAAATTTCAAGAGATTATTTTTGAAAGCAAAATATGGGGCATGATTTATTAGAATAAAAAGAACTTCAAAATTTATTAAAAAGCGTAAAGAATGGTAATTTTGAGTAAAATCGGTAAAAAATGGGTGTTTCCCGTAAAATCATAAAAATTGGCAATTATGAATAGGTATATTTAAGCTGTCTTAATGATTTTACTCTTTCTTAATGTGTTGAAAATTCAAAAGTATGGTGGAATTTATATTTTAAAATGACAAGTTTTTTCATTTAATAAAATCTACACTTTTACAAAACATATTAGACTATTATGCTCCGTTTCAACAAAAACATGAAAAATTCAAGTTTTTTAAAAGCAAAATAACAGGAATCGATTGGTTTGCCAACAAATTTTCCAAAATCACAAATTTTTGGACCTGAAAATAACAAAAACATTTTGTTTTAGATTCAAATTTTTATCATATTCGGCATCATCTGCAATTTTTCTCAATATGTATGCAGAAGCGTCCAACCAGGGGAGGACAACGTGCCCCCAGATATCGTGCTGTTACGGCAAAATAAAAAGAAGGGGGAAAACTAGGAGACACGCAAGAGGCAAAGAGTCTGAATAATATCATTGTGTAGTTTTTTGTAATTACATAAACACAACTCAAAACAGTTCAGAGGTCCCAAAGAATTTGCCTAGCCTCATTGCCCAAATTTTGAATTTCCCAGTTGATTGATTCAAAATAATCTCAACGGCTCTGAAATAATACCATCCGTTTTCGCACAGTCAATTGGGCTTTGCTGAGCGTGTAGTACAGTGAAAATAAACATCTTAGGGGCACATGCAGGTGATGAAAGACTTGCATTTTCGCAATCGCAGATTTCAATTCTGTGGAGTGGCCGCAAAACAGACACAAATTTTGTTTGTATCAACAGTTTCCACCTCTTTCTCCACCTAAAATTGTTCTACAGCAGAGCTGCTGCCAATTTGGCCATGTTCTTCTTTGGTGGAAGAGAGATTTTTCGATGCTGACCAAAAATTCTATATTTTCCAGCATAATTCCTGACTTGAAAAAATTCAAGTACATTTCCTAACTTCTGGACACCCCGTGAAATCTGATTTTCAAATTAGTCGCCTGGAATAAGGTACAAGTAGCCCAAAACTTGAAAATAGTATGAAAATGATGTTTTTCATTCAAAAAAGTCACCCAAGTAGCTTTATCTTTAAATTAGTAGCAAAGTCGCCTTTTTAGTCCCTGGTGGACACTAGAGATGAGTTCGGGCTCATTTTTTGAAGCCTGAGCCCGAGGACTTTTAATCCGAGCCCGCCCGAGCCCGAGCAATATTATTTATGTCGGAGCCCGAGCCCGAAAGTTTAACTAAAGATGAAAAAAAAAACTTAATTACTTCATTGATAGACAATAAATTTTGCCGTTTGTGCAAATTAAAGACAAATACAGTTGCAAATTCCCAATGCACTTTCTAATTCTTTGTATCCATTCTTTATCAAAAAATGTCGGATCTCATGACTAACTAAGGAATATAAACCGCCGTTCTAAAATACCCAAAGAACTTCACGCATCTTCTAGGTGCCCGTGCCTCTATTTTTATTATTATTTTTTTTTTATAAGTAGTTTTATTTTCCTCATGAATCGCCTTTTAAAAACTGTTTCAAGCAGTATGTACAATAAAGGAGAAATTTTTCACGAGCCCGAACACAATTGTGAATTAGAGCCCGAGCCCGGTTTGGGCCCGGGCTCGGGCTGAGCCCGTCTCATCTCTAGTGGACACCCTGAAATTATAAGCTACCTCCCAAACCAACAACAAGTTTTCATTTATTTGTATTATGAGACAGTTGTGTATCATTTAAACATGAGAAACAACTAATACTCAAATTGCAAGTTAATTTATTAGATAACAAGTATTATCAACAAAAAATTACCTACCAGAAGAATGTTGAGTAAAAGGAACAAGAGATAATTATAATATAAATAACAGAACACCTAACAACTCTGACAACAAAGCTTTAAAATCATCTAAATCACATGATATTCTCAAGCATTTCGTATTAAAATTATAACCCAATGATTTGAAAATACAAAATGTAGGAGAGGGAGAAGGAAGGGCAAGAACTAAAAGCTGGTCCCATCACACCCCTCTCTGTGTGTGGATTACATGAAAGCTACTATTATTTAAAATATATAAATGTGGTATGAGGGTAGTCCCACTAGCAGTCAGGCCTTCATTGAAGATGCAATTGAGAATTAATAATATTTTTATTGTTGTGGTGTAAGTTATACAGTTAATAAGCAATCTGGGTTATATAAAAAGCAAGGGTAGAGCAAAAAGGCGTCAAAAAACACTAAGTTCAACGTGTAACTGTATTTAAATGGGGATAACACACTGAAGGTTGGAGACAAAAATTCCGTACGATATGTAATAACACATGACTAACTGGGTAGGAGCAGGGAGTTTTAATAGGCTTGATTGACCATAGTAATTTAGACAAGGCAGTCAAAGTCTAGCAGAAAAAACCATGTCTGCCAGGTTTTTAAAGGGAAAAGACTTTAGACTCATACTAGCTCTGACGAGGCGAGGTAACTGGCTGTTTTGAGAACAAGATTAAATAGTGACAAACACAAATATGAATTTTGAAAACTTAATATAAAAAGCCTAAAAGGGTTTTTATATTACATCTCCCTCCCCAAGACTCTTCCTACACCTCCAGAAAATGAGAAAGGTCTTAAAAGACTATCTTTGCAATTTTTTTTTTCAATTTTTCCAAAATAAAATACTAAAATATTTTTTTTTAACACAATACAATATTAATATGAAACTATTCTATGCCAAACTTCTTATTGACCTTGGCTTGTTATAAAACAATATAAAAGTTCTTACAGTCTTTTGCTTGCTATAAAATAAAACTTTTTTTTTTAAATAAACAATATTATAAAATTATGTACAATTACATTGTTATGAATTTTCGGGGCAACCCACTGTTCTGGTGCTTAAAATAGTTTAAAATTCATATTCAGCACTTCAAATAGATAAATTTTGCTTTTTGTTGCATAAAAATTGGTCAACTAGAACTGGAGATATGGAGGTTTTGGTTTCCCCATTGTTTTTCTATGGCGGTTCTAGAAATCTCGAGAAATATTGGTCTTAGGCCTTCGGTAGCTTCACTTTTGGGGACTTATTTTTGGTGCCAAATTTGGCGGTATTCTGCCAAAAGTCACCAAGCTTGGCGACATTTTAGTCATTTGACGCAATTTTCCCTATGGGGCTTGTAAAGTTGCTTTTTCAGCATTAAAATCACATAATAGCCTAATATTTCTCTTCTAGACTCCATTCAGAAAAAATTCCTCTCTTTAATTTTCAAAAAGTTACACCTTTTTAATTTGTATACGACCCCCATACAAAAACATTCCCAGTTAGATGTACCCGAATACAATGAGGTGATGTACCAAATTTGAGCCTTTCACCATACCACATCTCAGAGATATCTTTAAAGAAAGATGATTGGGGGCTATACTGTCTGTCTATGGAAAGAACGTCGTCGAAATATGAAGCCCGACAAAGCGTTCGAAGGAGTTCTTTTGGCAGACAGACAATCCATGATTTTGAATGTGAATGTTTTTTGCTAGAGTGTAAAAAAGATTTTTGTTCGTAATTTCTGTAGGACCCCTGAAATGTGATCATTCGATGAGATTTTTTCCCATCAAAGAGCCATTGAAAAGTGGTTTAAGTCAGTGTTATATTTATCTTCATATCTCTAAAAATTTTTAAGGTGTAGTTCTCAAATTTCGTAGGTCACCTCATTAGCGTATGGGGCATATTTTACTAACTGGGAATTGTTTTTTATAGGGGTTGTATACAAATTTAAAAAGTGTGCCCTTTTGAAAACTAAAGAGAGGAATTTTTTCTTAACGAAATCTTATTTCCAACCTTATTTTGAACATTTTTTCAATTTACACTGCTCACTCATCTCTAATAGATAAAGAATTAGAGTCGATTACCACCTTTTTGGGACATCCTGTATAATATTTTTAAAATATGCATATAGTATGTCTGGTGTCGGGACACCACTGTAACATAATGAATCACATAAAAATGTCAATTTAACCCATTAAGTACTAGGGTTACCGTATGGTAACAGCAAACAATGGTTTATAGTATGGTCACATAAAGGACTAGCGTGACCGTATGGTCACCTGGCCATATTTACGAAATCTCGCATCTGACATCTGAAAAAATAGAAAAGGACATTCTCACTCAAGTAACCCCAATGAAGTTAATTCAGTTAAGGGGAAAGATTGGGGGGGAGGAAGGGTAAAATCTCCGTCCTTAATGGGTCAAAAAAAAATCCTTAATTCTGAGAGGAGAGGTTTTTTAATAAATTCAATATTTGGAGGTGGAATATAAAATACTTTCATAACCGGGAAATCATAAGAAAAATAAGTCAAAGAGAAGAAGAAAAAATAAGTCAAATAAGTCAGAATTTTAGAATAAATGAAGCTTAAGAAATAATTTTATAGTCATCATTTTAGAATATTGAAATAAGAAAATTTTTCCTTAAGCAAAATAATATTCCGTTAGATGTTCAGGGACATATTATATTTGTGAAACAATGTTCTTGAAGGTTGAAACTTCTTCATTAATTTATTTCATGCACTTTTGCTTGTAAAAGTACAGTGTCCAAAATTAAGGTTACAAAACATAAGAGATAAAAAGTAGATTTAATGCATTTGAAATTGGTATAGTAGAAGACCCAAAATCCACCAATCTGAAAGGCTCTAAAATCTGCACTGTCTGTTCAATGTAAACAATGAAATCCATAGTTGCCAACTCTTCCGATAAAATGGGGAGATTTTTAACCTCAATTTTTAAACAGTTTTACCTTGAATAAAAAATTTGGACTTATTTTAAACATAAGTAACTAAGTAAAAATTAGTGGTGGAAAATCTCCCGGTATAATCGGGAGAGTTGGTAACTATGGAAATCTGTCCTGCAACTGTGAGGTCAGAAAACTGCAGTATAACCACAAAGTAAAACTAAATAAGCAATTCCCACTTGAAAAAAATGATATTTTAGAATTTGGGAGCTCTGACGATAATATTGATATCCTTCAGATGACTGACAGAGACATAACTGACACTGAATTACAGTCACATTATACAGACTCTGGCACAGTAACAACTCTATTTAAACATTGTTTAATCAAAAGATTGATTAAATAATGTTTAATGAAGGTTTGGCACTGTAAGAGTAATAGCTCAAATTTGTAGAGCAGCAGAGCTGTATTACAGAATAGGAAAAATGACAGCATACCCAGGGTACGAATTGACAGGGGGGGGATGCTGGGATCATCCCCCTCTGAAGAATGTAATATCCTTGCCTACAGAAATATTAATAGTTCTCTGCCAGGGATACTATTTATCTCCTGCTACAGAAATGTTAAATGAATTTCTGTCCCTACAAGTTCAACAGTACCTAACGACTTCAAGTATTGAGAGAGGAAATTCTTTCGTTTACTAGACAATCGAGCAAGTTACAAACACCCCTTTGAAAGAGATATACACATGCCTGATACTACTTCTCATTCTGTAGCTGGAGTCAGGCTTCAAGGGAAGACTGTGGAATGAATGAACAAACACTATTCTGCCACAAACCAAATTTGGGGGTAGAGATAGAATCGACATAGGCAGGAATATATGTGCATAGAAAACCGGAAGTCCACTTTTGTTTTAAGTCACTTCTCAGACATGTTGGCAACTGCATTTGTAATGTAATACCTAATATATTATGTGAGTGGAGCATTTACATCTTCCCTCCCATTTCTTTCTTTTCTTTTAAATGTCCCCTCCTGGAGAATGTTTTCTTTCAAATCTTCCCCCCCCCCCCAGGAGAAAATGTTCAATTTGCACACTGAGTATACACCCTCCCCACCAAAAAACAACTATAATTTGAGATGTTAAGTCTTAAACTACTACAGTATTGGACCCTTTATCCAGAATTCCGAAAACCGGAAAGTTCCAAAAACCGGCACTTTCCCCAATTTGTTTTTTTTTTTTTTTCTTTAAGGCTCACTGATCTAGATACCATATTTTTTTTCCACTACGTAAAATCTCGACTATTCGGCATTCAAGTAACCGGAAAATTTTGGCTCCAACCCCCCCCCCCCTTGGGGGGAGGTCTTCTCCATTGACTAATTCCTACTGCGAATCACAGCTGTCCAAACGTAGAACAGGAAAAGAGGATACAAATTTCTAACTGCTAGACGCTAGAGGTTATCAATAATTCCACGAATCCTGGTAGTATAAAAAAATAAACAGACAAAATGCTCACCAAACAAATATGACGGACACACGTTACAAAAACAAAACAATTTACAGCTGTGCCGGCGAGCACGGAGAAAAATCAGTTCCGTACCAATAGCCAAAACAGAAAAAGTGCTGATTACATATTTATAGCTAGTGAGTCCTGACCTACTTATTTTGCCCATCTGCATTCTGATGATTCAACAGTGTTATCTCTGAAGAGAAGCTCGAGAGGGAAGGAGGGGGGACAGAGAAAACATTACTGTTTGTATTTATTTCATTAATCATTCTCTTAGTTTAAAGAAATTACCTGTTAGAAATCGATAAGTGGTTTTATTTTTAATTTACTATTATTTTTCTCCCCAACAATGCAATGGTATTATTGCCTTGTAACACTGCAATATAAACGAATATTATCATAAATACAATTTAAAACTTTGTTAAGCCTCACCATGGCACAGTGGTTATGCCACTGAAAATGGTTGATGGCCGAAGTGTTAAGGTCCCGGGTTCTGGTCCCATCGCGCGGCTGTCAATCTAGCGATCTGGAGTTTTGGTAGGTTTTCTCCAGATGTAACGTGAATGCGCGTTAGAACCCCTTAGAAAGTCCTAACGAGGCACCCCCCCCTGGCAGATCGCCCTAGTGTAGCGTTGCCATAATCACACATAACATATAAAATTTTGTTAAAAACACACAATTAATAATAGATCAGTACACACGTGTGTACCGAACTATTTTTATGTATGAGTGTTTTTCAACATGCATTGATTAACATTCCAAAACATTTCCGATTAAATTCCCCCCCCCCCCTTAACAGCTTTGTCGAAAAACTTTTTTTATTACAAGCTTAACTATCCGGAATTTTCACTTATCCAGCATTCGGCATTTCCCGTGCTTTCCGGATACTCGAGCTTTTACTTATTTAAATTGTGTCCCTGTGTCCTTTTAATTAAACAGTTTTTCCTTTTCCTATTATGGGTTACGTTACAGCTGCGTGTATTAGGGAGAAAGCAGGCGGGTTACTTCTCTATTTCGGCATGCCTCAGATTGTCTTGATATTTTTGTGGGGAACATTGAAACAGCTAAAGATTAATGAAATGGTCAAACAAAATAAAAAATAATTTTGTTTTTTAAATTTTGTTTCGTAATAGTGGGCATTTTCTCAACGTATTTTCGTAATTAAAGCTGAAAATTCGAGCTGCTTTATGGGGAGCTCCAATTATGGAAGCCAATACTTCCGACAGAGATTTCACTAGTTATACGCATATTTTTTTCTTCAATATTTAACCATATTTTAAAAGGGCTGCAACTGGTTTTAATTGTCATCACAATGATGTTATCAATGCAGCGAGCGAGGTATATTGTTTTTGGCCATCACGTAAGCTATATAATGTCTACCGTCTTTGTAATCCATATGCGGAAGCGAGGGTGCATAGCGGCGGGAGCGGGGACCATGGTTCTCTCCCATAGCGATGGTTCTGCATATCTGACAGAATACGTGGATACCGTGATTCGCAGCATTAAAGTTTTATTTTACAGTAAGTTTTGATAAATTTAATTATTTTTATTTTAAAATCTAAATTCTAATTATTACTAAATTCTGATTATTTTAAAATCTAAATGAATGCCTTACTATTTACATAATTATATGCAGTAATTATCATAAAAGCTACTTGTACTTAAAGACCGGTTCTTTTTTAATTGTACTGTGCACAAAGGGTTAATTTTTCGGCAGCGACCCGAAAATCGGCAAATTCCATAAACCGGAATGAGGTCTGTCCCGAGGTTGCCGGATAAAAGGTCCCATACTGTATTCAACAAATGTTTAAGAAGTTTAAATAATTTGCATATAATCTCACTTGTATGTAATATTATTCCTTTCTATTGTCTTATTATGATTCTGATAATAATTTAAGTAATATGACCTACTTATTTTCTTAATGCATTATTATTATTATTATTATCTGTGTGGAGGTGCAGTTAAATAGTTTTCCTATTGTGACCCAAAAATTCATAAAATTCTAAAATTCGCACAAAGCCTGGAACCAAGCTGTGCAGATTTTGGGTCTTCTACTAATATCAGCTCTGACTGTAATGCCAGAAGGGCCCTTGGAGGTGATTTTTGACATGCAATGGCTCTGCCTAGAGCATTTCACAAGTGCTCTATAGGACTGAGATCTGCATACTTCACTAGGCAATACAGTGAAAATCCTTTTCTTTAACAGTTGTAGATAATCGTTCTATGTCTACAGTTGTAGATTCAAGATAATCGTTGACTATAAAATTTTGTACACTTTAAAATTAAAATCTCGCAAAATGATCAAATGTTGCCAAGCCTGGCAACATTTGGTCATTTGGCACGATTTTTCCAATGCGGCTTGTAAAGTTAGTTTTTCTACATTAACATGCATAATAGCCTAATATTTCTCTTCTATGACATAATCAAAATTCCTGCTTTATGTGGAATCTTTGAGATACATTCTTCTAGAAGTTCTTTGTAGCTTTTGCGACACCTATAAATACACCATGCACTGCATGGCAGATCCCCAGTTCAGTGTGTTATCGAGCTACCGATGTGTACGTTGCTTTGCTCTGTGAATGATGTTATAGTTTGCTTGCTTTTTGAAGCCTTGTTTTAAAGTGCTGTGAGTAAATTCTTTATTGTTGAGTCTTGAGGGACTGCTTGCAATATCCCTCGTATGTTTCCATTAAATTTTTGCCTGTGGAAGTGTTTCATTTTCTGTGAGAAATACAGCATTTGTGTAAGCTTCTGATCCAAGCGGCCTGTTAAAAGCACATTACTGACTGATTGTGCTTGTGAATATTGTACAGCTGATTGTTTGACAAAGTTCTAGAAGCAATAAAGTTTGTGTTTCATTCTGACTAGCGGACTCTTTACTAAAACTTTCTACACCAACTGGACTATACAGAAACAATACAATTTGTGGAAGTAACTGACTGTATGATTTCAACTGACTGTTTGATTTCATTCATTGGGAAAAGTTTTTCTAAATTTCCTAAGTAAATTTCATTCACATACACACTATTTGTGTAAATAAGTCGAAGCTCAAACTCTCGATAGACTTTAGTTTGATTCACATATTTAAAAATGCAAAGAGATATTAGTATTTCTGAAATTTCGGACTGCTTAATACTTGATTCACACATTTATGAAGAGCAAAAGTTGTTC
Organism: Cheiracanthium punctorium; assembly: GCA_038373885.1. Lineage (NCBI taxonomy): Eukaryota > Metazoa > Arthropoda > Arachnida > Araneae > Cheiracanthiidae > Cheiracanthium > Cheiracanthium punctorium. Next base: position 88,840 of record JAWZYV010012587.1, on the reverse strand, counting down.
CTAACCGAAACTCAAAAATAATTCTGACTACTTTTATGCATATACAAATTTTTGAAAGTAGTACACTTGAAACTGAGAACTGTCTAACACTATTCCATGGTTTTGCATTGTACAAATAAGTACTTTGAAAATTGAAAAATTTCTAACTGTTCTTATTAATTTTACAGCTTTATAGTTAAAATAATAGAAAATTTACAATTTTCAATTTTCAAAGTACTTATTCGTACAATGTAAAAGCATGGAATAGTGTTAGACAGTTCTGAGCTTCAAGAGTACTACTTTCAAAAATCGTTCAAAGCTCTGAAATTGTTCACAGCTCAAAAATTTCAGACTGATCTTGGTTAGGGGGCACTGTCCAGGATTTATGTTCCAGGTTAATAATTAAAGAGCAATTGTTATTTAAGCTTTTACAGATTTATTTAAATGTTACAATTATGTTGTCAACATTTAATAAGTTGGCCCAATTCAGCATATTATGTTATTTAAATCATTAAGGAAATGTTTTTGGAAAGAAAAAAGAAAATTCAGTGAGGCAGTCATAATCTATATATTTAAGTCTTCATTAGCTGTGATTTGCACAATGCATACTGGTAATTGTACTTATTGTTGAGATCAGGGGTGTAGCCAAGGGGGGGGGGTTAGGGGGGTCATAACCCCCCCTACACACACACACACACACACACACACACACACACAAGACATTTTTTGCCATACAAAATGTATATTCTTCACTACATTATCACACATATGTATACATATATATGAGTTGCAGTAGTCGTAACTCATCCCCCCCATGGAAAATTTCTGGCTACGCCCCTGGTTGAGATTATATGTTGTACTAAAACAAAAAGATTGATTTCTAGACAAAAGAAACGGAATTAAGTAACTCACTGACATAGAGCGACGAAGAGATCGAACAATTGGTTTCCTAGTTCTTCCATGAGAGTGTTCTGATGATTCACTTTTGTCATATGCTGAATCAGTTGAAGTAGAAGATTCATTGGCTAAAATTAAATTAACATAAACCACTATAAGAAAATGCTGAAACTAAATTACACCTGTAAAACTTGGCAAATAACTCTGTTTTACTGAAAAAAATGTATACATCAAAATGTTAGAATGTTTGAAGAATATTCGTTAGTAAGAGCTTAATGACATGAAAACTCCTCCTCTCACAGTTATAATTACATTAAATATAATTTGTCTAAAGGCAATACCAACAAATTTAATAAAAATTTCTCTCAGAATTTAAATGTGAAGTTTGAAAAACTTAAATTAATTCACTATAAGAATAATAAGGATGTTAGTGATACATGAATGTGTAATAAAAAAAACTTCCTTCTTCAAACTGTTTGCCTTTGTACAAAGATTCAAGAAGTTATTTAAAAAATGACAATTCTAAAGTACTTAAAAACAAGAAAGGTTAAGAAAGGTCCGTCTGTTTAGTTTGATTTAAAAACTCTGAGCTTTCTTTCCGATCGGGTAAATAAATTAGTATATCTGCATATTTTCTTTTATACATTACAGAAATGGAATGACATTTAAAAATATCTTAGTAATCAGGGGTTGATTTGGGAATTTTCTTTACAGGCCCCATTTTTTGTGAAAACTGTTTATTTTTATGAATTTCAACATCTATTTATGTGAATTTTCATACCAATTTTTGTAAGTCGCTTTCTTTTTAAAATAATTTATAAAACAAATTAAAATATAAGGTAAAATGCCAATGAAAGGTTGTTTTAATCGATTGTATTTTTGTGAAGGGGCTGTTTTAATCGATTGCAACTTTGTGAAGGGGCTGTAAAATGGACCCACATTTTGTCTATCGATCACTGATAACATAACTACATAGTTTAAAACCAATAAAAAGATGATACATTTCAGATACACTTTAAAAATAAATAACAAAAGGTGTTTACAGATACATTCAAGACAACAGGTATAAGAGATATATTCAAGACAATGGTATTAATATTGGCAGAACAAGGCTGACAATAGTAACAGGGTCCTAATATTTATTTTTGTGCTGCTGCCACCTTATCACTCTCTCAGACTTATATAAGCCAAAATGAATATTTTCAAATTGCATACATCTGAATTTCCATATTTCAAGGTAAAAATCGCTTAGTAATTTAAGTTCATACAACATTACATTTATGATTAACTTTCATACAGTAAAACTGCTGATAGAATTAACGAGAGAGTAGAACATTCTTCTCTTTCTTGCTTCATAGTATATTTTGAGAGAGAGTGCAACCCTTTCACTAACCTATTGAAGGGGATGGAAGTTATTCTGCAGAAAATTATTTTTGCAAGATATGTTTTCAGAGATAAAAATACATTAGGATAAAAAATTTTCAATGAAAATAATTCTCATAAAAATAGCTTCATGACCTTACGGGTTTTGCTCCCCAAAACTAAGACTTGACACCCCTCCCCTCCCCTAAAAAAAAGGCTAGCCCTGTGGCAGAATTCATTGTTCTTCAGCATTTAAATTTTAAAAACCATAAGCATTCTAGTTCTGAGTCATTGTACACTAGCTTCAGAAAGGCTCACATACTTATTTTTATAAAAGAAAAATTTGCAATAAAATATTTAAAGATTAATTTTAAATTTAAAACAGCAAACAAAAGATATGTAGTTACTGAATTAAGATCATGCTAGACTTGAAATAATGCACTTAGAAAAAGGATGTTAAATTCAACAGAAGTTATGAATAATTATCATCAATTTGTGTGTTGTGTTAAGGCAAACATACACACAAGGTATCTACCTGGAAGAGGGTGCCTTGGGCAGAAGACTTAGGGGTTCTAACATGTACTCATGTTGCCTCTAGAGAAAACCAATCAAAACACCAGACCATTACTGTGATTTCCTGAAGAAGTGCCAAATCAGCATAAACACGGCACTCAAAGAAAATGACACAAAAAATTTAAACTGCACAGAAACACTACTCTAAAATGTGACATCACCATGAACATCACAGCTACAAAATCTTCCCTATGGCATATCACTTAAGAGAAATGAAAGAAATCAAATCATAACAGGAAAATAAATTTTAGGCAAGGTTAGGAAAAATTTTATGAAAATGTACTTTTATTTACCGACTAAAATCCATTTATGTAATACTCATATTATGTTATTAAAAAAATGTATATAGATATATATTAAATTGAATGAAAGTTTTTAATTTTACTTTTGTTAACATAATTGTCATACTAGCACTCTGAAGAAATCATGGAAGATTTATGATAGAAAGGAGAGAGAAGGTGATGGGTTTGGAAAGATTGATCTGGGGACAGAGAATTAAAACAGAATGTGTTTAGCCTAATGTGAAAAAAAAAAAATGTTACTCTTCTTAGATCTCTTGGAGCGATTAAGGCACTCAAGGAAAAAATTACAGACACATGATAAATTCAGCAAAGTTTACAACTGACTGGTCTCCACTGCAGAGCACCAAAGTGATAAGCTAATATTTCTTGATATGAATGGAATAATTTTGTAACTCACATAAGTGATGCATCGGTAGAAAATGCTGCATCTGCTGAAGTTATAAGTTCTAAATATGTAAATGCCATTTCTTCCAGAAATTAAGGTAGACTGACAGTCACACTATAAGCCAGAACCATGGACTTTTACACTTCAGCTGCCTACCATGTTCAACATCTTACTCACTTAGAAATTATGCCACAAGCATGGCTATCAAATACACTTATGTGGGGTTTTTTTTTATTTTTTATGACCAATAAATTACTGAAGAACATAAAAGTATAACCACTTTCAGTAAAAGAAAAAGTTGCACATGATGCAAAATGTATCAGAACAATATTAAATTTTCACAGTAGGTTTTATTTAAGAGTACAAATTTGAAATCATGAAATACCAACATTTTAAAATCTGATGTTTACAAAAGTCAGGACATTCAAATATTTACAGAGCAATGATAAAAACTTTGTATGCAAAAGACTTATGTTTTGTCCAGTCTATAAAAAAGGTTCAAGAACAATGATTTTTCTTTTTGAAGCAAATTTTGCTGATGAATGATTAACTATTTTGTTTCTGAAAGGATCATCCAGATTTCATGAGACTCTTGTGTGTTTGACATTTTTATTTGATTATAATACAATCATTTTGAGTCATTTAAAAGATCATAACACCACTCAACACAATTTTTGGATAAAATTTTAGTTTCTCCCGAGTTACAAATAAAGGAAAAAATAATTTTACTGATCAAAGTTTGCTTTTGTAGAAACTAGAGCAATTTTTTGAATATGCAAGAAAAATTACTGATTTTTATATTTTTAATAATGTTATTTTTAATTATAATTAACAAAGTTTTTGCTGAGCATCAAAGTCTGATATGCTATTGTTTACAACAATTCTTGAAATAAACAAGAATTGTGATAAACAATAGCATACAGATATAAAATTATACGTTATCAAGTTAAAAAATAAATATTTTTAGTAGTTCTTTTGTGTTTGCATGGGCTTTCTGGATTTTGAGGTTAAAATAGGCTTCATAAGATTCAAATTTGCTGCCAAAGGAAATTTTTCGCTTCTTATTTTAATAAATTCACCACAAATAAAGTACCGTATTTTCCGGCCTATAATCCATGGATTATCTGTAAAAAAAAACTTAAAATTTTTAAGATGCATATTATACGCCGCCGAGGATTATCTGTTTTTTTTTTTTTTATTTCTTCCCCTAAAAATTTTTAGTACAGAATTTACAACAAAATTCAATAACAGATGGCTCCAGCAAAATGCATCTTCCAATTAACATTAAAATATTGAGTTTTTACTAAACTGTAAATACTTTTTAACATTCCGTTTAAAAAGAGTATGTATTATATTATTTTTCTTAGAAGGAAAAAATATCTAGTAGCATACGTAATTGAATAACGCATTAATACTGTTTCAGTTTCAAAATATGTTGTTTTAATTGCCATCCTATGTTATTTCTAATTTCTGTATAGCTTAAAACATGAAACATTTTTCCTCTGCACTTTATTCACTATCCATCCATAAATAAATAAGCAGCTTGCAAAAAGACAGCTGAAAAGAATAAATAGCAAGCATCTCACTGTGTGTATAATTCTGAAATAAAATGTTTGTGTTAACACTCGAAGATGGCTTATCAGCAAAATCATTTGGGAGGGGGAATCAGCCAGACATAGGAAGTGAGACGGCTGTTTTTGTTTGAATGCGCGGATAAGAAAAACAAAGCTGGAATGACCTGTTAAAACCAATAAAAATAATTTTCCTTCTCAAGAAAGTAATATTATCTCAAGAGTTGTGTATTATGTTTTTTTTCTTTTGACATGTATGGCTCTATAATATTTACGGTGTACGTACACATGGCCGGCACAGGCTAATGGCGGCACAGAGCCCCACGCAGCACCAGAGTTTGTTTTTTTTTCGGGTGGGGGTTGAGGTTAAGAAAATAAGCTATTTAATGTAAAATTAATATTTTTATTCCTACTGGAAAAAGGGGCAGTTCGGCAGTCTTCTCTTTCATGGTTTAGTGTATCTGAAAATATAACTAAAAAATAAATGTTTTTAAAAAATATGGATAGAAATAATTGAAGTTATCTCCAGAAATATTTAATGTGTATGCAACATGGGCCGTGCAGAACATAGCACCAGCCCTGTATGTTTATTTGGATGAGTACTGAGTGAAACGATATAGCAGATGTTCCCGTTTTGACTGCGGATATACGGCACTGCATACTATCTGTAAACAATGTTTTTTCTTCACTTAAAAATGTGCATGCGGATTATACACTGCCGCGGATAATAGGCAGGAAAATATGGTAGAATGAATCTAACATCCTGTTTACACTGTCTTATTGCCATGTTTTAACTTATTAATACACAAGGGCAGTTATTACAACTGTGATAGACAAACACTAACTACCGTGCCCTTCATAAATAATATTCAATTTGCAAGTGGGTTGATCAAAGTGCTACACCATCTGTTGCTCATAAAATTAATTAAAATCTTTAAAACTTACTTATCAAAGTAAATGAGACAAAAGCAAACTTAAAAAAATACTGAAATTTCCATTTTTAGCTTTTAATGTCTGAAATCAGAATTCAATTAGAGCAAAATCCCCCCCATAAAAAAAACTTTTTTGTCGACTTGTGTAATCAGATTGCAATCCATAGTAATTAATAGAATGATAAAATACTGTACAGTTCCATTAAAATATATTTCTCTAAACCATAATGACCTTTAGTTGGTATGATATTCCTGCTCTTCCCCCCTATAAGCAAAATATTCTTGGTCATCAATGCATCATTTACATTGCTATTTGTTGAGCTAACTTCCAATAATTCTCTAAATACATATTTCCTGTTTCTATGAAGAGTTATTTTTTTAACATTTTGAATGTCTTTATATTTTAGTGCTCCAGTCTAGACATAAAAGAACTTCGAAAAATTTGTGGAATTTTAGATTATTATTAACCTCAATTTTTCTCTTTTTACTGTTTAGAAACTTAAATAAAAAAGGAAGCTACATGCAAAAAGGAAAATAAAAGAAAATGACCAAATAAATGATCTAAACTTTGTACAATGCAGTAAGCATGCAATGTAAACAAACTTATTGTAACTAAGTATGTAATAACTAAATTCTTTTTATAGGTTATCCTCTTCTGAACAAGAGGATGCTACTAATGAGGCATAGGAGATGAAAGGGAGGGGGGGAGGAACCTTTAGAGGGAGAGATTTATTAGAAGAATACCACACCATTCATATGCGAAATACAAGTTTATCCGACTTCAATTGCTATATCAAAAAGAAAACATATACTTTGTGTCATTACATAGTTCGCATACCCGTCACATTGGCTCAACTGACATTCATCTGGAACTGCTAATAACCACGAATTTAGCAAGCATGTACAAAAAGATTGGTCTTAGGTGATAGCTTGGGAATCTAACTCAACTAAAAATTATTTAAGTAGTTTTGTTATGAAGTGACATTTATTTCCTTTCAAATATATTTCAATTATTTTTTAAATAAAAACACCTTTATCAATTAAAAATCTTATTTTCCTTTTTATTCATTTTTGTTGAGTATGGCTTGAAATCAATTTAGCTTGCAAAAAAATAATGTTGTATTTTCCTATGTCAATATTTTGTAGCTGAAACTATTGCAGTTAACACAAAATTTGTCATGTATGTGAGGTTTGTAACAGATGCTCAATAAAAAGTTTTTAAAATTCTTAACTCTCTGCGGGTAAGGGGCCAAAACGTTCTGTTTACACATCCCTCCTAATCTCAAAGAAATATCCATAAAATTCATATTCTAAAATGTAATGAACAAATACACCCCCCAAAAAACCTTTGAAAATTTTGAAATTCACTTCTCAAGATGAGTATGTGGACATCATTCCCTTTTTACACATCTTTCTTGAAAGAAAAAGAATTTATCCAAGAATTTCTTGCTAAAAAAAAAAAAATGTGAATAACTTTTTAAGCATTTCTTGCCATTAAAAATTTGTTACTCTTTTTTTTTTTTTTTTTTTAACTTGAAAAAAGAAGCACTGATGGTCTTAAACCTATGTTTTAAACCCTACATTGACAAAACCTTAAAATTTAACTCTGATTTTATCATCCCTTTCTATTCGGAGGTGGAGCAAACCAAGAAATTGAGTATCTTTTTTCCAAAATTTTGCCTGCATAAAGCATTAAATTAGACTTTGTATAATTTAGGTTGCAAAATTAAGACAGTGAAATAATTGAGAAAATTGAATTTAAACTCCAGTTTTTTCCAAATTCTACATCTTTTAAATTTAGTTACATATAAAACATTTTGTGAAAAGGAAACTGATGTAGATCATACAAAAGTTTAAACTCAGATTAACCTTTTGAAATTTAAAAAAAAAAAAACTAATTTTTTCTTAGCCCAGGTATATGGTAATAACAGGGGGGGGGGAAGAGAGAAAGTATCTAAATATATAGGAAATTTCCCGCAATCTCATTGATTTAATATTGAAATGGAAACCTCGGTAACTGAACATTGGAAAATATGTAGATCACTGTGGACAAACACTGTGGAGTTTTACAAGGCTTTCTCCAGATGTAGCTTGTATATGTATATGAGCCTCTTAAAAAGTCCTTTGTCCAAAGGGAGATAGCTACCGTGTAGCTTTGCCTTAACCCAAGACAAATAAACTAAGCGTCTCTCTGTATAGTGGCTTCACAACCTGAAGTATGATCACAGGTCTCTCCTCTGTTAGCTAAGTTGCTTTAAAGTTCCCACTTTAATACTTTTATTATGATGAAGTTGAAGATAATAGTTTTAAGCAACTGTTTTGAAAATAAAAATATGGAAGCAGCAGAGTTAATTTTTTTAAACTACTTAATTCTGATAGTGGAATTTTGAGGATAATACCCACAGCATTGGCCTCACACATTGATGTTTCACTAATTTAAACAAAAGACCACCAAAAGACTATTTTCAAGGGAGTAAAAGAAACAGTAAAAAAACAACATAAGCCACATTTACATCTACCATTATCTTTATTTAGAGCTGCTGCTGCACCTGGTGAAGCTAAAAGAGTTTCTCCAGCTGGTTCATTTTGATTAGAAGAATTATTTTCTTTTGATTTTAGAAGTAAGTAAACCATAGCTTGCTTATGTTTTCTAACTTTTTGCAATAATTCTTCATAATGTGACTGCTGAGCTTCTGTAAATTTCCTTTAAAAAAAGAAAAAAAAAACATTTTAATTTTTTTTCTTGATCTATTTCTGGAACATTAATCGTTAAACATATCTCAATTATAAAGGGTGTCCCAGAATAGTGGTATACACTTCAATTCTTTATCTATTGGAGATAAGTAGGCAATCGAAAATGCGAAAATGTTCATAATAAGGTAGGAAAAAAGACTATTTTAAGAAAAAATTCCTCTCATTAGTTTTCATGACATTGCACATTTTTAATTTGGGTAAGACCCTTGTACAAAATTTGCAATTACTAAAATGTGGCTTGTACATTAATAAGTTAAGGTGCAAAAATTCTCTTTCATGATAAAATGCCTGCCTCAGATATCTTTAAACAAAGATGATCTGGGGCTATACATGAATCAAAATGTAAACATTTATTACTTGAGTGAAAAAAAAAAAAAAATGCTTCAATAATTTCTGTACGATCCCTGAATCGTGATCATGCTAGATGATATTCTTTCCATCGAGAGCCATTAAGAAGTGGTTTAAGTCGGCAAATATTTCACTTCATATTTCTGACACTTTTTCGGATATAATTCTCAAATTCTGTACATCCCCTCAATAGTGCAAGGGACAGATTTTACTAATTACTGGGAATTTTGTGTAGAGGTTGTATACAAATTTAAAAAGTCAACTTTTTATAAAATTAACCAGAGGAATTTTTTTTAAGCAGTCTTTTGCCCTATTTATTTTGAACATTTTTTTCGATTTACATTGAAATAATGTTCTTATCTCTAACAGAAAAGGAATTTAAAGTGTGTTATCCCCTTTATAGGACACCCTGTATAAATGTACAAGAGGCTTTAGAATAATTCGTATGATTGAAGGAAATAAAAGGAGGACAAAATAAAAATTACCTGATTCGTTCTTCCACAGCTTTCTGTTCATCTCTCAAATAGTTTGACACTTGATTTTGCACTTGCTCAATAGAACTATCTAAATTGCTATTTCTTAATTCAATGCCTAGAATAATGAAGAGAAATACATTGCAATGAAAATGCATACACTGAATTCTACACACGGTTTCAAAATAACACCAAGTTAAAAAAAAAAAAAAATTCCAATATTCATTTTACCAACAGTAAAGCCCCGTTTCCACTAGGCCTTTATTTTCCCTATTGCGCTTACCGCCGCTAGAAACTTCACCGCAAGCTGCTGGTTTCGTCCCTACGGACGGTTTTTATCGGAATAAAAGCGTTTCATTCCTAACCTCTAAAGTCTTAATCTCGTCACCCCATTGGCTGGTTCCACGCTCTCTCAAGGATTCCAATATGGCGGTCGCGAAAGTGAGAAAGTACGAGAGTTACATATTTTTTAAGGTTAAGTAGGCTCTTAATTTTTTTTTTTTTTTGTTCAAATAATCATCAATTTTCAGCACAGTATTAAAAATTGTTATAAATCTGCTCTGGACAAAATTGATAGAATCAATTGACCTAAAAAATCTAAAGGGAAAAAAAAAAAAAGACTCTGCGCTCAATCTCTCTCTCCATGATGTCATGCACTCATAATAATTCTGCCATCCTTCCTTTTGAGTATTTTCATCCCTTATGTTTTAATTAGTCAATCTTTTATTAATATTTCTATTTCTTTTGGCTCTCGGCTATCCGAGGTGTTGCGTAGATCTGTGACAAGATTTGTACAAATTAACTAGTAACATAAGTCAGGCTGTGCCTAGCGTGGTTAGGACCATAGGCGTAGAGTTATATGGGCCTGTGGGGCTCGAGCCCCCCCAATAAATTATGATTAGGGGCTGAGCCCACCCAATAATTTACCACTAAATACAGAAAACTAATTTATACTACCATAAAAAAAAGTATTTCACTCCATTTACAAACATTTTAAAAAACCTTTACTTGTACTTTTAAAAATTTCCTTGTTTTGATTTCAATCATGATTCAGTATTCATTGTGACGCCACGTAACACACAATGTTACTATAAGTTGCCCTCGCCAGGCTCTGGTTAATTAAAATCAGATTATGAAATGAAGAAAAGTTCAGATGTGTCTAAAATGCACTGTCTCATCGAAAATGGTTTTTTTTCCTCCTTTGGATTTTTTACTTCGCTTCTATTTTTAACTTATAACATGGTAGGAAGATACTAACATGGATACTTACCTTACATAGGTGTAGAATTCTATGGACCCATAGAGCTCGAGCGCCTCCAATAATTTACACTTATATACAGTAAGTCATAGCTGCCTACTACTACAGAATATAATTAACCACTTTTCGTAAACAGTATATTTTTAAAATTATTTTTTTCGAAATAATAACCACAAAAATTTTGCTATATTTTAAGCCGAAAAATCATGTAGAAAAAGTGGTTAATTATATTCCATAGTAGTTGGCAGCTATGAGTATGTTACATGTACGTGAATCAGTGGCATAGCCAGAAATTTTTCATGGGGGGGGGGGGGGGGAATTGCTTCTGCAACTCACATATATGTATACGGGTGTATAATAAGGGAATGAAGAATATACATTTTTTATTGCAAAAAATTCCTCATGGGGGGGTTATGACCCCCTAGCCCCTCCCTTGGATACGCCACTGACGTGAATATATATGGTTGTGGGGCCCGACTCCCTCAATAATTTTGAAAACTTTACGCTTATGGTTAGGACGTTTCATTCGTGACTGTTGTCCTGTCGTCTTGGGTTCGATTCTCGCCACCGCTCTTTTGGGCTTTGTTTTACTATCATTTTTCTTTTATTTCAGTTTAAAAAATAATAACAGATTATTATATACTTTGCTAATTTTTTCGGTAATATATTTTGCGATAATTAATAATTAAAGCTGTTCTTCGAAAAAAAAAAGAACTCTGTTTTTAGTCTTGGTACACAAATTGAAATAAACTAATAGCACCATGGTCTCCAAAAAATTCCAGATGGTTCTTCATAAGCCGTTTTACACACTACGATAAGCAAAAACGCTGTGGCTTTTGTAAAATTTTCAGAAAAAATTCTTAAACATGGATCTGAGCCGCAAGATTTTTCGAAGAGTGACATGCTTTGCGAAAATTTCTGATTTTTAAGAATTTTTTCTCAAAGTATTAAAACTGATACAGATTGGCCTGTCTTTGCAGTATGTAATAAGCTTGTAAAGAGACAGTTTCAAAATTTTGAAGTGCCTGGCATAATTAGTTTATTTGTAATTATGTACCAAAATCGCATGATTTTTTCAAATAACACTGTTAAAAATAGTTATAGAATTAAAAAATAGTTAAGTATTCTTTGTAAAGCTCCTTCCTAACTTTTTCTTTAAGTATTTCATGTGATATTCTGATGATGTCTAGTATTTTGACATCTATTTCTAATTAAGTCTTTATTCTTCTAATATTATTGACTGTATTTGGAAAATTCAATATATGTAATTAATATTTCAATGAATTTTTTTTCTCTTCAGAAAGCTCACATAATTAATAATATTTATTATTTAGTATTCAAAGGAAAAAAATAATAGTTTTACATACTAACTGGTTTTAATGAAAATTCTTTTACTCTTATCATGTATATCATGTATAAATAAAATTTATTGTAATTATTGAATTTTAATTTTAAGACTAATATTTTTTTCCAAATCATAGGTTTTCTCATTTTTATTTTGTGTTTCTTTAAATACCAGATTAAAAATTTTGTTCAATATTTTCCAAATAGAAATTTGATTAATAAATCTAAATTTATGAGTGCACTATCTTTTGTATTAGGCATTTAAAGGCCAGAGATGGCATCTAAAACAAGATGTTGTGCCCACCCGAGCTGAGTTGATAAGATACTGAAGTAAAAAAGTCCAGGGTTCTGATCTACTGGACGGCTGATTATCTAAAAATTTAGAGTTTTGGACGGTTTTTCTCACGATGTAACGTAAATACACTTCAGAAGCACTAAGAAAGTCACCCGCGCAAAGCACCCCCCCCTTTCCATAGGCAATACAAAATACTCCTCATGTAGGTTTATCATAACAAAATACAACCATTTCAGAAATAGTTATATGCTTTTAGTGTATGCTAGAGATAGCTCAAATTAAATTAATAACATAATGTACTTCTTAAATTTACAAAACACATAAAAAGCAGATATCAATATTCTGTTACTTATTTGATGAAAGACAGCATGCAGTACTTAAATTTATCGAAAATGTGGCTGCCTTTTAAATCTATCAAAACAGCTCAATTAACTTAAGTATTTTAAAGCCTCTAATTTATGGGAATCATTGACACCCAGGTTTTTTTTTTTTAAAGCATCCTAAAATTAGTATAATATGTGCTAACTAAAAAAGTCCCTTAAATAAATGCAGTAGAATTTTTCAAATTCAAAAGCGACGGGACTTACAGATTCTGCATAACACAAATTTCCAGATTATAAAAAATCGTAATCAGGTAAAGTTTAAAAAAAGACTTGCATTTTTTTTTAGATAGAAAAATATATTAAAAATAAAATACATTTACTGAGAAATTGCTCATTAGAAAGATGCTATTCTTTTAAACATTTTTAATAAAATCTAGAACATTTTCTTACGAATACTGATTTGTTGTTATTTTAAGGTCTAATTTCGTAAACTGGAATTCCAAATTTAAGAAATTCCTCTGAATTTAAAAATAACAAATGGGGATATATTTAAAAGAAAAACGGGAAACAGATAAAAGTTTAAACAGACATGCGCGAAATCGCTAATAGCCATTGGGGAAACTTACGATTCTAAAAGGCGATGTCAAAGCTAGTGGAAACGGAATTCTACTTTAGCGTTACGACTTTTGAGTCAGTAAACACATTAGGAGAATTAACGACATAAGTGGAAATGCACCATAACACTACTCTTTTTTGAGAACTTTTAGACTTTTATATATTTACAACTCAGCATGTGCAGAATGGCATATAGGAGAGAGTTTATGCAATGAAAGCTTTCCACCATTACTCTTATGCAATATACTTTTTTACACAGCATTGTATGGAGCATATCCACTGTGTAAAAAAGACAATCCATTGTTGATGCATAAAACCTATATATTAAAACACCTTTTTCTCTGTTTAGTTGCATACATTTGATAATGATTTTTCTTTCCTTCTCTTAAGCATGGAGAGATTATTGAGTCAAACAGCATGTCTTATTTCACTGAATGAATTTAAGGCATAAATAAAAGGGCCTCACAAAATGCTTGCCTTTCAGTCCCCCCTCTCAGTTCCTTCTGGTATATAATTTATCAGGGTGTCTACCACATAAAGTAAGCTTGATTTCTTGACCGCAACAAATACGAAGCCCTAATATCAAAAATTGTGCCAGGAATGCAGAATATGTCCTATCTGGCAATCTAGGACCGGGGGAAATTTTGCAGAAAAAATTTACAACTGTTTCGATTTTAAAATGAATTGCAAAATTCTTCAAGTTTTTCTTTCCCCTTCCCAGTTTTAAAGAGTTTTTTTTTCCCCAACTTTTTTAGCGATCAGCCGTTTGCTTTCTGCTAACTTGGACTAATTGCTACCTAGTAAACATGTATGCAGCATGTACATTGCAAATCTTTTTACATCTATGGTAGTACAGAACTTACGTAAATCTATAACAAAATTTTGGGGAAATTTTCATATGGATTGAAGGACATGTTGAGAGTAAAAAAATTTTCTGCACCCCTGCATCATGCTGATAGAATGAAGGAAAATTATAATTTTAATTTTAACACTATTAATATATATTATTAAATATTTTGTTTAATAACATTAAGTTGTGGGAGTTACTCAATAAAACAATATAAAGTATTACCTAAAGATTATGATAATATGTAATACTTTAAAAAGTAATCACCAACAACAGTAAAATTTAAAAATATTTTAAACAAATTTATTTCTTTAAAGTTTTATATAAAAAGCATCTTGATTAAAATTTTAAATTACTTCAATTGCAATGTACACACTGTAATAACAGTTTGAGTTCGAGTTGAATTATCAAAAATGTCGTATTTTAATTTACAGTCAAATATTAAGAGCAGCATTAAAAAAAAGAAGAATTTAAAATAAAATCATCCATTTTCTTTCTTTTTTCCCCCATTTAGCCATGTAAAGTCAGTTTAATCCAAATCTATATCCTTTCAAAATCAGCGAATCAGTGTGATGAGTTAGCTTTTAAGTGTGCATAAAAACTTTCAGAAGCATTAAAAAAAATCAAGAAATTTATATTAAAAAAATTCAAAATATGTATTAGTGTAGATAAGTGATTTTAATGACCAAAAGGATGCAAAAATTTTGAAGTTATTAGCTATGAAACATGGAGATCAGTGATATTTATATTTTTTAAGTGGAATCCAAATAATTGTTTTTAAAAAAGAAAATGTGGAAAATAATCAAAACACTGAATTTAAAAGGGGAATGAAGGAAACGGAAAAAAAATACTCTTCTATCCAACAATTTTAACTTTTTTTTTTAAGAGGGAAGGAGGGTAACTGATATATTTTTCCTCAAGCTTTTAAGATACATACTTGCTAACTTTTGAAAATTCCCAAGGTTAACAACACACAATTGACATATTGAACTATTGTCAGTTCAATATACAACTATTTGGCAGACATAATTTTTGATGATTTCTGCTAAATAACATGTAAATGACATTTTAAATGAATTTTATAAATAGCATATTGAACAGTATTTTAATGTTTTCCCATGAAATAAACACATGAAAGGCTTTTAAGTTTTGTCTATTTGCATAGTTTACATAGTATAAAATATTAAAATTTACATAACACACACTTAATATATATCTTTTAAACAAAAGAAAAAATAATTCATATTGGACACAATGTTGACTCGCATGCTTTTCAATATTGCACAACTTACATACAAGTTTAACAAACACACACAGCTTATATAAGTAATAAGGAAAGCTTTCTTAAAATATACATCTGCTAATTTTAAAAAAATTGCCCACTAGTATATATACAGGGTGTCCCAAAAGCACTGACCAAGACTTTTATTCCTTAAATATTGATCATAGACATGTACAATAAATCAAAGTTGTATAAGAGACAGAATTTCTTTGTGTTGATTAACATTTTCAGACCATTAAATCTCAATAAATAAATGAAAAAATTAATTTTTATGCATACCCCTACAAAAACCTTCCCAGTTAGTAAAATGTGCCCCTTACATTAATTAGGTGATGTACAAAATTTCAGCCATTCATCCTTTTCTTCTGGTTATGGCCTTGCTTTCATCAAAAGCATTTCTGTGTAGTGTCCCCCCACTACTGTTCTTTAAAAAGCATGGTGCCCAACAACCTTTCAACGATTGGCAGTCCCCCCCCCCTCTCTTTTGCCCTGGTTTGTTCATTTTTTCACTCTAAAACGTCATTTCCCCTGCCCCTTCCGTTACAGGGATCAATTGCAGTCAAGACTGTCAATTGTTTTACAGCCCCCTTATAAAACAATCTATTCAAATGATACCATAACAAAAATATGATCGATTGAAATGACCTTTTACAAAACACGATATATAACTGTTCCTTCAGAAAATTCCAAGCAGCGAAATCATACATTTCTCAAAGATTCAACCCAATGAAATGTTCTTTTACAAATAGTTACTTTTTCCGTAATTGAGATGCTTATCAGATAGTCATTGCTTTTTCATCTGTTTTCTTTCTTTCGTGTAACCCAAAAAGAGGCACCTCTGGGATGTTTGTATTCAAATAATGCAGGAATAGAAAACTACGATCTGGCACATAACACTTTCAGTTAGGATTCAAAATGACTTTGCCGTCAATCCTATAATGTCGGTGTTATATTTGATAATTACTGAACAATCATAATTCTAGATTTCAGCTGTTTAGTGAAAGCTATTAGTATAAATGATGGCAGCTTCTATTGTTTAAAACTGACTGTTTTGCACACTTACAAGTTTTTCTTCTAAATGATTGCTCAGTGTAATCGTTATCTGGCCTTCCTATTTCAAATTATCCATAGTTATTAAAAATTTTTACGGAGCACTAGATAATTACCAGTTCATTTAGAAATGAAAAGTGACTTTTTGAAAGTTAGAAAACTGTCTGATTTTGTGACATGAATTGATCTGAATTTATGTCTCAGCTTATCATGGGTGCCGGCAGCATAGGGCAAAAGGGGACACTTGTTCCTCTCTGGATTTTTATTTGTGTTTTTCCCTGTTTTTTTCTTCTTTCAAACATGGTAACCATATGAAATAGTCTTCCCGGGAAAATATTCTGTTTTGAGATTGCACCAAATCAGTTCAGAATATTTTCTACATGGTACAGAAAAGTGCCTTTTTTTAAGAACAAAGTATCCCTAATTTTAAATCCACTGCGGCTGCATTTACATACTACATTGATCTTTATTCATTAAGAACGTTGTTGATTTTTCGCAACTGACAGCTGTCATCAACTTTATGCTTTCTGCTGGCCATAAACCCTATTATACTGGAATAAATCTTGAAATGTTTCATTTTATTATTTATTTATTTTTGGTATTAATAGATCACAAGAAAAGAAATCATAAATGAAAGGTTGTCACTTATCAGATTTTTGCTCTCAGAAAGAGAAGCTCGCACATTGGAGGTACAGGGAACTGCAAAAACAAATAAGTGCAGGTGTCTGCTTCAAACTGCAACTCTACGCATTGTCATAATCCCCATTTGTAAATTTCCAGAACAGATTATCACTCTTGTTAATTGATCAAATGGTACTAATACCCTTTATCAATGATCCAGCCCTACCGCTCCCCCCTCTACCATGCTTATGCCAAAACCGATCTTGGGAGTTTTGTTGCCTTCTGTCAAGAATATGTTTGAATGTCTTTCGTTTCTTTTACTTTCAATTCACAAAAACTTTGAAAAAGTCTTAAAAAGGAAAGGGGAGGGGGGGGGATAAACTGTGATGACTGGTACATAAATTTTCAGTCTCCACTTTCAAAAATACAGTCACCACTCGCCACGTGGCGACTGTCAATTTTGACCTTTAGGCATAACACTGTTTCTTTTAGCTTCTTCTGTTCTTCTAAGTAAGTATTGTATGACTTATTAACACTAAGTGCTAATTTCAACAATTGCTTAGTAATAGGGACTTCTGCAACATTTTTGTACTATTTTAATGCATCCTTAACTAATAACCTTGCATTTACGCAGCATTCAAACATAGAAGACTTCTCTTCAGATAAAACCCTGTTAGACATAGAGAAGCCTATTTCTACTTCACTATTTTCATGGGAAAGACACAAGCATGCTTTGGTTAATTTCGAAATAGAAGGATATTTGTCTCCAAAAGCTGTTTTTTTCATACATAATGCTTCGCCAAAAATGGTCAATTCTAATTGTAGGTTCTACTGATATGGTATTAACTTTTGCTTACAAAAGTCACCATTCATCCCTCACAATAAGTTCATCAATTTCAAGGAATGACAGACTTTTTGCTACCAAAGTGATACTTTCTAAGCTGGAAGATAATGAAATTTCCTTAGCTTGCAGGCTTTTATATACTTTTACATTTGTTAAACAATCTTTTTTAATCAAATAATTATAGGCTTCCCCATATAATGAGCTCAGCTTTTATAGAAGCTTCATTTTCAAAAAATGAAGTTGCACATCAGAGGGCTTATTAGTTGTGCAGCTCTGTATTTCTGTAGGCAAGAGTAGCAACTGTTGGTTTCCCAACTTAACTTGTGCATTTTTTGTGTGCAAAGCAGTAACTGCATGTTGTGACAATGCTGCAATACCTTACAGCAGTAAATATTCTTTGTACATATACTGCAGCTAACATTTTTGTCATCAACTTTTTACACCAAGTTGAAATTTTGTGGCCTAAGCTGTCAGTTCTTGGAAGCCAGTCAGACAGAACCTTGTAATTTCTAGTTGTGGACATTTACTGCAGAAATCTAAATTAAAGAAAAAAAGAAATTTTCAATACATTTAAGGAATAAAAATAACAATTAAAATTTAAGGCAGTCTACTTTTTCTAATTTACAGTTTGAAAAACAGAGTTGTGCAGATTAATGCGGGCATGCCCAGACTGGTCAGGTCAGATGGTCGGCAATTGCTGAGGGCCCCCGGCCAAGGGGGGCCTGTAGAGGCTTCCCCCAAAATGGATATACTACTTTATAATGAGTAATTTGATTATTTGTTTCCCAGTAATATTATGCCTTTACACAGTGGCATTGGGCAAGACCCCCACAGCACAAAGGGAGCTTACGAAGAGTCAGGGGCTGTAACAGCTTTAAAATAGTTAAATGTGGTTCTAGAAACGTAAACCTAATTTTCTAATATTACATAATCTAATATTCAGTTTCCTCTAAATTCCCCAGTAAGGGCAACCCTTTTCAATCTCTAGCCGAGGAACCTCAAAGGAGCCAATCCGGGGGATCATGGGCCATTCTTTTGTTGATCTTCAATTATTAAGTTATCTAATTAGAAGATATTGTCAACATCATAGAAAAACAGGGATGTATAATAGTGGTCTCACCTCTTCTGCCAAATTTATAATTTTGTTAAAAATAATGATCGAGCCACTTTGAGAAAGTCTGCATTTCTCCCCGATTTAACCCTCCCACCCAAAAAAATATATACATACATATGGCTATGCCTGCAAACATAATAAGACAAAAATGAAACAGAAGTGATTTTACAAGTTAAATTTCTTAAGAATCATAAGTTTGCTTTAGCTAATAACTAGTTTTTCAATTTTATTTAATTGTTTTTAGTCAGACAATGTATTGTTTTTAGTTGGAAATTTCAAAGAAATTTATTCTCAATCTTTGCTGCAAATCTGTCATCACCATTTTACAGTTCAAAACGTCTGCACGTGTGCACAAATGAAAGTTCAAAGTCATAATTCTTAGTTGTTAATTTATGATTAGGTACTAATTACACTATTAATCTAACTATTGTTATGATTATTAATGAATAAAAATTAATTATGAATCAATTCAAAATTACGATGATCAGTTAGCTAAATTTTTTAGGGCTAATTAATATTTTTAGTTGTTCAATTGTTTTAAAATACTAATTAGTTTAGTTAATCATTCCATTGTTTTCATGTAATGCTCGATCGCTTTCAAACCCGAAGTTCCTTCATTCTGGAGGTCAACAACGTAGCCACATTGGGCACATTTGAGAATTCATCGGTTGTGCACCGGTAACACCGGTGGCAGAGCCTTTAACGGGCTCTGGAAGTAACCCCATTCGAAAACGTTTTGGTCATGTAGTGGTTGTCTGCTCAGCGTGACCAGAGCACAACCAGAATGACTCTGCTAGCGAGGTGGGTTATTCCGGTTATTAGCATAGTGTTGCCAATGTTTATTGTTGTCTTCTTGGCTTGGAATCAGATGTGGTGAGGATAACCAAAACCGGTTGACAACCGCAATGTCACTTAACCGAAGAATGACCACAACCAGTAGCACCGGTGCATAACCGACTGGTGAATTCTCAAATGGGCCCATTGTTTACAATCATCGGTCATCAGCTAGCACAAACAAGCTCCGGCACACCGAGCTTGCCAGTCGAGCTAGCAGCAGGAAAAAAAAAAAAGAAAAGAAAAAAAAGATGCCGTCCGGCACCCTAAACTGCACTCTCCCCCTAAATTATATTTTAAAAAATCAAGTTTTCTTTAGCTAATTACAAATGCTTATGTTAACTTTAATTTACTGAAATAAATAGATATACTGTTTTTATTCACTAACTATACATGCATCGTGCATTGTTGTCAGTCGCTACTTAACTGCCGATCTGTCGCCGTATACACAAATAATTAGAAATATAATTTGTTAACCCTGATTAATCCAATTAAGTTCTATATAGTTATTTAATGACCACTCGAATTTCACAACTCTGTCATATTATGTCATCAGCATAAACGGACGCCAAGTCTGTGCTGTGTGCCGAAAAGCACCATGCTGCCAGACAAATTATTAAATATCAAAACTAATCTGTAATTTAAAAATGACATTTGTGATGCAAATAGTTAAAAAAAAGTATAAAAATAACCGATTTCTTTAAAAAGTAATTTAGAAAAATAATGCCTAATTGAGAACAAACCCAATTCGTACCCAATCATACATTAACAACTAAGAATTATGACTTTGAACTTCTAGTTAGATGTTCTCAGACATTTTTCTAAATATTCTCATTCTCTCTCATTTAGTTAAATGAGAATAAATAAAGAATATGTAAGCTAAATTACACTTTAATTCACTGTTAGCACGTGGCTATTTTTCTACAACCCGATCTAGAGCTTTCCCATATACAAAGTTATTTCTTTTTGGTCCCTACAATGACGGTAAATTGGGTTTTACTAAATTAGAGAAATAATAGTAATAGGATACTAATAATAATTAGCGGAAAAAAAACTTACCTTTTTTCCTTCTCCAAACTGTAAGACAGCAACTTCAAATAAAAACTAATTTCTTGAGCAACTTTGGGAACAACTTGAAAATTTGTCCTCTTCAGCTGCATCCATCTGCACATGAACAGACAGAATAGAATGCTCAATGCTCATGCTGTGGTGGCCAGAACATACCCTTGGAGGCAGTGGCGGCTCGTGGATTATTTAAATGGAGGTTCACAAAATTAATTTCGAAAATTAAATATGTAGATACGACTCACCTTACAAGTTAAAATACATTTGCATTTCCGGCAGTGAAAGGAAAACAATGCAAGCAACTGAAAGAAAACAAGTCATCTTACATTTCGTCGCTAAATTTTAGTAAAAATATTGTCTTAATTTTTTCTTTCAATTTTTTTTTTCAAAGGATGACATTGAAAAATGTCATTGCTGTAGCTCCGAAACACTTACTTGACTCCCATCTTAATTATTGACACTAGTTCGTAAAAAATCATAAAAATTAAGAAAATATGAAAAAAAATGGATTAACTAACCAAACACAACAAGGCAAGAGAGAATCTGGTGGAGATAACGGCAAACCAATCTGCTGTGAGCATAATAAAACTGTGCGAACGAAAGCACCTCGTTTCCCCTGCAACTCTCACTCGCGGCATCTTTCCTCAGAGACCGGTTGAGAAGGCCACTCGGGTCGATCGCACGTGCGAGCGACGAAAGACTATGCTGTAGTAATCTACAATACAGTGCGTTAGCTATGATAAGTGCGTTTAATAATAGTGGGGGAGAGTAAAACGCTTAAATTCACAAAAATCTAGAAGTGTACTTAATATATATTTTTTTAATTTGTTAATTTGTTTATTCTTTAATTTTTCCTCTGGGGGTTCACGTGCTCATGTGCTCAAACGGAGGAGCCACCACTGCTTGGAGGAGCGCGAAGTAAACATCGATTTACGTAAGGCACATACCAATGAATCGAACCATGTTTACTAACAAATAACTCAGTGGCGTCACATAGAGTAAGCTTATTGGTTGCTTATGCCTGTCAGATACTCCGTGTCACACACTACAAACCATGGCTGACGACTACAAACCTCGCCATAACGACTGCTCAATAAAATTGATATATGTGATAAAAAAAGTTGTCCTTTTCCCATATTTTTTTTAAATAGTCGCTTTTAGGCCTATTTTAAAGAAAATAGTTGCCATATGCAGAAAATAGTAGCAAATAGTCGACAGTGGCAGCCCTGAAAAAGTAATACTATTAAAAAGATTTAAATTTGTAACTTCAAAATTTTTTGAATGTGGGTTAAAAATATATATTCTCTCTCCCAAAAAATTGGAAGAAAGAGGAACAATGTTTTCTAAACTTACTAATTAAGTGGAAAAACATACACAATTTTTTTTACAAAGGAAAAGCAGAGTATTCTTTAAGTTTTATTAGTCAGAGAGTGTACATTTTATGAACTTTAATACTATTAAAAGTGATATATTATTACTTACCTATGTTATTTTGAATAAAATTATCATTGATCTCTGGTAGCACTAATTTGAAAAGGCGAGAATATCTTTGAGATTCCATCAGCCGTGAAATAGTTTCAGAGCTTTGCTAGGAGGGACAGCAGAAGAAAAGCAAAATATAGACAGAAGTCTTTCAAAACTTTATGAATGATAGTACATATTTAATCTAAATATACAGGGTGTTCCAAAAAGGTGGTAACAGGCTTTAATTCTTTATCTATTAAAGGTAAGTCAGCAATGTAAATTGAAAAAAATGTTCGAAATGAGGTCGGAAATAATATTCCATTAAGAAAAAATTCCTTGTGTTAATTTTCAAAACCTTTACACTTTTTAAATTCGTATAGGGCTCCTGTACAAAAAAAATTCCGTTAGTAAAATATGCCCCATACACTAATGTTTTAAGATGAAACGCTAAAATTTTGTATATTAACACGTCTCAGATATTTTTAAATAAATATGATCTGGGGCAATACCTGATTTTGAATGCAAATGCTTGTTGATAGTGGAAAAAATGATTTTCTTTCATAATTTCTATAGGACCCCTGAAGTGCGATTTTTTTTTCCCCCTTCGAGAGCCATTGAAAAATAGTTTAAGTCAGCATCCTTTTAACCTTCATATCTCTTGACAGTTTTGATGTGTATGGGGGCCACATCATTATCTTAATATGATGTAAAATGAGTCTTATGGTCTAATGCTTTAACTATTTGATCTGCCAAAGACATTAAGCAGTGGCACACCCAGGATTTTAGTTTGAGGGGATGGGCTGCAAATACTGCTTATTCGGTTGTAGTGACCTCGATTAGTTAAACTCTATTATAATGTCAAAATAATCTGTACAACTTGGCTGTCCCATAGAACACAAGCAATGTAACTCGTCATAGAATCATAAATAATTATCCGATCTTTTTCTTAAATGTTGTAACAGAGTTTAACAGTGCTTTATAAGCATTTATTTAAAAACTAATGTCTTTTTGGTAAAAAAATACTTTAGAAATAATTTGAAGGCAATTAAAAAAAGAGGAAAAAAATCATTTGCGAAAATTTTCATTTTATAAAGTTTTTCATTTCTAACTTTCTACCTTTAGGGTGGTGGGGGGGACTTGAGTCCCCATAGCCCCCTCTGTGGGTGCACCTATGACATTAAGGATACCCTTTTCTAATCAATTGCTATGGTTGTGCCTTCATTCAGTTTTGTTAATTTCTTTTGAGAGTGCCCCAAATTTCATGAAGTTTGTCTTTTGTTTAAATAAAAGCCAATATTTTTGATCAAATTTTGACTCAGTGTTATTTTGTTACACCCACACAGACATGCCATGTTATCTGGGTTATTATGCTTTTTTTGGTTTAATAAATTCAAAATGCAGTGCTTATTACCATTCTTTAAAATTTAACATTGCCTTCTTTCTAATGTTTCATGGTTGTAGACAAACACTACACTTTTCTGTTATCCACAAACTCAAAGAATTAGGGTATTTTGTGTGAAACAGATATAGGCTCACACAAACTTGTCGATGACATTAAGGAAAAACCTGTGATTTAATTCATAATGAATAAAAAAATTACAGCAGTAATTTAAGCAAAATAAGATAACTAAGAATTGCATATAATATCAAGCCAAAAAAATATTTACCTCAGCATTATGGTTGACAAGAACTCTATTATGATCTTCACAGTGTTGAGCATAAATTTCAAATGCACAGCATATACAAGTGATAATTGTCCAACCATTTACAAAACGATCTTTGCATAATGACTTTTGGGACTATAAAGTAGGAAAACATTTTAGCATAACTACTAAAGTTTTTTTTAATGTAAAAAAATAATGTAAACAATAGATAAATTTATAGCTGAGTACATGAGTTACAATCCTAAACTTTTAATAGAAAAAAGCCATGAAGACACAGGGATCATGCTGACATGACATAGTACTTATTTTAACAATCTGTTGTTGTTGTTAATTCTGATGCCTCCTGACAACTGCAAACTGCAGTGCCAGGACCCCCCCCCCCAGAGGAAGGTGATGGGCAGAGGGGGTGTGCCTTCCATTTTTAGGGCCCAGGTGGGAGGAAGTACAATTTAGCCTGTGGCCCCCAAATTTTGAACCAATTCCAGAGGAGGGATCAACCCCTCTGGTAGGAGGTATCATTTAACAACTTGGAAGACATTGAAGCCAAGACAGATTTTACATGCACCAGCTCCCATTAGCATACACGGTCCCACAGTAGTCAAACCGAGAGGAAGTTGACCCTCCCAAGCACTGGCCAAGCCAGATGCTGCTTCACTTGCCCTGTTCTAATGGGAATTGAGTTTAGCACCCAGACCACTACGGGACAAAAATTTTTTTAAAGGACTTTAATCATTTCAAGCTACTGAATATAACGAAAAACCTTGGCTAGTTTTCACATTTAATCTGGCAACCATTTAAAAGTGATGCGCCCTTTCACCAGGTAGATAAAAATCTTTGTCTAAAATTCACAGCACTCAAAAGCTAAAAAAATACGTGAAAAACACTTTTTTCTTTCTATGTAAAATACCCCTATTGACACCGATTTTTGAAAACCTTGAAAAAGATTTTTATGAATTTGTGTTCGATACTTTTTAAT
Organism: Cheiracanthium punctorium; assembly: GCA_038373885.1. Taxonomy (NCBI): domain Eukaryota; kingdom Metazoa; phylum Arthropoda; class Arachnida; order Araneae; family Cheiracanthiidae; genus Cheiracanthium; species Cheiracanthium punctorium. Next base: position 63,668 of record JAWZYV010012587.1, on the reverse strand, counting down.
GCAAGATTTTTATGGATATCTTCATTTCCTTTCGATATAAGATGAGATGAAAATAACGTTTTGGCCTGTCACACAAATTTGTACACGAATTCTAAAAAACCCTGAAAATGATTTTAGGTATTTCTGTTAGTTACATCTTAAAGCAAGAATCTTATGACTATTTTTTTCCTCCTCAAATTTTCCTCTTCTATTTTTTTCCTCCCTCCTTTTTTCCCGGAAGATATGAAAGAAACGTGAAAAGAACATTTTAGACCCTAACCTCCGTTTGGGTGCGAATTCTAAAAAACCCCGAATGAGAATAAGTATTGCTGGTTTTATTAAAGAGACCCGTTTTTATTAAATTAAGCATGCTTGAGAACCAACTTTCATATCACTATGTTAAACTTACAAGTGTTTTCATAATGTTGAAAAAGAACCCAGAAAATTCAGCAAGGGACTCCAAATAGTTAATTCTGGACAGTCCCAGGAATCCACAAATTTTAAGTCAAATAATTGTGCCCGTGGACATTTTTTATACATAGTGGCTATGTTCACAAGGTCGTAGAAGCATTTTCATAGCAATGGGCGGAGCAAAAGCAAATACATCACAGATCACGTAGAGTCGCAAAGAACAATGTATTTTTGCAACAACAACAAGCTGTGGTGGGATTCGGTAAGCTCTATCAATGCGCGAGGACTTAGTTTTTCTGGCAGAAATTTAGTCTCAGACAGGAAAGCAAAAGAACAGTTGATTGATGTATAAGTTGGGAAGAGGTACCAAAGAATTGATGCTGCATGTCGTAAATGACAAAACTAGATCTTCTAAGGCATACTCTGCCTCATAGTTTCTTCAATAAATCACAGACCAGAAGAATTACACTATATACAAATTCTTTATTTACAAAAAGCAGAATAAACGTACATCTCGGCCTCGTGTCTCCGAGCTGTCTGCCTTTTCTCTGAGCGAATATATCGAGTACTATCACTCTCCAAATTGCCCAATTCAGGCAGGTCTCTAAATCATCTAATTCGGGCAGGTTTTATTAAAAAACCCAGTGTTTAGGGTGAAAAAACCCAGGTTTTATTGGGCAAAATTAAAACTCAAAAACTTGCACCTATAAAAATGCAAACTTCAAACCATAGACAAACAGCTACAAGCATTGATTGTTTTGCGTGAGGAGGATCCTGTATAAAGTAGTTTGTACACGCAGTTCATAAAGCAACAGATGTTGACCAATTTATGAAGCAAACAGTGGTACACCTATAGCAGTGGACCAATGTGATGCCAATTGTCTTAGATGGAGATGTATAAGCTCCATCTGTGCCATACGGACCAAGTGTCTATAATCATGCCCTGATGTTATTTTCCGCATCTACCCCCCTGATTTTCGAGTTGCCTGGTTCTCGTCTGTCCACTGTTTCCAAACTCGCATCACTGTGCTGCTACACACGAGCTGCTTTTGCAAAATAGAAAAATCCTCCTTTACAAAGGCCGATGATTCTCCCCCACTGAAAATTTTAATCATCTATACTTTGCACAGTATAATTTGCATTTCCTGAAAATTTCAGCTCAATCGCATCATTCTTTCATGCTGTCGCATTTTTTTACAAACATGAGTATATGTAGATGACTTCTCAAACATTTTATTTAAAATTTATGCACTATGGTAGAAAAAATTAAACCATAAATATAGGTCTAGAAAGCTAATTTAACCTGACAGTTACATGCAGAATCAAAAATATCGGACACGCTTTCAGGCTTTTTTTTTTTTTACTGTCCTAAGTGTAAAAAAAATTACTTATATTTTCCCGTTAATTACATTTTTTCAAACTACAGGGGGAGCGAGTACAAGTGCAACCCCTGGACTCCCCTCCTGGCTTCCATGGCCACCTTAACAAATCAGGCAAATGGCTTCTCTCAGACATTGTGGGACCCTACTGCCTGTTGTCAACGAATCTGCCAACAAAAATTGTACATCAACAAAAGTTAAACACATAATTATGAAGCCTGATATTTGCATATTTTTTTCTCACTCATAAATGCCTGTTCTTTCCTATAAAAAAAATGATAGCTATCATTTTTACATAAATTTGCCAAAAGTTCATTTTTATCATTTATATAAACTGTAAATTTTATTCTTAATATTTTTTCATGGTTCGAAAAACATGTTGTTCTTTAACTTTTGTGGGCCAGTTATTATCTGAATAGAACTCAATAATTTTTAAATAAAGAATTTAATAAAATTCTTAGTTATGGTATTTAAATGAAAATTTTTATCATATTAAACATAATTATTCACAGTATCTCCTAAAATAATTAATATAGACAAGAACAAATTATTATTAACATTCAGTGACTATATATATTTTTTAAATAGATTTATTCAAGTTTATATTTTTAACATATGTCCAGAGTAAATTTTACATCTCTCAAGTTTTTTAAAATATATTGTAAGTGCCCCCGAAGCAGAACTTTTTCTGTCTATCTGCTATGGCTTTTTAGGTGCTGAAATTAATCTGCAGCATAATTTCACAATAACAGAAAGAAGGTTGTAAGATTCAGTAGCATATTTTATCACAAGCTTGCTACATATAATTTATTTTACTGAGAATAAAACATAACCTGTTTCAGTTGTCTTGGTTAACAGACTTGGATAAAGAGAAAAACTTCGATAAACAGAGAACATTCTTAAGAAAAGCATTTCTGTTTTATCAAATTTTACAACAATGATCTATTGAGTAGGACAGTTATAAAAAAACTATTTTTCTAGATAGAATGTAACAGTTACACAGCAAAACTTTGTGACATTTTAAGCTTAAACTGCATAAAAAGCTAGAAATGAATCATCAGTTTAGTTACCGTAAATGCCGGCATATAACGCGCACCGGCGTATAACGCACACCTATAATTTTAAACTTCATTTTTTAATTTTTATGTATATCCTCCGTATAATGCGCACCCTTTACTTTGCAATCAGACTTGCCCTATGGAATCCAGAAAGTCTTTTAGTTTGGGACATGCTAAGTTCCCATTTAACGTATAATACAAAGGAATTAATGAAAGAGTATAACACAGACATGGCAGTTATTCCAGGCGGATTAACGCCATTAGTTCAACCTTTAGATGTGTGTATTAATAAGTCATTCAAAGGAATTTTAAAACTATTTTGGAATACATGGATGTTGGAAGGAGATAAAACATTTACGAAAGGAGGTGAAATGCGTCACGCCAGTCTAGAAATAGTGTGTGGGTGGATAATACAAGCCTTGGATGAAATTAAATCTGACATGATTAAAAAGTCATTTAAAAAATGTAGTATATCGAACAATCTAGATGAAACTATTTATTTATGGATCAAAGTAACAGTGATAGTGAAGATGGAACTGAATTTGATCTTGTGCCTGAAAATATAATGGAAGATGAAATGATGAACGATTTTCTGTCCGATAATGAAATTGAAGTTCATAAGGCATGTCATTTCTTTTAAATAAAACAACATTCAGGTACATGTAGAAATCTCTTTTTTTTTATGCTCATCTTTTCCTTATTTTTAAATTTAGCATTTATAACCGGCGTATAACACGCACCCTTAAATTTCAACCTTATTTTTTGTATGAAAAGTGCGCGTTATACGCCGGAATTTACGGTACCAGGCCAAAAACCATAGCAGTTTTAATTACATGAAGCAAGGTAAACAGTTAGCATTATTCATTATTCTTGATATTACAAGAGAAGAGATATTTTTGGCCATAATTTTGTTCATACTGACTCTAGCAAAATGTTTGTAATAAGAGACTCCAAACATAGAAATCAATGCAGCTTTCAAAAATTTTTGGATAAAAAAAGACTGATGTTTAGAGAGGAATGGAATGCTTTCTAACAGAAAATGTTTATTTTGAGAATTACAAGAGGAATTTTTTTTTTTTAATGACCATGAAAAAGAATCTGCACACAATACTCATATAAAAATAATTTGCAGACTGTAAAAAAAATCTGCAATGTACATCTCGCGTCTTGCATTTTCTGCTATGGGGATAAGTACAAATATATAAAAAGTGTAAGTATATTAACTGTGTACATGCATATATGCATTTAAGACAACATTTATTTAACAATAATTTGAAATTGAAAAAAGTTGGAATACGGACATTTGGTAAATAAAATAAAACACTTAGTATTTCCAAACATAATGTTTCTGAATTTAGTATTATAATGGCATTGCAGATATTACAAAATGCAAAAGAAACTGCAAGCACAGGACAATAGCCGACGAAAAGGTCATATACACCTGCGTCAAAAGCACATGCATGCATATTTTCAGGATCTAATGCTGGCCAGAGTGCCTGCCCTTGTTGGCGAAACCAAGTGCTCCGTGACATTTTTTGTCATGCCACCCAAAGCCATGAAGATAATGCTTCCACGGTGCCATGAATGTAGCCACTATGTTTTATTTTATATCGAATGAACTAATGAAATTAGTACATGCAGATGAAATATGTCAGTTCAAAAAGTCTATTTAGTATCCAGATATTACATTAAAATAAAAAGTACAGTGAGAAGCCCGTTGAGAGTTTGACTATGGATTATGAAACAAATTTTTAATTCCTGGATAATGAAAGATTTAGGTACATGTGTTAATGGTGAATGATAAGTCGATAAGGTTGAAGTCTTATCAGTAGTTGTTTACAATGTTAAAGTGTAAAGAGACAAAAAAAAAAAAAAAAAAAAAAAAGTTTGTCATTTTGAGACTTATCTAAACTGTATGAGACTGGCAATAGTTTAAATGTAGGCATTAGACATGTTTATGTTCAGCAATTTGTTAAATAAAGTGTACCTTTTTATTTTCTCAGATTATTAAAAGAGGGCTCAGAAATTTATTAACTAGACCCTGAATACTTAATTTTATGAGGATACACAAATTTAAGAACCCAGTATGATCTTTGACACATTTTAAGATCTTTGACACACAGTCTCTGAAGATCGCTACCCATTACAAAGCTAAGATCATTAAACAACAAATAATATTTTAGAGCACATAAATAACTGATACATTAAAAAAAAAAAGCTCAGATTTTTATAAATAAACAAAATGAAGACTTACTTTAGTGACACCTCCCAAATCCAGGGTAACAACAAATGTATTTGGAATGAAAAATGAATCTGCTACAATGTCTTTATTAAAGTGTGGATAAGAGACATCTTGCAACTTTGGAGTAGCACCTCTGCCATGGATTCTTATATTTAAACAGGAACAAGTAAAAATGGGCATGATGAGAAATGCTGGGGGGGAAAGTAAGTAGAAGGCAATATATAAAAAGATAAATCATGAAAAAGTGACCATACTTTTCAGTATATGTATTACTAGTCAGAAAAATATCTAATACACTTAAGACAACAATATAACTTTCATAGATTAATTTATCCATGAAAACTTCAAGAACCACAGCAAAAAAGCTCCATATGCTATGTTTGCTTTTATTAATATCAAGATCTCTGCTTAACACGTTGAAACAAAATTAATATATTTTAATCAGCATAAATCTGAGGCCAATCAGCTCATTATTTCGACTGATTCTAGGGCTGGAAGTCTAAAAAACTAAAATTTAATGATCAAATTTTCACAAAATTTAGAGATAATTTAGAACACTTCACATGTACAAAATTACTAATAATTATTCTCACTTATCAGGAATTCATTATTACAAAAACTACGAATAAGTAGGCACCTAATTTTAAATTTCTCTATACCACAGTGACAATTAAAAACCCGGACTGTGTTTGCTCTAGCCATTTGGTTTAGTGCAGAGTAGTGGAAATGAAATGGTGCTGACTTTGATGCTTCCGGTGCAGGTGGTACATTATTCCATCCCTCTATATAGTTTAGTTTGTTTTCAATCCTTGTTTGAGTAAGATGTAGTTGTGTCGAAGTGCCACAATCATGATAAGCTTAATAATCGAGCAGTGCATAAATTTGAAATTCCTCGTGAAATTAAAAGATCTCTAACTGAATGTTTTAAATTGTTAAAGGAGGTGTTTGGAGATAATTGCATGTCACATAGTCAAATTTTTTGAATGACAAAACGATTTTTGGAAGGTCGGGAGATTTTTGAAGAACATTCTGTCAACCTGAAAAGTGCATTGAAGGTAACACTTTTTCAGTCTGTAGAAATGAAGAGAAAGCAGCACACTTACTGAAGAAGGTGACACCTAATGACCTGCAGCACTGCTTTGAGCAGGGGGTAAATTCATATGCAGCAATGTATTGATAGAGAAGAGGTCTATGTTGAAGGGGACTAAAAGATATTTGAATAATTTTTTCATTAGAGTTAATTTTTAAGACTAGTTCGGTTATTTAATTGTCACAGTTAGGGATGCACCGAATATTCGTTTGGTATTCGGTATACTGCCTATTCGGCAGACAAACCGAATATTCGGTTCAGCCGAATACTTAAATATTCGGCAACTGAATAGTAAATAAATTTAAGTATTCACCAATCGGTAAACAAATACATATTTTTTATATCATGAATGAAAGATGTGTTAGAAACCCTTAGAAAGTCCTCCTACCTAGGCACCCCATCCTTGACAGATAGCCCTAACATAGCGTTACACAATCGCACAAAAAAACTAATATCACAATGAAATTAGTTTTAATGTAAGAGAAAACACTCAATGTTAAATTTGAATTTTGTTGCTTTTCAATTTTTCTTAAATCTCATGACACTTTACATTATCCTTGCTATTACTAACTGATTTAAATTTGAAACAGTAACCAGGGAAAAAAAAAAAAACTCATAACATCAAGTGTTCATAAATATGTAAAGTCAATTAACTGCTAATTTTTTAAATAAAATATGCAGGTAAAAAAATTACCAGAATTTCACTAATATTTAAAAAAGTTGTTAATAATATATAAAGGAAACACACTTGGATATTAAATTTTGTAGCATTTTAATTTTTGAAATTTTACACCATATGAAATATTGTTTAAGAAAAAACTAATTAAATTAATCATTGCATGATCATTTTAAATTAATCATTGCAAAATCTAAGTTTAATAACGGTTTAATAAGTTTAATAAATTTGAACCAAGTATTCGGCCAAATATTCTGTTAGAATTTTAATTGAATATTCGGTATTAGGCAAAATATGGTATTCGGTGCATCCCTAGTCAGTGGTATATATAAAGCATACTTACAAATAAATTTGTTAACAAAAATTACAAAATTTAAGAAATTAAAATTAATACCTAATACTTACATAATACAAAAAGTATAAATGTTACGGCCAAAGCTCGAAATCGGCCTGTTCACGAACTGACCGGCCAATTCGCGTTTTGGCCAACGTTGCTGTAAACTTACCAGCCAATGTCCTATGTTTTCTTGATTTTGGGCTTTGGCCGACCGATTTGCGAAGTGGCTTGGGACGATCGGCCAAAGTAGAAAGAAAGAAATCAAGAGCAGATTGTTTTACACATTGTTAAAAATGAAGTATTTAAAAATTAGTACTTCTGTGTACTGTTTTTTTTCTTTTCTTTTTAAAGTACAAATGTTTTGTAAAGTTTTAGAAACAAGTTCAAGTATAAGTGGCATCTCTGAGTTAAAAATAAGCTTGAAATATATAAAAATATGATCTCGTGTTATTCTGTTCTCATACTAAAGCCATAATAGAAATTATTCAGTGAGCGTATATGCTGAAACAACGAGAAAGCGCGAAGAATATTGAATTTGCGCCCTTCAAAATGAAGAATTATATCTTGAGCAAATGCATTGCATAACTTGTAAGAATACAAAGGCAAATTGAGTACCCTATTTTGCAACTACCTTTAAGGGGTATCCTTAGTCTTTTTCTGCTACATAGATCCCAGATCACACAGTCGCCTGAAATATCACTTCAAAAAATATGAAACTTTTTGCAAAGGCAAATAGATACCACTCAGTCTACCATTATCACTTCGGGCTTTGGCCAAGGATTCCCAGCCACTTCACGAAATGGCCAGCCAAAGTAAAATATACAATATTAATTGCAAGTACCGTAATTTCGGGTAGATAAGCCGCGGCTTATACGTATTTAAAAGTTGAAAATAAGCGCATGCAGCGTATCTGCCGGGGCGGCGTATCTGAAGGATTTTTTTTCTTCTTGGGAAAAAAACCAATGCCTTCTGGCTACGCCCGTGCTTGGCGACATTTCGGTCATTTGTTGCGCTTTTAGCAATGGGGCGTGTCATGCTTGTTTCCCTGCATTAATATTGCGCTGTAGCTTACTATTACTCATTTCCATTTCAATGACGTAATCAAAATTCTAGCTTTATTCGAGTGTTCTTTCAGAAATAGCTCCTACCAGAGTATTTGCTTAGACAAAAAAATCAGTGATGTGCTAGAACGGGATTCAGGCACTGCAAAATCAAAAATAATGTCATTCCGATAACCACAGGAATCAGATGTCCGCAGAATAAACGAACACGGCCATTTCGTTAAAGAAACATCTACCCTCATTTGGTAAACATGACCAATGCTTGATACATTATCATATACTGTGCTGAAGGAAACTTTAACACCAGTATTTTGAGTGTTTTTTCAGTTGGCTCACAGCTGTCCAAATTTACAACCAGAAAAATGAAAACGATAGAAATTACCAACAATCAGACTCTATCAATATTGCAGCACTCAGAGGCCGTGTTCCCGCATAAATTCGGACAGCGTGTTTAAAAAAAAAAAAATGCTCAAAGCTTAGTATAAACGCATTTATTAATACAAGGAACTCCATTTTACAGAAACACTACAGTTAACAGCTGTGTGGAATGCGATTACCGGAAGAAGAGGAGAAAAAATAACAGAGAAAGAGACTACTTTAGCATGACCTTTAGACCTTAGCTCATGGCTGGGAGTAGAACGCATAAATTGAGAGTGGTACCACTGACAGAAGCTTGAAGAGGTAGGGGAAGGGGGGGGGGGCTGGGAAAATGCTTTCACTTTCAATGATACATGATTAGTTTTTAAATAAATCTTCTGTTTAGAGCAGTAAAGTGCTACAAATTGGTGTTTTTTTTTTTTTTTTTTCAACAATACATCCTGTAACATAGTAAACACTGCAGTGTAGTTATTATTCAGTATTCGAAAACATTTCAAGTCTTCTCTCCCCATTTCTCGGCGAAAGGCCCTTTTTCTTTATGCAAGTTCAGCTATCATAGATTTTCACATATTCATATATCGAAGATTTCTCGATAGTCAGGCCAGAAGTTTTGGGACTTGGGGGGGGGGAATGATATATGTCCCACAGTACCTAGGCTCGGAGTTTTGGGGGCTCCGTAAGCCCGTAAAACTATTTTCCCAATAATAGTTATAATAAATTCATTGAGAACTTTTTATCTCAATATATTTTAACTCTGAAAATTCATATCACACCGAAAAAGCTCCCGAAGAATATCTTTAATTCCATCACCCAACAAGTTTATGAGAGGGTTGCACCTCCTTCTCCCAAAAATGAAAGCTATAATTGTCCACAGTACCAGTGCCGTCTCAAGATACCGGCAACTCGGGCAGCTGCCCGGGTTCGCCATGCGTTTAGAGGGCGCTTTTAAAGCTCGATCTTAGGGGAGGGAACTGCTTTTTTTTTTTAATATAGAAAGTTCTTTTTATACAAGGTTGGATTGGCCCACCTGCCCATGGTCAGTTGAGTCCCCTTTGTAGTTTCTTCATATTCTTCGCCATCTTTGTCGTTTTTATTGACTTCGGAATGTTAAGAGAATTTTTCTAAAATAATTATCTGAGATGGAGAGGTGGAAGTTAATAGCAATTTTATTACTAATTACGAAAATATTTCTCGATATAACCGGGTTTACTCATTAAAAGCGAGTTATATTCTCAAGACTTAACATTGTACCAGCCTAATATTTCCGACTTTCTCGTTAAATTCGGGTTCTTATAAACAATAATAATGTAATAAGGGCTTGTTATAAACGAGTTATTTAAAAAGGGCACCGAGAATTAGCTAGCCCAGGTGGGCTCACCAAAATACTTCAGCCACTGGATCTCTCCATCAATAGAATGTTTAAACACGAATTGCGTAAGCAGTGGGAGTAATTGATGCGATCTGGACTTCATTCGTTTACTAACTCTGGACGAATGAAAAAAGCTTCATATGAGGAAGTTGCTTTGTGGGTGGACAAGGCATGGCAAGCTGTCCCGGCCGATTCGATTGTATCGGCTTTCATGAAAGCCGAAATAATTAAAAAAGAAAATGAAAATAGCGATGTCGAAATAAGTGATGTAGACCAGAGTGAAGAAAGTGACATTGATGGCGACTTATTAAAGCTATTCAATTCTGACACAGATAATTCAGATTTTGAATAAATGAAGTTGATTTTTATTTAGTTGATTTTTGTATTTCTTGTAATATGGTAATTTATGAGGGATAAACCGATCTGGGAAAGTAACATCTGTAAGAAATCAGCAGAATACGTTTTTGGAAAGTTCAAGGTAAGGTATTTTTTGTTTATTTTTATTACTCTTTAATAACTATGTTGAAAATAAATGCTATCATTTGTGATTGCTATATTTTCTGGTAAAGCGCCGCGGCGCTAACGAAAATACGGTACATATAAGAAAATATTAAGCGCCGTTTCGTGTCGTATACGGCAGGGCGGCTTATCTGATAAATATTTAATTTTTAAAGACTGTATTGAAGGAGGGCGGCGTATACGCCAGGGCGGCTTATCTACCCGAAATTACGGTACTTCGGACTTTGGTCAAACCTCTTCGCCAAAACGCGAATCGGCCAGCCAAATTGCAAACTGGCCAAACTTCGGGCTTTGGCCGTAACATAAACACTCAAACTTGAAAAATGAAATGAGGACTACAATTAACTTTTAAGTAGGTATAGCTTGTTAAATACAGAAATAATGCACACAAAACAAAGAAACTATTTTTTCTCCTACTTTTACTAGAACGGATCTCACACTGGCATTAGAAATGAAGTAATGCAATATACATGATTGCCCTTGTCTCACAGAGGCATGTGCAAATTTGCCAGTAACTTTCGACTGTGTCAGACATGGGCAAATGCATTAGGGGGTTAAATTAACACCAGGAGGCTCTTTCATAAATAATATATGAAGGAGCAGCCACCTTTTTGGCAATTTTAAATTATGGGTTTTTTTTTAAACATTTACTAGGTTACATATAATGTCATAATAAATTGAAAAATAGGAACAATGAACAGATAAAAAGATAAAAAGGAGTTGTACATCTTGAAGATGCACCTGAAAATTAAGCTTAATTTTTTATTTCAGATATATTGTGGAGCACAGTATCAGTTTTTTGCGACTGTAGCTATGCTTTCACTTGCTGTGCATGAACCATTATTTGAAGCACCTTTTACTTTCTTCATGTCATTTTTTGAAATGGCTAACTTCAATCTTTTTATTAACCTCTCCTAACAAATAGTGGGAGAATTTTCCTCTGCAACTAACTTATTTTCAGTCTCTCAACTTACCTAACTTTTCATTTTTTTTTTTGGCATTCTTTGCTTTTCCTCTCCTAAATTTCATTTCACTTGAATTTCCCTCTTTGCTTATTTGGAAGAACTCAAAAAGTTGAGTATGCTCTGTGATTTTTAAACACACTCAATAAGGTCTTTTGTTAGTTGGTGTGTTCTGGAAGTATAGTCTTTACATAACCTTAAAGAGTGAATGCCTGATTCCAAGACTGATGCTTTACTTGATGTAACAATCACAATGGTGCTATTAATGGAAAAGCCATACTCTGGGAACAGCATTCCCATGAGATACTGTTAAGCAAGATTTTGCAAAAGAAATAATCTATATAAATAAAACAAACTGTAAAATGTCAGTCGGTTAGTTAGTTAGTCTGTGTCTCACGTAGCTCCTAGACCTACCAAATTTTGTATGGAAATTGTCCCGACATGCCTCGAAGCAATTTTTTCGAAATTTGAATTATATTAAGTGATATCGATAAAAAGTATATGGCAAAAGGCTAATTTTTGCTCTCCGCCATTTCACAATTGTAACCCCGCAGTGGAAAGAGTGAGAATTAAGCATCTCTAGGTTGCCATATTTGGCAAATTTATTAAACGATTCAGACTCTAGAAGTAAAAATAAAAGAATAACAATTTTTTTTTAAAGATTATTTGTAAGGTTATTTTTTTAATTAAAATATCGTGTGCATGTGAAATCAGAGCAGGAACAAAATGTTTTATACTCAAAAGAAAAATAGGATTTAGAAATTCTCCGAGATTAAAATCGGCAACTTTTTAATTTGGTGAAAGCTAAAATGGTTGATATACGATTTTGAGAAGATGTGATTCTAGCGCTTGGTGCAATTTATCGCCTGCTACTTGGATTAGGAATACATCTGAATAAGTTTGAAACTTTCATTTAGTTCAAACTGTGCATTTTTCTGTGCAGCTTTTCCCCATCTATTTCTAATGTATTACATCCAGAAAAAGGATGCGAGAAATATCAATTTTAATTTTGTTTAATCGCACTCATGAATAATGATATACTTTCCAACTTAATGGAATAAGGAAAGTAAATAGGGAAAACTCATGGATTATAATACGCTTTTAGTACTTCAGCACTTATATAATATATAGCACTTTAGTGCATATTTAAAATCTGAAAATGTTTCAGATTTTCTTTTTCTTTCCTTTCTGTTTTTTGATAAAGGAAAATATATCCAGAAGCTCTTCAGAATTAATATAGGTCGAAAATAATTTGTACCTTTTTGTAGGTTTTTATCATTTAACTATCTTATTTTTGTAACCAGGGATGGCCCGACACGGTAAGCATTGCATCTGGACGCAGGGACCGATCTGCACACTTGGGGGCCCAGGTACTTTTGGGAACCCCTGCACTAAAATTTTCCGCAGAATATTACTTAATTAAATTAAGTTTAAACCAATTATTATTCCTAAGTTAACCATGTGTAAACATTTACAAATCAGTAAAATGCTACGACAGATACCACTTTTCTGAATTTTTCAATGTTTTTATGGGTATTTACAGATGTCACACACTTTAGAAATAAGAGGAGGAACACGCTGAGGTGTCCTATCGAATTTGCTAATATCGAATCGAATTCATAATTTTTAACATTACAAGTTACATCAAATTAAAAGTTTTGAATATTTGTGATGAAATGAACTAAGTAATCTGAAATTTTACTCTTGAGAGATAATTTTAGTAGTTATTATGATTACATAAAAGGAAGTTTTGGGGTCCCCTAAATCGGGGGTCCAGGGCACATGCCTCGAATGCCCTGCCGTAAATCAGTCCCTATATGGGCACCAGCTTCGAAGAGGCATCATTTTGAACTCAAAAACTAAGTACAGCATAAAAGGGGGCATCTTTTTTATGTTAACAGGGGGTGCCACTTATCCTAGGGCCACTCCTCTTTGTAACTATCTTAAGTTTAAATTCTATTTAGAATCTGAGAGATTTCAGTGCCAAGGAAGCCAGTGAGGAACAGGATTCTCTCTGATTAAGATGGCGAACTAACTGGTCGCCGGAGGCGGCTAGTACTTTAATATTTCTGTATACTAGCAGCTTTGACATGTCAATCCAAATGTTTTCATTTGATGATTTCCAAATGTTTTCATTTGATGATATATGTAATCAAACTGTTCACAAGCATATACATACATCATTCCATTTTTATTGCATCACAAATGTAGTTTGTCTTTAAAATTTTGATTAGGTGTTGTGAAAGATGATTTACTGCAATGTTAGAAAATGCTTATTCACACAACTCTGGTTATATACATTACACATCTCTTAATATGACACAAAATGGGCATTTTTTTTTTTTCTTTAAACTCTCTAGTTTCTATGTAACAACTTCAGGTTTATCCAAGCCACCATATCAAACAAATTTACAGTTCCTGAACCTACATTAAAAAGGAATTTTTGCAAACTGTTTCTTCCTCCACTACTGCTATATTGATTTTTGACCATAATGCACATGCCCACATTCAGCGGAGGTCAATAGAGTTAACTATTTCTCAAGTTTTAGCAGACGCTAATTACAGTAACTTCGTTCAGTAACAAGATGGCAGACAAGTACGTGTGATTTAACATTTCTATTAAAATGTGAATAAATATAATCAACAAAGAAATGACATTTATGATGTAAGTTAACCTATTAATGCTACAGGAGTTTTTAGCCTAACTTCTTGTCTAAAGTAGCATTGGATCTCTATATTTATTGAATTCCATACACACATCTCAAGTTTTTAAATCGAATGAATTAAATTCTTATTTTCTCTTGGTATCATATCATCCTCTGTTGATAGAAGAAATTTTTTTTTTTCCTGCTTGCATTCCCCCCCCCCCCATTTGCGTTGCATTGCTTTTAGAAAATATTGTATAAAATTTTGAAAATGAAATTTTACACTCATGTCCATAAATTAAGGATAATTCAGAATCACACAGAAATTGATCTCTAAAATAAAAATTTCACCTGTGGAATGATCACACACATCTTGAAGAAGAATATGCAAATTACAGGAAACCACCAGATGGCGTGGATGGTACGTCACAATGACGAGAGTGTAAGAGAGGGGTATATAAGGAATGGTGGCAAAGAAGTAAAATTGTTCACAAGCGCTGTGAAAGCCTTTCAGTGCAAAAACTGCATAGTTATGGCACAAAGGAGGCATTTGGATGATGTTTCACGTGGCAGAATTATCGGACGACTGGAATGTGGACGTACCCAGCTGGAAGTATCCGAGGAACTTGGAATCGCCCAGAGTGTCATCTCCAGGCTTTGGCAACGATTCCAAGATGATAGTAATGTGAGTAGACGTTACAGCACAGGTCGCCCCCGAGTTACAACGCCGAATGAGGACCGCTATTTGGCAGTTACTGCCAAAAGAAACAGACGGAGTACAGCATCAGACCTATCTCGTCAGCTCTCTTCAGCTACCGGTACGACAGTTTCAAGGCAGACCGTGTACAGACGCTTAGGGCACATTGGTCTATATGCTCGTAGGCCTGTCAGATGTGTTCCACTTACCGCAACTCACTGTCGCCTGCGATTAACCTGGAGTAGAGAGCATGCATTGTGGACACCGCAACAGTGGTCTTGTGCAGGGCCGTAACCAAGATGACATGCTAGGTAGGGCTTTGAATCTAGTTTGGGGGGGGGGGGCTGACTAAATGTAAGTATTAGTAGTTCGGGGGAAGGGAGTTTCTTCCAATTTTTACATCTTCACCTAGAATTTTTATTTCACAAAATGCCATATTTTAAAATATTTATCTACTAATATTTATTCCATTAACAATTTTTTCATTGAGATTTACTGCCTAATACAAGTCTAAGAAACGTGGGATAAGCATGGCGGCAGTTTTAAGGATTTACCTTACCCCCTCGGAATTTCTGCCCCGAGTAGCAAATCAAGTTGCAAGGAATAGTGTATGTTTTGCTAAACTTTTGTATTCATCAGTGAATTTACTGAAATCTTTGAAAATCTTAGGGGGGGGCTGAGAGACTTCTAGGTAGGGCTCAGCCCCCATAGTCCCCCCTCTGGTTACGGCCCTGGTCTTGTGTGATGTTTTCCGACGAGTCCAGGTTTAGTTTGGAGTCTGATTCTCGCCGGACATGCATCTGGAGAGCGCCAGGTACCCGTTACCACCAAGAGAACACCATTGAAAGACACCGTTACTGTGGTGGAGGATAGCTCGTTTGGGGAGGAATTATTCTTGGTTCCAGAACTGACCTGCATGTTCAGAGTGTAACGATGACAGGCCACATCTATCGGGATGTCATTCTGGAACAACATGTACGTTTGTTTCGGGGTGCCATGGGTGGTGAATTTGTGTTTATGAATGACAACGCCCGTCCTCACCGTGCAAACATTGTAGACGAATGCCTTCAATCGGAGGATATCACCCGTATGCATTGGCCAGCATACTCACCGGACTTGAATCCAATAGAGCATGTGTGGGATATGCTTGGCCGACGAATTGCAGCCCGTCAACCCCCTCCCACCTGTCTACCGGAACTTCGGAGTGCATTGCTTGATGAGTGGTGTAATATTCCCCAAGATCAGATTGATCATTTGATACTCAGCATGCCTAGGCGTTGTCAGGCCTGTACTGCATCGTCCGGGAGACATACTCCGTATTAACCATCCTACTAACCATGTTATCTGTTTTTTGTAAATAGGTTCTTTTTTGAAATTTGGTCAAGGGAGTAAAACTTGCAATTTTTATTAATTATGTCAAACATATAGCATCTTTTTTGCTCTTTACTTTTTGTTTAATAAATAGACTTTACAAATAAGTCAAATTTGTTTTGCTTCTTTCTCTTTCTTTGCCTGAACTTCATTATCCTTAATTTATGGACATGAGTGTAGAATTAATGAAATCCTCAGAATAGTTAAACAAATTAAAACATAATTTTTAAACAAATTAATAATTAAATGACTAATAATTTGCATACAAATTTATTATTAATTTTTATTTTTACATGAATTTTTTCCCTGTATTTGGATAACTTTAGGAAAGTGTGATTAAGTTTTTAACAAAATTAATATTTAGAATTAATAAAATCCTCATATATGTATAAAATAGCTTAAACATAATATTTCTAACAAGTTCGTCGTTTGGAATACAAAAGCATGGATCAAAAGTGTTTGATCCATGCTTTTGAAAGGCATGTCAAAGGCCAAAAAGATTGTAAAATGTGAATAAGAGTCATAGGGTCATTCAAAAATGCACAAATGATACATTTCACCTAATCTAGAAAATTATAGTTCTTAACAAGAAAGTCTGCAAAAGATTGTCACTGCCAGATACTACTCAAAAAATCAATCACTAGCAGGTGCTAGAGACAGCCAACAACTACTGACATGTTTCAAAATTTCATGATCAGCTAATTTTCCAAATGAAACATCAACCACATTCAGGTACGTAGCCAGAAATTTTTCATGGGGGGGGGGGGGTTACGACTACTACAACTCATACATATGTATACGTGTGTGTGATAATGTAGTGAAGAATATACATTTTGTACGGCAAAAATTTCTCATGGGGGGGGGGGGGTATGACTTCCCTAACCCCCCCTTGGCCATGCCCCTGACCACATTTTATGGAAATCTTTCTTGTTAGCAAATATTCTCCAAAAAAGAAAAACATCCACTATCAAGCTTTATACAGGGTTACAGGAAATGCAATATTCCTGGTAAGACATGATAGGGGAGCCAAAATGCTACAAATTTCACCCCTTATGTATGGCCGTATATCATAGCTTGAGAAAATTCAATTTTAAACTTTTTTCTTGAATAACCCAAAATTTGACATTCAAGTGCAAATTAAAAAAAATATTAAATGGGCTTTATTTTAAATTATTTTCATACCTGAAACTCTAGCTCAGCTAATGTAATCATAAAAAGTGCAAAACTACTTTAAAATTTAAATTCACGAGCCATGACATGTACTTTTTAAATTTTTAATTCATGTTTCCTTTCAAAAGCTGTTATTTATTTCAAAAAATCTCGAGGTCGAATTTTTTCCCGATTACAATACTTTCCTTACATGGTACAGCAAGGTGAAGGGAAGGTACGGAAAGTAAAAATAGGATGGCAGTAAGTGTACAGATTACAAATAAAATTTCTCCCATTAATAAGCTATCCAAAAATGTATTAATGTCCATCTAAAGTACATATGGACAACCTTCGCCTCCCAGGCCAGATGTGGCCCGCCATGGCTTTTGTTTCTAACTACAGAACATATCAAAACCTCATAAAACCCATATAATTCCCAATTATACGGCCCACAACTTCACAAACATCCTGAAGTTTGGCCAGCAACTTTTCAAAAGTCGCTCATAACTGATCTAAAGTCATGTCGTTCGTAAAGAAGGGCAAGTTTTACTTAGCACAGGTAAAACGTCAAAGGATGCACCCTGTCCATTCTTTAGGATTGTTGTTAAACCAATCTAGCTTTTTTAATTTATTCCCATAGCTGACACTAACTAAACTCATGTAATCATGAAATAGAGCAAAAATATGTCAACATTTTATTTTGTGCATTTTACAAGTCTTTTTTCTTTCAAAAATGTTGTTTATGTCAAAAAATACTACACTGCAGTAAGCGTAAAAATTGCAAATAAAATTTGTCCCATTAATTAGGTATCCAAAAATGTATCAATGTCCATCTAAAGGCATGTAATTCTTGTAAAGATGAGTGAATCTTACTTAGCACAGGTAAAAAGGGCGAAAGGATGCGGCTTCATTCATCCTTTATATGATTGTCGGAGAACTAAGACTAAGACATAGCACATAACCATTTAAGATTCAAAATCATACTTACCTAAGATTTTACATGTAAAAACAGTAATAAATTGATGGGTTGACCAACGACTTTAAACAATGAATGTTGGTGCCTCTTTTGGCATTTTTACCTGTTTAAGCAAATTTCACCTTGCTGTATGAATTACATGTCTTTAGATGGATATTAATACATTTTTTGGATAGCTGTTAAATAGAACAAATTTTATTTGTGCGCTTACTGCAACAGTATTTTTTGTCATAAACAACATTTTTGAATGAAGGCACAAAACAAAATCGCCCATAACAATTGTTGTGTATATACCTTTACGAGTCTAATATTTGAAATTCGGTAAAACAATTAGCGCCAACTTCAATATATTAAGAAATTTACTTTTATGTAACATAATTAATCAATTAGCAGAGTGAATTTAAGTAAGCAGTGTGGAAATGTTACTGAGTTTTTAATCAAGTACCAGAAAAAAAATTGTTTCCTCAAGCATAGCTGCCAACCATTCCATTTTTATCTGAACATTTCCCACCACTAATTTTTCCATAGCAATTTAAGCTTAAAATAAGTCCATATTTTTTATTTAAAATAATGGACTAACGTAAAAATTAGATCTCTTTTGTTCAAAAATAGTAGTGGAAAATGTTCCGATAAAAACTGAACGGTTGGCAGCTATGCTTAAGTAACAACTCACTGAAGGGACTTTGATTTAACTAACAATATTGTTAGTTTATTAACAATAAATTAATCAACAAAAACAATTAGAAAATGACTAGATGGGTATATTAAAATACTATTAAAAACTGTAGATTGACTAGATATTGATAGGACATTTTAGATTTACTTTTAATTTAACTCTTTACTAAGAACCATCAGAGTTCCTCTATGCATATATCGCAGGGTGCAGCGCCCTGCCCACCTTTTGTTAAAATAAATGTTGCCCTGCTTGCTTTTATTTTAAATAACTGCCGCCCTGCCTGCCCTCATAATAAAAAATTGCATCTATGCATGCCGCCCTCCGATTAATGCTAGCGTCCTGCTAAAAATGTGCCCCTTTTCCAGAAATCCCCACTCCATTCTACATAGAAACGAATCCACTTTATATACCCTATCAGTGTTGAGTCTAGACTGATTTGGCAGGGTGCAGCTCCAGGCGGCTGGTCTTTTTGGCCATCTTTTTAATAATTGGCAGCCCTTTTTTCTCTTCTTTCTACGCACTTCTGCTTTCACTTTTTATTATTATTCTTCTACAATTACCATTTTTTTTGTTTGTTTCCTAAACATTACTTTGGGTTCGTTTTGCGGCCCATCATAAAAATATTTATTAAAACAGGCCATTCACAAAAACATGCTAGATTACAATAACCTCTGTCCTGTTGCTCTTTGATCACATAGGACATTTTTTATATTGTAATTACTTTGGGTTATTCCTCAAAATCACAACGTATTCTTTTTGCCCTTCCTGGGGCCCTTTGGAAAACCACAAAGCACTACGCACGTTTAGTTCCTTATCAGCTGCTAGAATGCCAAAAAGAAAAAATAACAGCTCTTCGCTCATATGGTCTGCTCTGGCTGAAGAAGATGTGTTTTCTTCTTGTGGCTTTCTCTTCAGTGTAAAGAAACATCTGCTGGCGTCTCAATTGTTCTGGAAAAAATGAGACTCTCTCTCCTATTGGTGTATGCTTAACGGCTTTTCGCAATGGTCACTTAATCAGTTAGGGAGTTGGTACTTGTGTGGCGAGGTCCTCACTTTTAAGTGGGGAGCCTTCGCCACTGGAATGTAGGCATGAATGCCATGCACGCCATGATAA
Source organism: Cheiracanthium punctorium (assembly GCA_038373885.1). NCBI lineage: Eukaryota > Metazoa > Arthropoda > Arachnida > Araneae > Cheiracanthiidae > Cheiracanthium > Cheiracanthium punctorium. The sequence goes on along the minus strand of JAWZYV010012587.1, from coordinate 43,579 downwards.
TTTTTAGAAGTATGCTTTCCCAGTTTTCGTTTTCCTTATTTGAGGGTATATTGTAAAGTTTCAAAATGTATAATCCAGAAATTTTGTGATGTTCAGATTGTGTAAAATAAAAGGATATGTCTAAAATGGAGATGAGTCCTGCTAATTATTTATAGTCGACTTAATCATTTTTGTTCACAAAGTTTGTGCTTTGTGTTCCAGTTTTCTGCATGCTCTCCTCAAAAGGGAAAATGAAACAATGAGCACTAGGAACATGGATGCCTTTCCGCAACAATATTATGGGTCAACAATTAGTTGACCATCTCCTTTTCTTTTGTGAACCTTCTTTGATGTATGGCTATCTGTGTGTGATGATTCCCAGCGTTCTGGTGAAATCGAATTAGTTTGCTCGCGTTCAAGAAAAATGGATGTGGTGTTGCTTTAACAGAAATCTTTTTACAGTGCTATATTTCGCCGACATAAATCTTTACTATGCACTATGGACTTTTGATAACAACGCAGTGTTCTTCAAGATTCTTTGTAACACATGTGACAACAAATTACGTACCTACCATCGTCCCTTTTACGATTACCTCCACAACCACTTCAGCACAACCTCATCATATGAATGGAATCGATTGAAGCCATCCTTTTACAAAATTATATGCTTATTTTCACTCATGAATCCCCATCCAGAAAAGCCATCCCGATGCCATGGCTATTAATCTGTGTAAGAATCTTAACACCAATAATATTAAACAAAATTCCTTAATTTCCCAGCAAAGAAACTTGCTAAAAATATTTATGCCTCCCTATGCCATCCGTCACTCTTCAAGGAAACAAACTGGACATGACAAACTCTTTCCCTCACCACCTCAGACATTCGAAGTTTTTGTATGACTGCTGCTTTCCCTTGCCTCCTCACACATTTGAAACACTTCAAAGTTTCTGTATGATTGCCTCTTTCTCTAGCCTCCTCACACATTTGAACCTCCTCAGTTTTTGTACGACTGCCTCTTTCCCTCTCTGCCTCACACATTTCAACCTCTTCATTTCCCTTGCCACATCACACATTTGAACCCCCTCTTTGAACTATTTCAAAACCCATTGAGGTGCCTCACTTTTCTGCTTTGTCCTACTAACACTACAGGTGAGCTCCTATGCAAATTAAGCCCCGAGTATAAGGTAAAAAGATGAGTTAAAAAAAGGAACAATCATAGAAAATGTTATATGAATAAGATAAACTGGAAAATAGATAATGCATATTTTATAAAAGTTTTAAATAGAATTTTAATTTGGCTACCAAAAATTGAAAGAACATTGAGAGACCAGCACTAGGATTAGCACATTCATATGGATCATTTGAGAACATGTGTCATGACAGATTTTATGTGCACCAACCAGGCACGTAGCCAGGAAAATTTTTCGGGGGGGGGGGGAGATATGAACTTATATGTGTATAATAGACGGAATTTCATCACTAATCCAAAAATTTTGGGGGGGGGGGGGATATATCCCGATATCCACCCCCCCTGGCACCAACTCCTTTTAGCACACATGATACCATAGCAGTGCACATGGGAGCCGGCAGAATATTTCCCAGGGGGGGGGCGGCAAATACTATTCAAGTGGGGGCAAAGACTACTTCAACGTATGGCTACCATGTTGAAAAGCACTAAAAAGCAAGTAAAAACACTGCATACAAAAATTCTGGAGGGGCATTGCCCCCCCTTGCCCTATGCATGGCAGTGCAGGTGAGAAAGGTTAACTTGCATTTTGTGTTCAGTTTGACCTTCATCAACATCAGTGTTTTCTGGAGTGTATATTTGCTTCCAAATTGAGATTTTACAAGGTATTACATTGTAAATAACTCCATTGCTACTGATAAAATCTGTCCAACATTTTAAAGGGCTTTTCACCACAGTACTCTACAGCTAGCAGATATTTAGTCCAAAAGAGGTGTTACAGTTGTGCTATTTTGAGCTCTTCTTTCAACTTCTTCAAAAATTTTGAAAAAAAGCATGCTTTCTTTATTTCTCATTGTTCATACTTTTCTTTAAAATGAGCAGCAACCATATTTTATCCGATCAGATATTTTACAAACAAAATGCCAAAATTTCTCAGAAAATCAAAATATTAAAGAAAGTAAGATATATCAAATAGGAAAATACATCTGTAAAATAACCGGCAAGTCTAACTCAATTAATTATTTAATTAAACATTGTTTAATTTTACAAGTATAAGAATATATATATATATATATAAGCATATATATGCTCGAAATCGAAGCGATACTTTCAGAATTACAAAAATTACCATGCTATAATGCAACAGTAGGAAACCATACGAAAAACGCGTTCATTTATTAAAATAATTATTTTATGCCTAAAAAAAATAGTTCAGTTATCTAAACATATACACTGTCTAACCATTACGATATGTTAATTAGAAATTACAGAGCTCTTTAAACAAGCGACTCAAAAACATCATGTAGTAAAATTAGATTTCGGAGGTCCCACAAAAATATTAAGTTTTATATAAAGTAAAATAACTTACATGTTTATCAGGAACAATAACTAGATCTGAACTAAAATGAATGATGTATTTTGCAGGGCCTTTGGGGTATCTACGCAGACTTTCTTAAACTTTCATCAATAATTGTAATCAAGTAAACACTTCGCACACATACGCTGACAAGAGCAACAAACAAAGACAAGGCTATGGCAATTTCGAGCTCGGAGCTTACCACCTGACTGAAGGTTTGCTAAAAATTTAGCTTCTTTCGTAAATATCGCCAAAATAATCTCGCCAAGCATGAAGTGCAAGAATAGAGGATGTTTTTCCGAAAAAAGCTTTGGATTACTACGCCAAGTCTGGTAGTAAATCAAAATGGTGAAATAACCCGGCGAGTGCTGCCAGAGTAATGAGGAAGCATGAGATAAAAGAATAGCTGTTTGTTTACATAAATGTGCAAGCCGTGCAAGCTCACTCAGTTTTTTCTTGAGTTAGCGCGTTAAGTAGATCCAGGCCTAGCAAGGGTGATAAATACACTAGTGTTGGGTAACTCGCGCAAGTAAAATGAAGAGTGAGGGAGGTTCAATCAGTTTTGAAGAGGTTCAAATGAGGCAACCGTACAAAAACTTCGAATGAGTGAGGTAGCAAAGGCAATGAAGCAGTGGCGGCTCCTCCATTTGAGCACGTGAACCCCCAGAGGAAAAACTATAGAATAAACATATTAAAAAATTAAATTTAAAAAAATATATTAAGTACACTTCTAGATTTTTGTGAATTTAAAACATGAGTTTTACTCTTCTCCACCCCCCCCTCAGGGCCCGATCATCACAATATTGGGCCCAGGGCAAACACAAATTTTTGGGCCTTTGCACCGGACCATAAATATTTTACGGGAAATTGTACGAAAACAGTATTATGCATCTAAGTTATTTTAGATACATATAGCTACTTAAATATACTGTTTGTTTAAACACTAAATATAAATACGTGCATAGCAATAAATATTAAAGGATTTTTGTATACATAAATAGCATGTATTTATGAAAGGAAATTCAAAACTTGCCTAACATTATAGGGGGGCTTCAAAATACTGTCACTTCTACATATCAATATTTGTATAGACGAGTTATCATTGCCTAGCTGAAGTTAATAGGGAGTTAAAGCAACCCAGTTTCATTCACGGTAAGGTTAATGTTAAATGTCACCAGATATTACAGTGCATGCTTGCATAAACAGAAATTTTTAAATGTACATTTGCAGGATAATGTCGAGTGATTTTTAAGTTAATTTTTTAAAGAATATAAATTTTTTAATAAATGAAAATTTTTTATCAAACATAAATTTTTTAATAAATGAAAATTTTTTATCAAACATAAATTTGTTGAAAAATACAGCATTTTTGGGCCCTTGAAATTGGTGGGCCCAAGGCAAATGCCCCGGTTGCCCTGCCGATAAACGGGCCCTGCCCCCCCCCCCCACTATTATTAAACGCGTTTATTATAGCTAACACACTGTATCGTAGGTTACTACAGCGTAATCTTTCGTTGCTCGCACGTGCGATCGGCCCGAGTGGCCCTTTCAACCGGTCTCTGAGGATAGACGCCGAGCAAGTGAGAGGGAGTTGCGGGGGGAAGCGAGGCGCTTTCGCTCGCACAAATTTATTGTGCTCACAGCAGATTTTTTTGCCGTTCTCTCCTCTGGATTCTCTCTTGGATGTATTTATGAAAGGAAATTCAAAACTTGCCTAACATTATAGGGGGGCTTCAAAATACTGTCACTTCTGCATATCAATATTTGTATAGACGAGTTATCATTGCCTAGCTGAAGTTAATAGGGAGTTAAAGCAACCCAGTTTCATTCACGGTAAGGTTAATGTTAAATGTCACCAGATATTACAGTGCATGCTTGCATAAACAGAAATTTTTAAATGTACATTTGCAGAATAATGTCGAGTGATTTTTAAGTTAATTTCTTAAAGAATATAAATTTTTTAATAAATGAAAATTTTTTATCAAACATAAATTTTTTAATAAATGAAATTTTTTATCGAACATAAATTTGTTGAAAAATACAGCATTTTTGGGCCCTTGAAATTGGTGGCCGATAAACGGGCCCTGCCCCCCCACTATTATTAAACGCGTTTATTATAGCTAACACACTGTATCGTAGGTTACTACAGCGTAATCTTTCGTTGCTCGCACGTGCGTTCGGCCCGAGTGGCCCTTTCAACCGGTCTCTGATAGAGATGAGACGGGCTCAGCCCGAGCCTCGGGCTCTGTAATTCACAATTGCATTCGGGCTCGGGTGGGCTCGGGCTCGTGAAAAATTTCTATTTTATTGAACATTCTCCCTGAAACAGATTTTTAAAAAGTTATTCATATGGAAAATAAAAGTACTTATAAAAAAAAATAGCGGCACGGGTGCCTAGAAGGCGCGTGAAGCTCTTTGGGTATTTCAAAACGGCGGCTTTTATTGCTTAGTTCAGTGGTGGTTCCAGGGGGGGGGCACGGGGGTCATGACCACCCAAATGGTCTTCGACTAAGGGGCCTAGATTAACCATCCCCTCTTAAAAAAGAGGGCCCAAGTCGAGCTCGTACAAGGGCCCAAAATAAGGGCCTACATTAACCATCTCCCGCCCCCCCCCAAAAAAAAGAGGGCCCAAGTCGAGCTTGGACAAGGGACCAAAATTCAGAAAAGCCTTGATCATGTGCATACATACCACATTGTGCTGCTGAAAGAGAATTTCTCTTTAGAAGACCATTGGTCTTACTAGTTTATTTTATAATAATATTAAAGTATGCACACAATATTCCATGTGCTCAGACGTTCCTCCTTGGCAGAAAAGTATGCAGCCATTTTGTAAATATGTGCGCTAATCCATATCCATGGAGAGCAAGGGAAGGGGGAGTCACAACGAGCCTGATTAAGGTAAAGGTGGAAAGGGTAGTTGCCCCAAACCTATAATAAAAGAAAACTCAAAATCAAAAAATGGTTTATAGAAAAATGTGTGAATTGTGTGTGCGTAATTTATTACTTTCGTATTCGAACCCCCCCCCTTTCAAAAAGCCTTCCTCGTCTTGAAAAGCAGTCTAAGGAGCACCTATGTTTGTAAATAATTAATTTATGGAATCCAAATCTACCGTAACTGCTACAAGATCATAAAAATTATAGAGAAGGAAAGGGGGGGGGGGGTCACGAGGGAAGGGATCATACCTAAACAGGGCCGGATTACCCATTGAGTATGCTTCCGCGTATGGGCTATGGGCTCCTAGGCGGCCTGCGTTACAATTTAGAAGAATAAAATTATAATCAAACGTCATTAAAGCTATTTTAGTGTTAATATTTTTACAGCATTTGTAACTCCGAGAAAATAATTCTGATTAATTAGCTACTTTGTACACAATAAAAAATTTCCGGCATTGTTAGCCACTACACTTCTTAATTGAAATTTCGAATGAATATGTGCTAGAAAGTTTGAAGCTGACTAATTAGCTTGAAGTTTTATGTGCACATTTCAGTGATGTCCTGCATTAGACAGATCATTGTGATATATTTTGAAATTCAATAAAGTAATGAGAATTTTTAGCACTACGTCTACTCGAAACTCGAAAGGGCTATGGTAATCATAAGAAGGCTTTTAAATAAAAAAAAAACCTTCGTAACCCTGTCATCACACTCCATGATTATAAGCTTTTAATTATGAAATTTGTTCCATAGAAGAAATTGTTTTTCCCTTTGAAAATATCTGGAAGCAAGCAGCTCTGTAAAATTTAAATATGGGATGATACACTACACATTAGCGGCAAAAACCCTGTGTTCTGTAAAACATTTTTCTCTCCGAAAACTTATGCTTCCTTTCAGTGTCCAAAAAAATTCTAAGGGAAATCGCATTTTCAACTAAGCGCTAAGCAAGTGTTTTCCATTGACGAAACACCAATCCATTAATTAGTAGTGGCATATCTTTTTGAGTTTAAAGATGGGTATAGTGAGGGGTCAAGAACCATTATAAATTCTTAGTGATGCCTGTCCCTGGCATGAAAGCTATTAGTTTACCAGGGAGTTGCCGACACCCTCAAAAGCCATTTTTCAGTTCCATTATGTGTTTCACAAATGAACAGCATATGGATTTGTTTTGGAAAAGCAAACACTTCTTGCTTCTGCTTTCTGGTGTAGAACTCTCGTTGGGACTCAAGAGGTAGCAGACATAAACTATTGTTCCATTTTAAACCCAGACAAAGTAAAAGGTTTAGTGTCGCCAATTTTGGTATTTCGGATACAAGGAACTAAACTTGAAACATATGCGAAGATTGATTGGAAATATGAGTAGTCGCCGGAATTTTCTTATGTGTCGGAGACAAAGCACAAACGCGACAAACAAGTCTGCATCTGCAAGACTCGAAAGTTGTAAGAAAACGCCAATCCGATGATTTAAAGCGAGCAGCTCCACCCGCAGTGGACAAGGAGAAAAGCGAAAAGGGGAAAAAACAATATAGCCCCCCTCCTGCCCTGAAGATCCGAAGAACTTCACACAGGTCTGTGGAGTGGAATATCCGGATGAGCAAATATTTTAAAAACCAGAAACATAGTGGACTATACTATAGAAGTGAAATAACTGATCGCTTATCTAACGAGATTACACAGGAAAGACTAAATGGAGAAAGATACGGAAAATACATATTTATATATATTATATTTTTATTTATTAAACATAAAATTTCCTGCTTTGATTAATTTTTTTAAAATAAAAATTGTATATTTTATATTTTAGTAATTTTTCAATGGCACAGAAAAACAAATGTTTTTAAAGTATTAATACGAGTCTGCTCCTGTTATAAAAATAAGCAGACAGCGATAATAGGGACTTTAGAAGTTTTAATCGACAAAAGAATACACGATACATGTCGTTGTTTACATTTGTCTCATGGAGAGATTGTTGCCAATATAGAAATACAAAAAGACTGTTGCCAGTCTAGAAATATAAATATCACAACATTCACCCCCAATTATTTTTTTTTCATTTAGAGTTCAGTTATATAATCTGACAAATAGGCGGGCCGACGTCGAGGTCTGGAAACAGGAGGTGGCGACAGAGACTTCTCAGTCATTGGTGCCATGTTGTGTGAGGAAGGGTTCTCTGTTTCACGGTTCATTTCCTTTGGTTCAGGCACAGGCTCCAAGGCGAGCTGTTGCATATCAGCGGGTGTTGAGGAGGTATGACTTTCCAATGGTGCATCATTAATATTTTGTCCTGGGAAGGGGTTTCCTCTTGGAGCCAGGTGTCGGATGTTCACACTTGTTTCCCGACCATCAGGCAGTCTGGCATGGGCATATTCAGGGTTGGCCTCCAAAAGCTCTACCTCCTGCACAAGTGGTTGATACTTGTTAGCCCTGTTTTGGTTTTTCATCAGAACAGGTCCGGGAGTTGTCAGCCAAGAGGGTAAAGAACATCCGGAGTGCGATCTCCTCACATGGGAGAACATCCTTTCATGGGGGGTGGCATTGGTAGCCGTGCACAGCAGAGATCTTATGGAGTGAAGCGCAGAATGCAGAACCGATTCCCACTGATGAATTCCAAGGCCTTTAGACCTTAAGGCAAGCTCAATTGATTTCCAAATTATTCCGTTGTACCTCTCTACTTGGCCATTCCCAGCTGGATTATAGGCTGTAGTGCGACTAGTCGCGATACTTTGAGAAGTCAAGTATGACTTAAGCTCGTGAGACATGAAGGAGGTACCTCGATCAGAATGGATATAAGCAGGGGTTCCAAAAAGACAAAACAACGTATGCAAGCAAGAGATGACAGTAGCAGCAGAAATATCCGAGCAGGGGAAGGCAAAGGGGAATCGAGAAAATTCGTCAACAACTGTCAAGAGAAAACGGTATTTGGAGGCAGATGGTAGAGGGCCTTTAAAGTCAAGGTTAAGCCTTTCAAACGGAGAGGTGGCTTTAATGAGTGTGCCAGTATTTTTAAGGAACCTTGGCTTTAGTTCGTTACAGATAGCGCACGTTTTAACTACTTCTTTGACTTCTTCTAGTGAATATGGGAGGTTTTTAGAGCGGACCCAGTGGTACATTCTAGTTATGCCCGGGTGGCAAAGGGCTGAGTGAAGATCCTTAAGATCACAATGGTGGGCAGTGGACGCAGTTATTCTAGACAGGGCGTCAGCAGACGCGTTCTTGCTGCCAGGTTGATAGACTATATCGAATTTAAAAGATGCAAGCTCAAGGCGCCAGCGTAGTATCTTTTCGTTCTTTATTTTGCTGAGATGTTGCTGATTAAACATGAAAGCTACTGACCTCTGGTCGGCGAAGACTTCAAAGTGACGTCCGATAAGATAGTGCCTCCAGTACCTAAGAGACTCCACAATTGCATAAGCTTCCTTCTCGATGGAAGAGTGCCTTTGCTCGGATTGATGAAGCGTCCTGGAGAAGAAGGCAATGGGGCGGCCGGCTTGACTTAATGTCGCCCCGATGGCATGGTCCGAAGCATCAGTTTCGACTCGAAAAGGAATACCATCCTCTATTGCTGTGAGAGAAGCGCTAGCTATGTCATCCTTCAAGAACTGGAAAGCAGATATGGCTTCCTCAGACATAGGGAAAGAGCTATTTGCCAAGAGAGGACGAATCTTCTTTGAAAATGACGGAATCCACCTCCCATGATGAGAAAACATACCCAAGGCTCTTTGAAGCGAAGTCGAATCTTTAGGGATGGGCAAACTTAATAGAGGCTTTAGTCGTTCCGGATCAGGCTTTATGGTCTTGTTTTCAATTATATAACCTAATAGGGAGATAGATTTGGTTGAATAACAGCATTTTTCTTCGTTCAGTGTAAGGTTATACTTTTTGGCAGTAGCTACAAATTTTGCCAGGTTTTCGTCGTGCTTTTCTTGAGTTCTACCACAGACGGTGACATCGTCAAGGTAAGGGAAGGTATCAACTAGTTTTTCAATTTGAATAATTTTATCAATCGTGCGCTGGAAACAAGCAACTCCATTGGTAACTCCAAAAGGCACTCGCAGGAACTGGGAGAGCTTTCCGTCTGCTTCGAAGGCTGTAAAGTGTCTTTCGGAGTCTAGTATGGGGACTTGGTAATAGGCATTTTTCAAATCGATTTTACTGAAGACTCTATATGTTGCTATCTGGGATATAAGTTCCTCAATTTTAGGAAGTGGATAGGCATCCAACATAGTAAATCTATTGATCGTCTGAGAGTAGTCTATGACCATTCTAGATTTTTTGTTATCTCCCTTAATAACAAATGCTTGAGCTCTCCACGGGGAATTGCTCTGTTCAATGATCTTTTCGTTGAGGAGTCTGTCCACTTCTTTAGCAATGAATTCTCGATCCTCTGACGGAAGACGTCTTGATTTAGTTTGGATGGGTCTACAGTCAGGTGTAAGATTTGAGAATAAGGAGGCCGGTGGGACATCAGCCTTGGTCAAAGCACAAATTTCTAAGGGAGGCCTACCTCCATCAAAGTTGATCACAAGGGAAGAGTGTAGTTTTAAGATATCCCGACCAATAAGGAAGTCAGCACACAAATTTTTCATGACGAGGACTTCAACTTCAGCATAACAGTGACTTTGTAATTCAAGTGTCACGTTACCACACCCGGCAATACTGGATGTAACAGTAGAGTTCGCCATAGAAATCTTTCCTAAGTAGGGTTTCATCTTTAAGTTGCACCTGTCGACATGTTGGAAGTTCAGGAAGCTGAGTGAACTGCCAGTGTCAACTAGTGCCTCGAGTTTGACACCGTTAACAGTGGCCAGGACAAGGGATTTTTGGAGGCAAGAAGGGGAAGGAGACACAGAAGCAATCAAATGAGTGTAAGCTACATTTCCAGTATTACAAGAATTCTTGGCTTTACATACACGCTGAAAATGTCCTTTCTTGCCGCACTTGTTGCAAACTGCATTCTTGGCAGGGCAAGCACTTCGAGGGTGACGATCATAGCCACAGAAGAAACATGAACCAGAGCGGGAGACGGCCGCTACTTGTTCTTCCTCCGGTATCTCATCAGGCTCGGCAGTTCCAACTGCAGCAGAGGTCATCGGCTGGGGGACAGTAAGGTATGATGCAGAATGAGATTCAGCCAGTTCAAGGGCTCGAGCTTGGTCGACTGCAGTTTCCAAGGTAACGGAGGAATTTTCAAGCAAGCGTTCGCAGATACGGGAGCTCTTTAGTCCTCTTATAAACGCATCGCGAATGTATTCGTTTTTATACAGTTCAGCAGTAACAGCTCTAAATTCACAATTTTTGCTTAGTTGCTTTAAAGCTTGAACATATTCGCTCACCGTCTCGTTTGCTTGTTGGCCCCGGGATGCCAGACAGTGCCGTGCGAAGATTTCATTTTTCTTCGCGACGTACAGCGAGTCAAGCATTCCCATCGCCGTAGTGTAGCTGGTCGCTTCGCTGATTAGCTGATAGACGGATGAGGACACATAGTTGCAGAGAAGTGGGAGCTTGTTAGCTTCGGTCACGTCTTTTAAACTCGAGATGAAATTCGTAAAAGTTTTCTTCCAATGGATCCACCTGGCTTCGGCGCCCGGACACGTGGGTTCGACGTCAAACCGTTCTGGCTTTAAATAATGTTCCATTGTGGATCGATTCAAGCGAGAGCTCAGTTCATAAATAGTTCATCAGTTCATAATTTCTTTTTGTCGATTAAATTGTTATAAAAATAAGCAGACAGCGATAATAGGGACTTTAGAAGTTTTAATCGACAAAAGAATACACGATACATGTCGTTGTTTACATTTGTCTCATGGAGAGATTGTTGCCAATATAGAAATACAAAAAGACTGTTGCCAGTCTAGAAATATAAATATCACAACAGCTCCATATGCAAGACAATAGTTTATTATTAACTTAATTAAAAATAAAAATAATTTGATGAATATTTTAATTACATGAAGATAAATTATATTATGTGTAACTTTACAGTTAAATTTTTTTGAATAACTTGATTTTTGAAAAGTCTTTTTAAAGTAGGAGTTTCTAATTTTAAATTAAGAATTTTAAAATGACTGTAAAATAACGTTAATTGTCACTATCATTTGTGAGCTTGGATATGAAATAACGTTTAAAAGTCTAATATGTAAATCAATTAAATTAAATGGATTTTATCTGATAATACTTGATCAACAAATATCATTTGTCCTAAATGTATTCCAAAACATTCTCAATGGAATTAAAATGTTAACGCGTACTTGGAGCTTAATTACTTATTTTTCAATATTTATCTTTCTTCTGAAACGATTTGTTTTCTCTGTGATGCGTGTTTATAAAATAATAATAATAATAATAATAATAATTCCCCACAAAGATTCTTAAAGAAATAATCATGTTAAATATTTCTATATAGTTTAATGTTTGATATATCTTTGATACCAGTAATCAATTTTATTTATTTGTGGCTTTGTGCGTGTTGGTGTGGAAGGATGGGGGATTAATATGCTTCATGATTTGGAATAATAACAATTACTGTTATAAATTTTATGAGAAATTTTTCCTCTGGAAAAATATTTTCAAAAGTTTCGGGCAGGATTAAAAGTACTGCCGACAATTTGAAAAAAAGTAATATAAAAAAAATACTGGATAAAATTAATAAAAATTAGGTTGTTTTGAGTGGTTACGGAAAAATCTATTTTGAGAAAAATTCATTTAGTAACATGGTTGTCTAGTTGAAACAGTTGTCACTGTCTTCTTTTCAAAATGCTTATTTAAAAAATTATCTAACTTTCAGATTTATGCTTATTCCCCTTGGGTGATTTAATTAACTTTTAATAATATTACTTTTTTTATTATGGGGTGTCCAACTTGTGATTTTCCACAGTCATGGTAATTCATCACTGTTCAATTTTTAATCTTTTACCTTTATTTATTTTTATGTGTACAACATTTTTACTCTTTCCTATTTCAAACATTTTTTTTATGTATATTCTCCAATTGATTTGAAACAATAACAGTGGCCGAGTGCTTAAGACCACTGAAAGTAGTAGATGGCTAAAGTGTAGAGATCTAGGGTTCTGGGCTACCACGTGGCTGTCGTTCTAACGGTCTAGAGTTTTGGGTGATTTTCTCCAGTTATAACGTGATTATGCTCTAGAACGCCTTCAAAAGTCCACACCTAAAGCATAATCCCCTTTAGATATATAACTCTCGTGTAGCTTTGCCTTAATCAATAACCTAATCTCGTAGCAATAACCATTATTGTAACAATAAACTCTAATTTTACTCTGAAAAGTTATTTGCAAAGACTTAGATACCGGGAGACCGGGATATGCCAAACCGGGGAGAGAGTGGGTACTCAGACACCGGCATAGGCCAAAGCTGGGCCCGGATCCAGGCCCTTAGTCTTAAGGGAAGCCTAGTCTCATTCTCCACTCAACCTGAATAAGTGATGATCCGAATAATTTTAATCGTCAAATGTTATTTCCAGACACATTCTCAGAAAATTATCTGAAATGAAAAGACGAAATTTCGATTAAAAATTAATTTTATTATGGATTGTGCTTTTGTTGAATACATGTATCTGCAATGAATTCAATAAAAATCTCGCAGTTGGGGCCAGAGCCGAAGCCCCCCCCCCGGGATGCAAGCGGAAAAAGGGGTGCACACTCAGCTAGAACACGAGAAATTTAACCCATTCGTGCCTGGATATTTTTGCGACTTTCTTCGATTTTTGCTAACACCAGAAGTAATTGATAAATTTCTGATGTCAACTTTTTGAACAAGGGATGATTTCATTAAAAATCGTTATGTATAAAAATTGAAATGTCAACATCCTACTTGCCATATTAAAATATTTTGTGGAATTGAGGTTCAATACTCGCGAATAAAGGCTAGGAAAAATAAATAACGTTTTCGAATGATAGCGATAATGCCGTCCCAAAAAAGGGACGCTAGGCATAAATGGGTTAAATATAATTTTACTGGTTTTGTTTTTCATTTTTAAAAGCACTTTTGTAGGGGAGGATAGATAGAAAAGTACAATGATTTAGGGTTGGGGGGCAGGGGTGTAGTGGGGCCGGAACGCATCGGAATGACGTTCCGGTACTTTTTTGCGAGCCGGAACGGCGTTCCGGAATTCAAATGAGATTATTATTTTTATTATATTGTAGATTTTAACTTACTTTCTGAAAAGAGAAAAAAAAATCTTGTATAGTAAGAATGTACCAGTTTCAATTCAATGGATACCGTAGAAGTTGAAATCATCTCAATGAACTGATAGCAGAGTACACTCGACTAGGAATTCAATCCCTTGCCCCTTCCAACTAATAAAAAACCTAAACACGCATTATCGAAATCAAGAGTAAAATTTCAATACTAATTGATGCATTGTCCACTCTCAGTAACAAAACTACTTCCACTATATATTTAAAATGTAAGATGGACAATCATGTGATTGTGAACCAATTCTCACCTTCTTACATATAGCCGAACTTCTAAGTCAAGACGCTTAGACTATAACAGAAAGCTAAAAATACTTAGAGGAACACTGATTTCATGATAAATATCTCGGAGAGTATTTCGCCGGACTTGCCAGAGATGGGGCAAGTATTATGCCCGAGTGTTGTGCAGCGTTTGTTTTAGAAATTTCCACAGTAGTTTGGCATTGTTTAAATCATCTTCCGAAACTTGAAGCTGGAGAAGCAATCAGCAATGTCCATGGAGTCAGATATTTTCAAATATTCATGGACAAACTTTAATCTTCGTACGGTTGATTTCCTAAGAACCAGTAGAAATTCAAGCATCTGCAGCTAGCCTCAAAACAGAAAATCAATCGAGTTTGAAAAGTAAGAGGAATTGCCAGTTTTCTTTGAAGAATTGTTTCTGTAGCCTCTCTCTGGTAAAACTATAAAGTTTTTTAAAAATTAGTTCAGGTTGAATAGTTGAGACCAAAAGTGGACAAACAGAATCATTCATTTTCTGAGGTCTGCTCTCATCAAAACAATTTCTCACAGATCTGTCGCTCTTGCACAACGTTTTATTTAAACTTTTTGTTCTATCTGAGTCTTTTGAAGAAAAGAAACAACGCCATCATGGGTGCAAATAAGAAAATAAGTAGAACCATGAGAGTCTTAGAATTAATGTCGACAACAAAAGGAACACTGATGTTAAACGCGGTGGTAGCAATACAGGAAATGAAATTTGGAACTGTCAACCAGACTAGCCAGTGGCGGATCCAGGGGAGGGGCTAGGGGGTTTCAGCCTCCACAAGACATTGTTAAAGGGTAACAATCTGCTTTATTATACACTTTGGATAGGTAAAAGGAACATTTTTTAAATAGATTATCCCCTCCCAAATATATTCACATTGGCTTAGACTAAAATTTTGCTCATTATTGTATATTTTGTTTGAGTCAATTAAGCTTTCTCAAAATTAAACATAACCTTCTATATTGGTTACTGACAAAAAAAGGCAGAGGCGTTTTTTCTGAAAGGTTATTAGCTTGTGTTCTCACCTCCTAATGCCCCCCCTTCCTTCCCCCACGAAGTCATGCGTTCCGGGAAAAAAATTTTTAGCACTGCATCACTGGTTGGGGGGGGGGTGAATAGTTATTAAGTTGTTCAAAGTGTACGGGCCCAGTTTTAACGAATTTCTTAGATGGGGGCCCATACTGGTCATAGATCGGGCCCTGCCTAGTTATCCGCCTCTTTGGGGCCTACATTTGCATAAGGGTCCAGGGCCTCAAGAAGTCTTCAGACGACCCTCGTCATTCGGAGTGACCCCCCATAAACTGACAGTCTGGAACCGCCCTGGCTTAGTTAGTCATGAGATCCGACATTATTTCATAAACATAGATATAAAGAATTAGAAAGTGCATTAAAAATTTGCAACTATATTTGTCTTTAATTTGCACAAACGGCAAAATTTATTGTATTCTATCAAAGAATTACTTCTTTGAATTTTATTTATCTTTAGCTAAAATTTCGGGCTCGGGCTCCGACTTAAGCAATATTGCTCGGGCTCGGGCGGGCTCGGATTAAAAGTCTTCGGGCTTCAAAAAATGAGCCCGAACTCATCTCTAGTCTCTGAGGATAGACGCCGAGCAAGTGAGAGGGAGTTGCGGGGGAAGCGAGGCGCTTTCGCTCGCACAAATTTATTGTGCTCACAGCAGATTTTTTTGCCGTTCTCTCCTCTGGATTCTCTCTTGGCTTGTTGTGTTCGGTTGGTTAATCCATTTTTTTTTCATATTCTTATTATTTTCTTAATTTTTATGATTTTTCACAACAGTATTTTTTACGAACTAGTGTAAATAATTAAGATGGGAGTCAAATAAGTGTTTCGGAGCTACAGCAACGACATTTTTCAATGTCATCCTTTGAAAAAAAAATTGAAATAAAAAAGCAAGACAATATTTTTGCTAAAACTTATTTTAGCGACGAAATGTAAGATCAAAGAGGACTTGTTTTCTTTCAGTTGCGTGCATTGTTTTCCTTTAACTGCTGGAAATGCAAATATAGTTTAACTTGTAAGGTGCGTCGTATCTGCCTATTTAATTTTCTAAATTAATTTTGTGAAACTCCATTTAAATAACCCACGAGCCGCCACTGCAATAAAGAGGTTCAAATTGTGTGTGGTGGCGAAGGAAAGAGGCGATCGTACAAAAACTTTGAATGTGTGAGGTCAGGGCAGGACTGGAGCGCAGAAACGGCCCGGGCGATTCGACCAGACCGGCCCCAACATTACACAATATTAATTTAGCGGGGAGGGGGCATGCACAAATACAGTTGAACTGATTTATAGTAATGATAACGCTCTTATAACGCTAAGATATTCTGTATGTTCAATCTCGCCTAAAGTGCAGTAGCTCACTCAGGGGCGATTCCAGACTGTCAGTTTAGGGGGGGGGGCGGTCACTCGAGGAACGTCTGAAGCCTTCTTGAGGCCCTGGACCCTTATGCAAATGTAGGCCCCAAATAGGCGGGTAACTAGGAGGGGCCCAATTATAATCAACAGGGGCCCTGGACTTTGATGAATTTTGGGCCCCCATCTATGAAATTTGTTAAAATTGGGCTCCGTACACTTTGAACAACTTAGTAACTAAACTATTCAACCCACTCACCCCATAATCATTGTACTTCTATAAATTTCTATCTATCCTCCCCTGCAAAAGTGCTTTTTGAAAAAAGAGAAAAAAAACAACAGTAAAATTATATTTAAACCTCTTGTGCTCCAGCCAGGGACTGATTTACGCCGGGGCATTCGGGGCACGTGCCCTGGGCCCCCGATTTTTAGGGGCCCCCAAAATTTCCTTTTATGTAGTCATAATAACTACTAAAATTATCTCTCAAAAGTAAAATTTCTGATTACTTCATTTCATTACAAATATTCAAAATTCTGAATTTAATTTTGTTTGTTTGTTTGTGGTGGTTGAGGTGTGCGCTGCAGCAAGACCAGCCGGCATAACCTCTAATGATTTAGGAAGACAAATCAGGATTTTCGAGGAAACAGAGGAAAAAACTAGCACATCGATCTGAATTTAATGTCACTCTTAATGTTAAAAATTATGCATTCGATTCGATATTCGCAAATTCGATAGGACACTTCAGCATGCTCCTCTTCTTATCGTTTCTCTAAGGTGTGTGACGACTGTAAATACCTATAAAAACATTTCAAAACTGAAAACTTCATAAAAGTGGTATTTGTCATGACATTTTACTGATTTGTAAATGTTTACATATGGTTAACTTAGGAATGATAATTGGTTTAAACTTAATTTAATTAAGTAATATTCTGCGAAATATTTTTGTGCAGGGGGCCCCAAAAGTATCTGTGCCCTGGGCCCCCAAGTGTATAGATCGGTCCCTGGTTCCAGTTCAATGTGCGCCCCCTATTCCGCTTGCGTCCCTGGGGGGGGGGGGCAAATCTCGCCAACCCCTACCTTCGGCACGGGCCCCAACTATTAGCTTCTTATTGAATTCGTTGTATACATGCATTCAACAAAAGCAATTCATAATAAAATTAATTCATAATAGAAAATTCTCGTTTCCATTTTAGATAATTTTCTAAGAATGTGTCTGCAAATAAGATTTGACGATTACAATAATTCGGATCATCACTTATTCATATTCTTATTATTTTCTTAATTTTTATGATTTTTCACAACAGTATTTTTTACGAACTAGTGTAAATAAGTAAGATGGGAGTCAAATAAGTGTTTGACTCCCATCTTAGGAGTCCAGAAGGAGACTAGGCTTCCCTTAAGACCAAGGGTCTGGATCCGGGCCCAGCTTTGGCCTTTCCCTTAAAACATTCTGGTCACTGAAGAAAATGGCAAATCATTCAGGCATTCCAAAGAATTATTATAGATATAAATTTTAATTTTAAAATGATGTGACGCTCTAAGAAAAAAATGTGGGGAGGCTCATTTTTAAAAATCCTTTAATTCATTCATTCAATTTGTACTTCTTAAAATTTTATGATTTAATTGTTGATTGTGAGAACAAAGTAATTTTTATTAGGAATGGACGCGAGACGAGACAGAGATTTACAGCTTCTTTGGGAGACGAGAAATACATTTTTAACATTACGATATAGGGATTTTGCGAGACGAGACGAAGCTTTTAGGCTGCTTTGCGAGACGCCTATTTTTCGTCTCGCGTCCATTCCTAATTTTTATCAACATGGCTTAAGCAAAAACTTAGATTTTCGATTTACCATCTTCAATCATTTATGTCTAAACAACTGGAATTTTCTTAAATGTTTTCAGTTTTTTGACCACTCAAAAAGACACCTTATGATTTTGATCAAATTTTGCAAAATTGCAAATTTTTCAAAATTATTCATGTTTTCTATTGATAGAAATTTATGTATATTTCTTCGTTATTACAGATTAGGAAAGTCTACTTGGGTGATCAAAAGGTTTGTTTTAAGCACTTTGTTTCAATTCCAACGCACGATCACAACGTAAAAATTTTGGATGATTTTTTGGAAAAGAGCAAAACATCGCAAAATAAGTATTCTGTACTAAGGTTATTCTTTTAAAAACCTGCAATTTTTGAACCGCTTAAAAAAAAGAAAGTCAGGGGTGCTGGAGATTCGAAAAAATATATATACACATATATTTATTAATGTACATAAAATATACAGTCATTAGACATACAATCGAATTCACTGGATAAGTTCCAGAATATCTAGTCATATTTCTTAAAAGAAAAGCTTCTTACACATAAAACCTTTTTATGGATAAAGGAAAAATATGTAATTCTTTTACAAGTTGTACTATACATTGAAATAAAGGATAAACTTAGATCAGTTACGAACTTTATAGGGAAAAAAATTAAATAAAAAAAATCTTAAATATCGAAATTTTGCAAAAGGTATCCCCTTTTGAAAAATGTTTCCGGGCAATTCTATGTTTAAGATTTTTTTTTCTAAAAGTTTATTTATTTCATTGTGTAGTGCAGCTTCTAAAAAAAGATCCTTAATTTTTTCGAACCTCTTGTGAAATCACTAAAATCAGTTCATGTGTACCAGTGTACCAAGATCGTGAGGCAGATTTTGTTTCTTCGACATATAGACTTTAAATGCGACTTTAAGCCTTTACAAATATCTTTTCAGAGTAAAATTAGAGATTTATTGTAACAATAATTGTTATTGCTACGAGATTAGGTTATTAATTAAGTCAAAGCTACTCGAGGGGTATACATATCTAGAGGGGAGTATCCTTTAAGTGGAGGACTTTTTAAGGCGTTCTATAGCATAATCACGTTATATCTGGAGAAAAACACCCAAAATTCTACACCTTTAGATTGACAGCAACGCGATAGGCCAGAACCCTAGACCTCTACTCTTTAGCCATCTACGACTTTCAGTGGTCTTAAGCACTCGGTCACTGTTATTGTTTCAAATCACTTGGAAAACATTAAAAAAAAATTGTTTGAAATACGAAAAAGTAAAAATTTTGTACACATAAACATAAATAAAGATGAAAGATTAAAAATTGAACAAAAAAGAGGCTCCGCTCTAGCGCTTCGCCTGGGGCCCCGCACGCCCCTCGGGGCGGCCCTGGTTGGACGCCCCCATAATGAAAAAAAGTAATATGAAAAGTTAATCAGGCGTAATAAGCATAAAATCTGGAAGTTAGATAATTTAAAAAAAAAGTAATTTAAAAAGAAGACAATGACACCTGTTTAAACTAGACAGCCATGTTACTAAATGGATTTTTCTCTACATAGGTTCTTTTTTCTCAAAACAACCTAATTTTATCCAGTATTTTTTTATTTTACTGTTTTTTGAAGTTGTCGGCAGTATTTTTAATCCTGTACAAAACTTTTGCAAATACTTTTTCATAGGAAAATTTTCTCATAAAATTCTATAACAATAATCAAAATTATTTCAAATCATGAACAACATTAAAACACCCCCTCACCCCAACCCCCATCTCCACACCAACACGTACAAAAGCCACAAATAAATAAAATTGATTATTGGTATCAAAGATATATCAGACATTAAACTATTTAGAAATATTTCATTAAGAATCTATCATGTCAGAAATTAATTTTTTTTTATAAACATGCATCACAGAATTAAAAAAAAAAGTTTTAGAAGAAAGATAAATATCGAAAAATAAGTAATTAAATTTAAGCTCCAAATACGCGTTAACGTTTTAATTTCTATAAGAATGTTTTGGAGTACATTTAGCACAAATGATGTATGTTCGTCAAGTATTATCAGATAAAATCCATTTAATTTTATTGACCTACATATTAGACTTTTAAACGTTATTTCATATCTAAGCTCACAGATGATAGAGACAATAACATGATTTTAGAGTCATTTTAAAATTTTTAATTTAAAATTAGGAACTCCTACTTTAAAATTACTTTTCAAAAATCTTAAAGCTATTCATAAAGTATATCATATTCTTAAAGTTAAAACTAACTGAAAAGTTACGAATCATAAAATTTATCTTCATGTAATTAAAATATTTATTTATTTATAATACATATTATAATATGTTTTTATTTTTAATTAAGTTAATAATAAACTATTGTCTTGTGTATGGAGCAGACTCTTATTAATATTACCTCAAAACCGTTTGTTTTTCCGTGCCATTGAATATTTACAATAACATAAAATATATATTTCTTTATTTAAAAAACAAATATTAATCAAAGCAGGAAATTGTATCTGTTTAATAAATAAAATTATAATATATATAAATATATATTTACCGTATCTTTCTCCATTTAGAGCAGTTATTTCACTTTTATAGTCCTCCGTGTTTCTGGTTTTTAAAATACACTCATGTCCATAAATTAAGGATAATGAAGTTCAGGCAAAGAAAGAGAAAGAATCAAAACAAATTTGACTTATTTGTAAAGTCTATTTATTAAACAAAAAGTAAAGAGCAAAAAAGATGCTATATGTTTGACATAATTAATAAAAATTGCAAGTTTTACTTCCTTGACCAAATTTCAAAAAAGAACCTATTTACAAAAAACAGCATAACATGGTTAGGAGGATGGTTAATACGGAGTATGTCTCCCGGACGATGCAATACAGGCCTGACAACGCCTAGGCATGCTGAGTATCAAATGATCAATCTGATCTTGGGGAATATTACACCACTCATCAAGCAATGCACTCCGAAGTTCCGGTAGACAGGTGGGAGGGGCTTGACGGGCTGCAATACGTAGGCCAAGCATATCCCACACATGCTCTATTGGATTCAAGTCCGGTGAGTATGCTGGCCAATGCATACGGGTGATATCCTCCGATTGAGGGCATTCGTCTACAATGTTTGCACGGTGAGGACGGGCGTTGTCATCCATAAACACAAATTCAGCACCCATGGCGCCCCGAAACAAACGTACCTGTTGTTCCAGAATGACATCCCGATAGATGTGGCCTGTCATCGTTACACTCTGAACATGCAGGTCAGTTCTGGAACCAAGAATAATTCCTCCCCAAACGAGCCATCCTGCACCACCGTAACGGTGTCTTTCAATGGTGTTCTCTTGGTGGTAACGGGTACCTGGCGCTCTGCAGATGAATGTCCGGCGAGAATCAGACTCCAAACTAAACCTGGACTCGTCGGAAAACATAACACAAGACCACTGTTGCGGTGTCCACAATGCATGCTCTCTACTCCAGGTTAATCGCAGGCGACAGTGAGTTTCGGTAAGTGGAACACATCTGACAGGCCTACGAGCATATAGACCAATGTGCCCTAAGCGTCTGTACACGGTCTGCCTTGAAACTGTCGTATCGGTAGCTGAAGAGAGCTGACGAGACAGGTCTGATGCTGTACTCCGTCTGTTTCTTTTGGCAGTAACTGCCAAATAGCGGTCCTCATTCGGCGTTGTAACTCGGGGGCGACCTGTGCTGTAACGTCTACTCACATTACCATCATCTTGGAATCGTTGCCAAAGCCTGGAGATGACACTCTGGGCGATTCCAAGTTCCTCGGATACTTCCAGCTGGGTACGTCCACATTCTAGTCGTCCGATAATTCTGCCACGTAAAACATCATCCAAATGCCCCCTTTGTGCCATAACTATGCGGTTTTTGCACTGAAAGGCTTTCACAGCGCTTGTGAACAATTTTACTTCTTTGCCACCATTCCTTATGTACCCCTCTCTTACACTCTCGTCATTGTGACGTACCATCCACGCCATCTGGTGGTTTCCTGTAATTTGCATATTCTTCTTCAATATGTGTGTGACCATTCCACAGGTGAAATTTTTATTTTAGAGATCAATTTCTGTGTCATTCTGAATTATCCTTAATTTATGGACATGAGTGTATTTGCTCTCTTTCTTTGATCTGGATGTTCCACTCCACAGACCAGTGTGGGGTGCTTCGGATCTTCAGGGCATGGGGGGGGGGGAGTATTGTTTTCTCCCCATTTCTCCTTGTCCATTGTCCACAGCGGGTGGAGCTGCTCGCTTTAAATCATCCGATTGGCGTTTTCTTACAACTTTCGAGTCTTGCAAATGCAGACTCGTTTGTCCCGTATGTGCTTTGTCTTCAACACATATCCCTAGTTCTAGTAGCAATAACCCATCGGTCGATGAGAGGCGGGTGAGTTTAATCAGAGAAGAACGAGCAATGGCCGATCTCGGCTTTTCACCCCAAAACGGGGAAATTTCATCGGTAACTGGTACAAAATGTCCTCTCGTGGGGCCATCAAGTTTATCATCGTTTCCTGATGACTGTGATGAAATAAAGCAAAAAAACGATGAGAAACCGATAAACTGTTTAAAATATATTTGTTAATAAAAAATAAACGACTGGCAGCGAAATTTTCCAAAAATGTTCGTTCTGTTTATCATTTTTTCGTTTTTTGGATGCTAATTTTCTGTTTTTCTGAAAAGAAAAATTTCAGGCTCCACCAGGCCCGAACCCCGAGTGTACTGACTCACAGACTGAAGCTCTACCGCAAGGCCATCCAAACATGTCATGTATAAGGCAAAGTTCAAAGTAGCGGTTATTTTAGTCTCAGATTGGGACTTGGGGGAGGACCCAGGTAGCTCAAAGATATTGGCTAATGTCTACTGATATCGGGCAATATTTTGAAAGTCTCTGAATGTCATACATTGAATATACGACTTCTGCCGATATTGGCAGATATTAATTAAAAGTAATCCTTTTTAAAAACATTTAGGAGAACTTCTTCAATTAATTTATACCTTTATCATTCAGAAATAACATCCTAATGTTCTTTTTTTTTCATTTAGGCCAAATTTTAGCGATATACTCATTTCAATATACTATTTCAAACATTGGTGAATATCAGGGAATGTCGCAGAAATGATATTATGCTTACAACATTCAACAATATCTGTGGATATTCTCAAGTTCGCAAGACGATCTCCGGTCAACTCGCGCATGCGTACTAATCGTTATTCTTGACGGGCGGGAGGAATTCCCTGCGGTTTCCTCAAACATCAACAAC
Organism: Cheiracanthium punctorium; assembly: GCA_038373885.1. Taxonomy (NCBI): domain Eukaryota; kingdom Metazoa; phylum Arthropoda; class Arachnida; order Araneae; family Cheiracanthiidae; genus Cheiracanthium; species Cheiracanthium punctorium. The sequence continues at coordinate 20,168 of JAWZYV010012587.1, read as the reverse complement.
ATGGGAATGGGAAGTCGCCATTGAACTTATTTCAGGATACATTGCTGATCGTCATGGCAAGGGATATAGAATTATCTTTTAAAATGTAAGTACATCTTTTATGTTATTTAACTGTCATTTACATTATTTTTTTATATTCATTTATGTATTGTTTGTTTATATTGACGATGCAGCAAAGAATATGCTGCACATCAAATCAGTATTCTTTTGCTACAAATAGTTTTATTAATGATTGCTTCTACAATTGTGTAACTATTTCGTGAAAGGTGTTTTTGTCTGCACTTTATATGTTTGCGATATTTTGAAAGAGAACGTAAATCTATTTGCCGTTGCGGCCATTATGTGAAATATGCTTGTACAGCTGCGGAAAAAAAAAGTCCCACTTGCTCTTTATTTCGGAATCGTTCGTCGTACAGCAAAGTTATATACACCATCCGTTTTCAAATAACGCATACTTTAATTTACTATTAATTTAATTTGCATAAGGGGCCGTCTTCATATTTAATTATGCATCAACTTCGTTTTTCTCAATGGCAGCAGTGTATTTTGACTTTATTAAACGAAAGAAAACCTTCAAATTACCATAAATATAAATTTTCACCAACTTTCTACGATAATTTCCGGAGATATTGCGAGTTATTTTTTGCGCGTTTTTAAGGGACTTTCTCCAAATTGAAAAGCGCTATTTGTAGGTTCCGAACTTTTCGCCTTTCATTCATTTCGCTCGAGAGAGTTAAAAGAAATAAATGTTATTTTCAAGGAAAATTTTGTTACCATCTCTCTTAAAGTTTTTTGTACTGAGAATATCAAGGGTAGAAAGTAGAATGTTTAGTCAGAGGTCCAAATGACCCGTGAATTCATAACTTCCTTGGCTAGTACTCAAGACTTAAAGGAAAAATGCAAAACGACTGCTCACGATTCTGAAAATCCTTCTAATTTTGAAATTGTTATCAAGTATTTCCCTTCATGTTCTCTTATAGGGCTATCACACTGAGAAAATCCGGCCAACTTTCCTTGCAAATCAAGTTTTCGGCCGATTTTCTCCGCGGCTACCTTGACGACCGCGAACTCCAACTTTTTCTTTTCCGAAGGAAAAAATCCGAGTCGGACGAAATTTCGGCCAATCAGAGTACTTCTTCCTGCTTTGATTTTTTTTAATACCGCTATCTTTTACTGTGCTTTTGAGCAAAAGAAATCTAATTTACGCTTATTTTAAGGAGTTTTCAAAAAATTGTCACTTAATAAATTTATATATGGTCCCTTAACTCATGAAAATAGCACATTTTATTTAATATAAATTAAACTACTTAACGTAAAAATTTGAAATTTTGCACAGCCATGTAATATTACTTTCTGCATCTATTTCCATCGAAATTTGGCTAGGTCGCTATTCATAATTTTTTTAATATTAATTTAATAATTCATAATTCATATTAATATTTTATTAAAAAATCATAATAATAGTGAATTATGTTTGGGTCGTTTAGTTCTAACAGTACGAATAAAAATCAGCTTCTTATTATCAATATTATATGAGATGATTTAAAGTATGAAAAAATATTTTAACATATGGGGAGGGGGATTTTGGGTGCTCATAACTCACCCATTTTCGGTTCAAATTTATTGAAAATGGGTATCCGGGGTTAAAATGAGCTAAATTTTTGAAATATGAAGTGAAATCTAGGGGTTGCTATTGGGAAAAAAAAGTTGGTGTGAATTTTAATATGTAGATGGTCCCTTATGCAATTTTTATACATAGCAAATTAAAGTGTACGCCAATCGAAAACGATTGGTATCTGTAACTTTGCTGTGCGACGATCGACGGCCGAAAAAAGTACAAGTGGGACTTTTTTTTTCGCAGCTGTACATTTTTATTGTGATTGTTATAGTGCACAAAAAATACTGTTATTTTTGATATAGTGCACACTAAAAATATAATATCGAAGCTGGGGGGAGGGGCGAAATTTCAGCTTCTTAGAAGCAAAGAAGTTTATCCTCGTCGCAGTTTATATCAGAAATTTTAATTTAGTCTCGGAACATATTTCTAATTTTTTTTTTTTTTGGGGGGGGGGCGAGTGTAGAGCTTTTGAAACGTTTAAAGCTCAACTTCGTGTGTTTAAAGTTAATGTGAAGAAACACAAGAATTAAATTCAATATTAAGTAGCTAAGAAAATTGGAGGAAATACAAATTGTTATTTTTTTTATTGTTTAGTGGTTAGTCTAGTAGTTAGCAGTGTACTTTGAGTTTCATTTTGCACGTGATATACCATAATTTCAGGGTAGGGTTTTTGATGTCAAAAACTGGTTTTCGACATGACAAGCATCAAAAACTGGTTTAAACCGTCAAAAATTGTCAAAAAACTAATCCATAAAAGAAAGAGAACAATATGCAAACTAATTATGCAGTATATTTAAATTTTGCATTAAACTAAATGCCTAATTAAAATTAATTATATTAAAATATAACAATTATACTAGCACATAAGTTGTGCTCACTAAGAATAATTAGTTTAAAACCATTTATATGCTACAAATTTGTAAATTTAATGTATACAATATTATATATAAAAATTGTATATATCAGTGGCACAGCCAGAAATTTATCGTGTGTGTGTGTGGGGGGGGGTACGACTACTGCAACTCACATATATGTATACGTGTGTGTGGATACGGGAGTGAAGAATGTACTTTTTGTATGACAAAAAATATTCCTCATTGGAGGGGGTTGACTCCCCTATCCCCCTTGGCTACGCCACTGATATATGTAATTAATAAATAATATTCTGCAGTTTTTCAAAAATTTCAAACTAAAGTATGGCTAAACATATTGCATAATCTAAAATTATTCGAACTCAGTTACAGGCAGCGCTCGAAAGTTGCGGTTGTCTGCTTGTCCAGGATAGTCAGATTTTTAAACGGGCAAGTAAAACAAAGAATTCAGTTGCCCTTAGGGCAACCAAAAAGAAAAGAATTTCTTTCATGGTAATTATCAAAAAGAGTAGAAAGAGAGAAACTACTATTGTTTTATCTTTAGTGTGCTCGTTTCCTATTTGTTTACAAGCAGCCGATCACCGTCAAGAGAATTCTGTCATCATAGTCAAAACAGACCAGGGTTGGCAAGTTTTAGACGCATGACAGTTTTTGACAGTTTTAACCATGGTTTAAACTGTCACGTCAAGAACCTTAAATATTGCACTTTAAAATATACGCAAATTACATATATTAGTTAACCTATTAATGCTACAGGAGTTTTTAGCCTAACTTCTTGTCTAAAGTAGCATTGGATCTCTATATTTATTGAATTCCATACACACATCTCAAGTTTTTAAATCGAATGAATTAAATTCTTATTTTCTCTTGGTATCATATCATCCTCTGTTGATAGAAGAAATTTTTTTTTTTCCTGCTTGCATTCCCCCCCCCCCATTTGCGTTGCATTGCTTTTAGAAAATATTGTATAAAATTTTGAAAATGAAATTTTACACTCATGTCCATAAATTAAGGATAATTCAGAATCACACAGAAATTGATCTCTAAAATAAAAATTTCACCTGTGGAATGATCACACACATCTTGAAGAAGAACATGCAAATTACAGGAAACCACCAGATGGCGTGGATGGTACGTCACAATGACGAGAGTGTAAGAGAGGGGTATATAAGGAATGGTGGCAAAGAAGTAAAATTGTTCACAAGCGCTGTGAAAGCCTTTCAGTGCAAAAACTGCATAGTTATGGCACAAAGGAGGCATTTGGATGATGTTTTACGTGGCAGAATTATCGGACGACTGGAATGTGGACGTACCCAGCTGGAAGTATCCGAGGAACTTGGAATCGCCCAGAGTGTCATCTCCAGGCTTTGGCAACGATTCCAAGATGATGGTAATGTGAGTAGACGTTACAGCACAGGTCGCCCCCGAGTTACAACGCCGAATGAGGACCACTATTTGGCAGTTACAGCCAAAAGAAACAGACGGAGTACAGCATCAGACCTGTCTCGTCAGCTCTCTTCAGCTACCGGTACGACAGTTTCAAGGCAGACCGTGTACAGACGCTTAGGGCACATTGGTCTATATGCTCGTAGGCCTGTCAGATGTGTTCCACTTACCGCAACTCACTGTCGCCTGCGATTAACCTGGAGTAGAGAGCATGCATTGTGGACACCGCAACAGTGGTCTTGTGCAGGGCCGTAACCAAGATGACATGCTAGGTAGGGCTTTGAATCTAGTTTGGGGGGGGGGGGGCTGACTAAATGTAAGTATTAGTAGTTCGGGGGAAGGGAGTTTCTTCCAATTTTTACATCTTCACCTAGAATTTTTATTTCACAAAATGCCATATTTTAAAATATTTATCTACTAATATTTATTCCATTAACAATTTTTTCATTGAGATTTACTGCCTAATACAAGTCTAAGAAACGTGGGATAAGCATGGCGGCAGTTTTAAGGATTTACCTTACCCCCTCGGAATTTCTGCCCCGAGTAGCAAATCAAGTTGCAAGGAATAGTGTATGTTTTGCTAAACTTTTGTATTCATCAGTGAATTTACTGAAATCTTTGAAAAATCTTAGGGGGGGGCTGAGAGACTTCTAGGTAGGGCTCAGCCCCCATAGTCCCCCCTCTGGTTACGGCCCTGGTCTTGTGTGATGTTTTCCGACGAGTCCAGGTTTAGTTTGGAGTCTGATTCTCGCCGGACATGCATCTGGAGAGCGCCAGGTACCCGTTACCACCAAGAGAACACCATTGAAAGACACCGTTACTGTGGTGGAGGATAGCTCGTTTGGGGAGGAATTATTCTTGGTTCCAGAACTGACCTGCATGTTCAGAGTGTAACGATGACAGGCCACATCTATCGGGATGTCATTCTGGAACAACATGTACGTTTGTTTCGGGGTGCCATGGGTGGTGAATTTGTGTTTATGAATGACAACGCCCGTCCTCACCGTGCAAACATTGTAGACGAATGCCTTCAATCGGAGGATATCACCCGTATGCATTGGCCAGCATACTCACCGGACTTGAATCCAATAGAGCATGTGTGGGATATGCTTGGCCGACGAATTGCAGCCCGTCAACCCCCTCCCACCTGTCTACCGGAACTTCGGAGTGCATTGCTTGATGAGTGGTGTAATATTCCCCAAGATCAGATTGATCATTTGATACTCAGCATGCCTAGGCGTTGTCAGGCCTGTACTGCATCGTCCGGGAGACATACTCCGTATTAACCATCCTACTAACCATGTTATCTGTTTTTTGTAAATAGGTTCTTTTTTGAAATTTGGTCAAGGGAGTAAAACTTGCAATTTTTATTAATTATGTCAAACATATAGCATCTTTTTTGCTCTTTACTTTTTGTTTAATAAATAGACTTTACAAATGAGTCAAATTAGTTTTGCTTCTTTTTCTTTCTTTGCCTGAACTTCATTATCCTTAATTTATGGACATGAGTGTATTTTAATACAATTACAAATATTGATCGATTGTTATTGATTATTAATATTAATCTACTACAAATATTGACTGTAGTAAAAATACTAATTGATTTCTTCAAAATTGCACACATTGTGAAATATTATAATATTAACTTTTAAGAAATATTGTAGACATCTTTTTTTACATTTTTTTATCAAGCATGTTGTTTCGAAACAGAAAAGAGAGTGGAAATGTAATTTTATTACATATCTAATATGTTCAAAACATTATTCTTGCTGTTATAACATTAAAATTCTAAATTATCTATCTGCATCAAAAAATAGGACTGTCCTTAAAATCTTCCATGGCTTGTAAGTTTTCCCACATGTAAAATACCAATACCATTTTGTGATAAATTTCAATGCTGCATGCATTACATTTAATACATTGGTTTCATTCAATAAATTGGTAATCTATATTGAATGGGGTTCTATTTTGAATGGGAAACTTTTAGAATACTGAAAATAAAGGTTGTTTATCTTTATTTCATTGTATTTAAAGGACTGAAATTTTTATGTTATTTGTTTTTGCTTAAAACCCTTTCAATTTAGGTATTTAGATTAAATCAAAATAAGTTTAATATTTGCTTCTACAGGAAATGTTTAGCCATACTTCAGTTCGAAAATTTTGAAAGACTGATGAACATTATTTATATATTAACTCTCCCTTCAAATTATATGTATATATACTACTGAATAAATTAAATTTTAAAATTTTTATCTTATAAATGGTATTTATTTATTTATGCAAAGAAATGCACACTACATGCAATTATTAATGAGCCCAATAATTGTCATTTGTTGAGAAATAACTGTCATTTTTTAATATAATAATTATTTTTCAATATAATTAACTTTCATGATGTATTTAGTTTAATGCAAAATGAAAATATACTGCACAATTAGTTTACATATTGTTCTCTTTCTTTTATGGATTAGTTTTTGACGGTTTAAACCAGTTTTCGACAGTTTAAACCAGTTTTTGACGCTTGTCATGTCAAAAACCCAACCCTGAAACAGACGTAGTCAAAAATCCATTTTTCATAGTAACGGCCGCAATTATAAAGGAAAAAAAAAATGTACAACAAAAGTTGTATGGGCAACAAACTGTACTTGCGGGCGACCAAAATAATTTCAGAAATTGCCCGAGGCAGCACAAAAAGAAAACAAAACACAAGATTCTACCCTTGTTTACAGACATTGCGGATAAAAGTTATTTGTGAAAATGTTTCATGTTAATGTACGAGCTATTTTGCTTCAATATTGTCATTTCTAAAACTTTTTGCTTTGACTTTACCCCCTTTTTAATTAGTTTTTCTTTCTACAGAAAAAAGAAGTCCTCCCATGTTAAGTATGTCCTTTGTGTGTGACACAGCTAAAGTGAAAGAACCTGAACGCTAATATCATAGGCTTTCAAAAGAGCCAATAATGTAAGTGTTAATTTTAGTAAGAGTATACCATGTGTTACTCATTTTGTAATGAAGCTATGAACAAATTCTTTATGTATGGTAATGTACAGCTGCGGAAAAAAAAAGTCCCACTTGTACTTTTTTCGGCCGTCGATCGTCGTACAGCAAAGTTACAGATACCAATCGTTTTCGATTGACGTACACTTTAATTTGCTATGCATAAAAATTACATAAGGGGCCATCTACATATTAAAATTCACACCAACTTTTTTTTCCCCCAATAGCAACCCCTAGGTTTCACTTCATATTTCAAAAATTTAGCTCATTTTAACCCCGGATGCTCATTTTCAATAAATTTGAACCGAAAATGGGTGAGTTATGAGCACCCAAAATCCCCCTCCCCATATGTTAAAATATTTTTTCATACTTTAAATCATATCTCATATAATAATGATAATAAGAAGCTGATTTTTATTCGTACTATTAGAACTAAACGACCCAAACATAATTCACTATTATTATAATTTTTTAATAAAATATTAATATGCATTATGAATTATTAAATTAATATTTAAAAAAAATCGGAATAGAGACCTAGCCAAATTTCGATGGAAATAGATGCAGAAAGTAATGCTACATGGCTGTGCAAAATTTCAAATTTTTACGTTCAGTAGTTTAATTTATATTAAATAAAATGTGCTATTTTCATGATTTAAGGGACCATATATAAATTTATTAAGTGACAATTTTTTGAAAACTCCTTAAAATAAGCGTAAATTAGATTTCTTTTGCTCAAAAACACAGTAAAAGATAACGGTATTTAAAAAAATCAAATTTTGAAGCAAATAAATTAGAGGTTTTTAGAGTTTGATGGTGATTCTATAAAGCTTCTATTGTTGCATCCGCTATCTTATCCCCCAAATAAAATATTTTCCAGGTATAGAATTAGACGCAGTAGATGTATATGTCTTCTAATACACAACATCTTATTTCTGAAAGACTAACATCCTCAACATCCCAGGCATGAATTTGACCTTTTTTAACATTGGAAACATTAGGTCTTTGGACTTCCCCATATTTTCGCAAACATTTAAAAAACATTCAAAATCACGTTTATCTGTCTAAATTTTCATCTGACAATAAATTAAAGTACCACCAAAAGTATTATAAGTATGTTGCTCATTGTATACAATAATATTATAACCCGGATACCATTTTCCCATAAATTTGAACTGAAAATGAGTTAGTTATGAGCACCCAAAATCCCGCTCCCACTATATTAACATATTTGTTTCATACTTTAATTCATATCTCATACAATATTGATAATAAGAAGCTGACTTTTATTCGTACTATTAGAACTAAACGATCCAAACATAATTTGCTATTATTATAACTTTTAATAAAATATTAATATTCAAAAAATTATGAATAGCAGCCTAGCCAAATTTTGAAGGAAATTAAAACAAAAAGTGATTTTACACGGCTGTGCAAAATTTCAAATTTTTACGTTCAGTAGTTTAATTTATATTAAGTAAAATGTGTTATTTTCCTGTGTTAAGGGACCATATATGAATTTATTATTGTGTAAAATAAATGTAAATTAGATTTCTTATGTGCAAAAACACTAAAAGATACCGGTATTAAAAAATATCGAACTTTGAAGCAAATAAATTAGAGGATTTTACAGTTTGATGGTGATTCTATAAAGCGTCTATTGCTGAGCCCGTTACCATATCCCACCAAATAAAATGTTTTCCATGTATAGAATTAGATGAAGTAGATGTATGCCTTGCAATATAACGTCCTATTTCTGAAAAACTAGCATCCTCAACATTCCATGGCATGAATTTAACCTTTTTTAATATTGGAAACATCAGATCTATGGACTTCCCCATACTTTATCAAACATTCAAAATCAGGTTTTTCTGCCTGAATTTTCATCTGACTATAAATTAAAATACCGCCAAAAGTCATAAGAATATTGCACATTGCAGACGATAGTATTAAATGAAGAATGTGAAATAACAAACACAATGATAATATTGGGTCGGAAAAAATAATTGTATTTTGTAGATGAAATTCAAACAAATAATTTTCAATCATGAAATAATTCTTCAAGTTCGACCGTAGCTGAATAACATTCATGATTGTAGTCAGAAGAGCAGAGAACAGCCTCTCACTCCTGCCAACATTTCACCTGTCTAAGAGAACCATGAAGGGAAATACTTAATAACAATTTCAAAATTAGAAAGATTTTCAGAATCGTGAGCAGTCGTTTTGCATTTTTCCTTTAAGTCTTGAGTACGAGCCAAGGAAGTTATGAATTCACGGGTCATTTGGACCTCTAACTAAACATTCTACTTTCTACCCTTAATATTCCCAGTACAAAAAACTTTAAGAGAGATGGTAACAATATTTTCCTTGAAAATAACATTTATTTCTTTTAACTCTCTCGAGTGAAAGGAATGAAAGGCGAAAAGTTCGGAACCTACAAATAGCGCTTTTCAATTTGGAGAAAGTCCCTTAAAAACGCGCAAAAAATAACTCGCAGTATCTCCGGAAATTATCGTAGAAAGTTGGTGAAAATTTATATTTAGGGTAATTTGAAGGTTTTCTTTCGTTTAATAAAGTCAAAATACAGTGTTGCCATTGAGAAAAACGAAGTTGATGCATAATTAAATAAAGACGGCCCCTTATGCAAATTAAATTAATTGTAAATTAAAGTATGCGTTATTTGAAAACGAATGGTGTATATAACTTTGCTGTACGACGAACGATGCCGAAATAAAGAGGAAGTGGGACTTTTTTTTCCGCAGCTGTACAATGTAGGGATGCACCGAATATTTAGTTGGTATTCGGTATACTGCCTATTGGGCAGTATACCGAGCGGTTCGGCCAAACGGTTCTGCTAAATACTTAACTATTCAACAACCGAATAGTAAACAAATTTAAGTATTCCCCAATCAGTAAACAAATATATATTTTTATATCATGAATGAAAGATATAGTATACTACCATAGCACTAAATTGATTCAAGTTGTTACTAATATCACATGTGAATAAGCGTTAGAAACCCGTATAAAGTCCTCCTACGAAGGCACCCCCATCCTTCCCAGACAGCACAGCAAACTTGCATCAAACTTGCAGGAAGCTTGATTTATCAAGTCAATAAGCTTGAATTAAGCTTGAAAATTTCAAGCGTGTAAGCTTAATGCAAGCTTGAATCAAGCTTGACATTTCAAGCTTAAAAAATTTCCTAAATACACGGGGTGCCGTATGGCGAACTCGCCCCACATATTTTACTTTGGCACGCATTTTCCCCCTCTACGCTGAAATTTCAATTTAATTTAATCTGTTTCCATCGAGTGTTCGTGTCTAGAATAGAACCCGGGACCTTTCGGTTGGGAGTCGAGCTCGCTATCCGTTCAGCTACTAAGCTTCACGCACATATGAGTAAAGTTTGAAGTGACTTATCACGCCGTTTTCTCGCCAGATTGATAAGTGGGCGATGTGTTATTTGTTTCTTTTATTTTTCCATGTGATGCATCAAAATTAAAATAATGTTATATGTGATTTATAGACTCTACTAATAGGGAAATAAGCATAATATAAACTTAAGAGCAGCACACGTTTTAAAACTTTCAGTACCGCAACACTCATGAGCAATACTGCTGACCAAAATCGAGACAAACGACTGATTTTGAAGTCAATTTCGTAGTATAATTGTATTTTATTTTGAAGAATTTTCATACTTGGAAATATAGAATGGGTTTACTTTTAAGTAATCTGAAATCAAAGAAACAGATAGTTAAAGGTTACTTCGAAATGCTACATCACAGTTGCTAACATGTATGGAATACAAACACTTTAGTCATTTTTGTAAATATTTCTTAAAATAAGAAATAATTGAAAAAGTTTGCTATTTTTTAACGCTAAAAATTCTCTTTACAAATGTGGTTAGTTATTTTCCTACATATTGGTATGCTATATCGATATAGAGCATTTCGAAGAACTAAAAATAAGTTTAAATTAATTTTTACAAATGTAAATTTGAATTATTTTCATTGTTCATACTTTATAATTAAAAAAAATTATTTAACTTCTGAATTTTTTTTATCCTTCGTAATTTTATTTTAAAACTACAAAAGTGTAAGATGTAAGATTTTTGGGCCCTAAAATCTGTAGGCCCTGGGCAGTTGCCCCGTTTGCCCTGCCGGTAATATGGCACTGGTAATAAAATAAAACACATCTTTTACGAACTTTCAGCAAATTTGAGGACGCTAGACAATTTATGTCCATTCTCTTTCACAGATGGCGCCATCACTGCGCACTTTGAAAGCTAAAATCAAGCTAGTGTCACTTGTCAAGTTTAAATCAAGCTGTATTTAAGCTTGACAATTCAACTTGACTCCTGCAAGCTTGCTGCCAGCTTAAAATGAGTTGAACTGTCAAGCTTGCATTAATACGTCAAATTCAAGGAAATGTCAAGCTTGATTTAAGCTTATGTGCTGTTTGGGTTGGTAGATAGTCCTAACGTAGCGATCCACAATCACACAAGAAAACAATATCCCAATGAAATTAGTTTTAATGTAAGAGAAAACACTCAGATGTTAAATTTGAATTTTGTTGCTTTTCAGTTTTTCTTAAATCTTATGACACATTGCATTAACCTGTGCTATTACTAACTGATTTAAAGAAACAGTAACCAGGAAAAAAAAACTCATAAACATTAAGGTAATTAACTCATAAAGTAATCAATATGCTTATTCTTTAGGGATGAGAATTCATTTGTGGTGAATAGTCACTGTTGTGCCATAAAAGTGTCATTTGTTTATATTTAAATCCTAGATTTCCCTAGAAAAACAATTTTATGGAAATTTACCTTCCATGGCCAACCTAAAATTGGTACTTGCGTATTATCCCGGTGGTCATTCCAGCCAAACTATTTTTCGGTCAAATGAGTTGCCAAACTGTTGCCCCAATCGTATTCAAAACCATTAATAATTTCAAATGTCCGGCATTTCTCTTGGCAAAAAAATTGCTCGTCTTGGCGGACTGCCGGGATAATACGTAAGTACCCTAAAATTTATCCCTAACAGTCTGTTATCTGTTATTACTTTTTTTTTTCGCTACCAAGTCTAAGCAAATTTTGGGTGCCACTAATAATACTTAACCCAATCTAATATAAACCCAAACTAAAGCCCAATCTAATTAAGAATTGGATCTTGGGATCAAACTTGCTAGTTAGTATTGTTTCATTAATTAATTAAAAACACTAGTATAAAACAGCATATCATTTTTATACGTTTTGAAATGAGCAATGTATTTTTTAATTAATAGTTTTTTCAATATCAATCTTTAAAATATTCATCAATCTCATTTTTTTTACTGTCAGAGTATATTATTTTAAGAGTAAAAGAGAGCAACAAAAAGTCAAATCTGATTCTTCCGCTAATTATTAATTAAAAAATGCAAAATTTCCCGATTTTGATGGGGAAACTTACTAATTTCATTCTGATAATTTAAACCATTCAGCCAACCATGTGGTTAAAATATTTTAGCTAATTTTATCGAGTAGCAATCACATGTCTGAAAAGCTTTCTTTTTTCTTTCTTTTGTAGCTGCTGCTGCTTTGAAGTTTAAGGACAAAGACAAGGAGGTTTTGGCAAACATGTTTGGTCGAAGTTTAGCTGAAGCATCTGATTAGAATTTAAAAAAAAAAAAAAGATTCGTGTTTCAGATTGTTCCTTAACATTTGATATTGTGGACAATTATAATGAAAACTTATAAAGATAATTTTGTTTTTAAAAATAAAATATGAAAATCTGTTTCATGTAACGTTTATTGGAAAGAAAACTTAATTTGAGGTGTGTTTATAATTAGGGATATTTATAATATTAAAAATGTACAGTACTAATTTTTGACCAGAGTTAATCCTTTTCCAGTAAGCTGTTTAAAGCGCATTTTGTTTTGCATGAATTAAAACTTAAATTAGTTTTTAAAATTCACAATTGTGTAATTTTAAGCATTACTCAAATTTAATAGCATTTCGAATTTAATGAAAAACTTAAAATATAGCCCAAAAAAGATTTTAATCCATTTATTCCAAATCAAAATTTATTTATTTTAATATTTTCTTCTGTTGTTTACAACCAATAATGTTTGCTTTTCGATCAAGTTACAGTAGAACCCTGATTATCCAAGGTGGTCAGAATCAAACATGCCTCGGATAACACTGACAATCATAATCACAATTACAGTTATAAACATACTGCAGATCATGTCCAGACTTCGAAACGATTACAGTCAAATGTAATTCCCTATAAGAATGGTATTTTATAAATTCTACAGAAATACTGTAATAAAATTGCATTACTTCAGAATTTTTGGAATATTTGATTTCACTAAGATTACTAACTTTTTTGCAAATTTAACAGTAACTGGTCATAATCCTTTTAGGAATTGGCCATAGTCGTAATCCTTATGAATTGTTGTAATCAATTGCAGATGGATATGTAATCATCCGAAGTCTGATCATGAATCTTCTAAATTAACCAAGGTGTCACCTTGAATATCATGGAGCATTGCATAACTAAGGTTCTACTGTACTTGGAAACATTACAAAGAAATGTATTTAATCACTCGTATCTGGAATTTTCATTCACCCCTCTTGTAATTTTAAATGAAATCCAAAGGAAAGGATTTCAATATATTGAAAATGAATTCATTGTATCTGAGATGCATTAGTGCTTCATGGAAATTAATATAAATTTAGGGGGGGGGATAACCTCCAATGGCAAATTACATTTTGTGGGAAACGTTTCAAGGTAAGTACTGAGTAAAAAAAGAAATATGAGCATATTACTGGAATTTTTGTTTCTTTAATAGCTATTATTTTACTCGAAGAAAAGCTCTATGTATACTTCCTGCCCCCTCCCTTTTCCCTTTACACATATGGCAAACATTTATTGTATACTTTGAAATTGGTCATAACTCCCACAATCTTTCTGAAAAATTCAAGATAAACTGTGTTGACCAAAGAAAAGAGTATGTAGTTTGATTTAACACTGAGGTTGTTATAGCAGAGCTGTAGTAATTAAAAGTATATTGTCTTTGTGGATTTTATGAGTAGTGGCTACTATAAAATCCAAAGTAAATTTTATATTCTATAGGTGATTATAAAATAGCTTCCTATAGTAAAAGTTTCAACTATATTTGTTGAAGCTTTTTAATTGTACTCTACAATATAAATTGCTGCAAAATTTGAGTATTAAAGGCCTTTACGTTCTCCAAAAGGTGAGTCAGAATCTGTGTGAAGAATGATCTTTTAGCACCATCAAATGCAAACTCATGTAAAAAATTTTTTTTTCCCCAGTCATTAAAAAAAAAAAAAAAAAGTTTCAGCTAACCTATTAAAGCATCAGGTCAGTATTGTATGCTTGGACTCCTAATTGTGAGGGAAAATATTGATTGTAAAAGAAATTGGGGGGGGGGGACTTGACTAATTAATATTTCACATGTAGACATTTTTTTGGTTTGAAATATAACTCAAAAGAGAATTTTTTAATGCTTTAAAATGAAATGAAAAATTTTCTGTAGTTAACTACAGAAGAGATTTTATTACTGTCTGAAAATTCTAGACTGCAATAAAATCTCTTTCGGCTAAATTAACTCAAATCTGATTCGCGCAATCCTTGGGAATAGTTCTCAAGATTCACACAGGAAAATTCCATTTAAAATACCTAATACTTTCTGAGAAAAATGATTAGGCATTAAGGCACTTTTCTCCATAGCAAAGCATTGTGACTTGAATCTCCGCAAGCCGACTACAGAGGCCTCTTAAGAGTACACGACGAAAAGGAGCACACAAGCAACAGAGGAGCTTTTTTGTAGCTATTAAATCTCCGCTCAAAAGACAACGGTTTGATAAAAAAATTCTTTATAGAAAAATCAAAGTATTTTTCTTACAGCACTAAGGAAACTAGAGCTCATGAGCAAACAAGTCTGCAAAGCGATAGCTAGTAAAGCAATTCACTCGGATTGTTAATCAATACTTGTGGACGAAACGGCCGACATAGCGCACGACGAACAAGTTGCAATCCTAATTCGCTATGTCAGATCAGAAAATTTCAGCGTGCATGAAAGATTTTTGGAGTTTTTCAAAACAGACAATACTAAAGGAGAAACTTTAGCCATTTTGATTAAAAAATGTTTTGGAAAAATTCCAACTTCCTCTTCAAAAATCGGTGCTCAAAGCTACGATGGCGCAGCAAATATGAGGGGAAGCTACAAAGGAATAGCAGCGAGAATTCTTCAAGAAAATCCTCTACCTTTCTATGTGCATTGTTATGCCCATATCTTGAATCTGTGCATTGTTGACACGTGTAGCAAACAAACACAAATTAGAAATTCTATGGGCATCTTAAAAGAACTGCACAACATTTTTACTGCTTCGGCGAAAAGAACTTCTTTATTTAAAGAAAATTTGAAAAATTAAGACTTTTTGGTGGCAACAAGTCACTTAAGTTGTTAAGTGATACAAGATGGAATTGTCGAATAGAAGCTTGCAACACCGTCTTGCAGAATTTTGATGAAATAATAAATACTCTTCAAGAAATATCAGAAACTGATCCTAAAAATGGATCGCAAGCTGAAGCTTTGCTAAATAATATCGAAAGTTTCGAATTCATTTTCTGCTTACTTCTGACCCAAAGAGTTTTGAAAGCTACAGATACACTTTCAAAAGCTTTGCAATCAAAATCTCTAATTTTTTCAACAGTTAAAGAGTTGGTTAATGCAACAAAGGAATGCTTGCAAGAATTCAGAAATGAAGATTTTTTCGAAAAGTTGTGGAAATATGTTAACGATATTTGTGAAGGAAAATCGCTCCCTTCTCCAAAACTTCCACGCTCTAGAAAAGTGTCTTGGAGGCGGTTTCTTCAGCATGTCACAAGATGCTAAATCGTTCTATCGAACGGAAATTGCTCTTCCTGTTATAGATGCTGCTTTAAACACAATAAGTGAAAAGTTCAAAGAAAATGAGTTGGATATTTTCCAATCTATAAATCTACATTTAAATAATAACATTAAAATCTACATTTAAATAATAAAAAAAGAATAGTTCTCAAGATTCACACAGGAAAATTTCATTTAAAAATACCCAATACTTTTTGAGGAAATAGGGCACATAAATGATTAGGCGCAGGGCCGGCCTAAGGCGTGTGCGACGTATGCAACCGCACACGTTTTTTTTTTTCTTTGAGAGGGGCGTCCAAATGAGAAAAATGTTTAAAAAATAAGCTGTAAAATTTAAATATTTATGCATCTTATGTATGTTTGAATGCAAATCACCATTTGAATGAGTTTTTAGTTCAACAAATAAATTTTGCTTGAAGGTTCAGTAGAGACTAGCTTCAAGAAGCGTTTCGCTCCATTGTTTTGACTGAACTGAACAAATGTAGATAACTGAGTCTTCTATCACGTGTTTAGTCTGTCTGTCGCGCCGGCTTGCATAGGCGACCGACCTGAAGGTAGTAACGGATTCAGGGGAGGGCTAGGGGGCTTCAGTCCCCCCCAAAAAAAGAGATTGCTAAAGGGCTCTATTGCTAATCTGCTTCATTATGCGTAATACGTAAAGTGATCTTTTTTAATCACTTAGCCCCTCCCAATAGTTTTTACATTGGTTTAGACTAAAATTTAGCTTTGTTGTATATTTTATTTGGGTGAAATAATCTTTTTTCAAAATTTAGCCCCCCCCCCCCCAAAAGAGAATTTCTGGATCCGCCACTGCCTGAAGGCAGACCTTAGGTTACGTGAAAAGTTAAGAGGCGTTGGCTATTGCATTCTCGACAAAACAATAGTGTTTACTGCTTCTGTAATAAGATATTTAGTACTGCAAGTTCCAATAAAACTTTATGAGATCAAAGTGGTAGCTGTGACTGGAGGCTCATTGGAACTAGACTGAATCGTCATGAAACTTCTTCTACGCATCTAAAATGCTATGAAAAATGGGTAGAGGCGGAAAAGTGACTGAGCACAGGTAAAACAATCGGTAATGAAAACCAGAAAATAATTTCCCTAGAAAAAGAACGATGGCAAATTGTTCTTAAATGACTTCTTGCCATTACACAATTTCTTGCCCAGAAACAAATGGCTTTCCGTGGGACAAATGAAATTTTGTACCAAAAAAAAAAAAAAAAAAAAAAAAAAAGAGGAAATTATTTAGGACATGTTAAACTAATTGCTCAATTTGATCCTGTAATGAAAGAACGTCTTAGAGTATTGGCAAATGAAAAACAAGGGTGTCTGTCATACTTAGGAAAAAACATACAAAACGAATTATTGACTCTGATGGGAGATAAAGTAAAAGGAGAAATAGTAAGTAGAATTAAAACAGCCAAATACTATGCATTGATTCTCGACTGCACAGGTGCTTTATGTTGGAAAGAACAGCTTTCTGTTGTTTTGAGGTATGTTTATGAAGCAAAAGGGCAAAAAGTTGAAATTTGCGAGTTTCCTGTATTTCATTGAAATAACAAATACTTCAGGAAAACGATGGTCGGAAACCGTCTTAAAAAAATCTACGGGAGGACGTACGACTTGGATATTTCTAATTGCAGAGCCCAAGGGTATGATAATGGGACAAATATGGAAGGCAAACACTCCGGATTGAAAAAAAAAAAATTGGAAAAAAATAAGAGAGCCTTTTTTGTACCATGCACCTATCATGGCACCTAAACTGGATCTGCAGACGCTTATGTAAAAGTGTTGCATTACGAATACTTCTGACAATGCTGTTGTCGGTAGCGTCGGCTGTGCGAAGTTTTTCTAAAGTAAGAATAATAAAATCTTACCTATGGTCTACTCTTTCTGAGGAAAGACTAAACAATCTTTCAATTTTGTCCATTGAAAATAATATTTCATCTTTCATATTAGTTTTAGCTTTTAATTTTCAGTCCCTTCAAAATGTTATTTTTAGGTATTACGTTCCCACTAATTTCAATTACAGAGCAAGAGCGGCTCCAGCAAGTGGGCCATGGGGGCCATGGCCCCCTCCGAGGTTGGATTTCACACGTTCCGTAACGATTTCATACATCAATTTGCGCTTTGAACAATTTGCAGACCTATCTAAAAAGTCCAATGGCCCCCTCCGAAAATTCATTCTGGAGCCGCCTTTGTTATAGAGCACACATACTTCTTACTGGGTTTCTTGTATCAATTTTTACTGTAAGTGGCGCCAAAACTCATTTTTGCACACGCAGAATTTTGCTCTTAGGCCGGCCCTGATTAGGCGTTAAGGCACTTTTCTCCATAGCAAAGCATTGGGACTTGAATCTCCGAAAGCCGACTACGGAGGCCTCTTAACGCAATGCCTTATCGAGCACAGAATAAAAAAGTTTCGCAAATCGACCCAAGGTATTTTTTGTTTTCTTCAATTTCGAACGTTCTTTGAGAAATTAATTGAACTGCAATACTCCCTTTTTTTTATTGAAGATTCATATGCTTTGAGTCTTTCAGTTGAGGATTTGTGTGCTTCACTACTTTCATGGCTTTTTAATTTCTCAATCCCTTTCTTCCAGTTTTGAAATCCTATTTCGGTGAATGTTTTTTCTGGACAACCTTGAACTTCATTTTTAAATAGCCGACATGAGAAGCAAAATGCTCTGTTCACTTCTCCATAGTACTCTAACCATGCAAATTGGTCGAACCAATTTTTTTTGGAATTTCCTCTCTTTATGTATCGGATATTCAAAGCCTAGAGGCTGATGTGGGCCTTCGTTTATTTCATTTTTCCTGTATTTATGATGATCCGAAGTTAAAGTGTCTCCAGTTCTCTTCAGTTCTGAATCCAAGTTATTTGCACTGAGACTTGACGTTGGTAAATGATCAGTCTGTGTTTCCATGAAACTTAAACCATCACATTTTTCATTTTCTTTTAAATTGCTAAGCATATTTTGACCTGCATTTTACGCAACTGGGATCTTACGGAAACACGAAGTGATGGTCGACTGGGTTTTAAGCCGCTTTGCTTTTAACATTTGAAAAACAAATATGAATATGGAACAAATAAATGATCCTGAATCAGAAAAATTTAGGCAGCACGCGCACAGTCAACCTACTGCTTCGAATTAGCATATGGGAATGAAATGTTCACGAGATCCTTACATCTGGGCAGGGCCGATTCTAGAATATACAGTTCCTTTCTGGAAATTTCTAATTTGCTCCTCCCGCACCCCGCCCCCCCCCCCCCCCCACACACACACACATACAATCTCCTACAATTAAATCCCTTTCTAAATGTTCAGATAAATATGTATTACTTTCTTTTTCTTAAATGCAATCTTAAAAGGTACTGTAGAAAAGCTGTTTATTATCCCTTCCATGAATTGTATTCATGGGTGGTCAGTTTAACTCTTTAGCTTCCAAAGAGAATCTAATACCTGTTGGTTCCCATCAAACCGCAGAAAAGGGCTTGTACGTCCTTTCCCGGAGCCCCCGGGAAAGGAGGGGGGGGGGGGAGAGTAGTCAATTACAAGGCGATGCTGGGTGCATTTACGCGGATCCTAGGATGGTCTGGATATGGGTCGTCTCTCATTGGCTCCCCTTGTCACGTGGTTTCTCGTTTTGGCGAAGTCGCCTTGGCGACAGACGAGGAAGCAAGCATCTCTTGTATTCATGGAAGCGCTTTTGTTGTTATTCTTCCTCATTTTTTTATTTTTGTATTTCTAGAGATATTTCGTATAATTATGAGTTTACCAAATTTACCACCAGACTTTACTTACCATCAAGTTACTTCTGAAGAAGATAAATGTATCTTTAGGATTAAAGAAGTTAAAGATGAAGAATCTGCAATGGTAATATTACTATTTTAGTTTTGGTTCTTGGTTTTAGTTCTTGTTTCTGAGATGTTTTTGTTTTTCATTTTTTAATAAAACCTAAGAAAATTTAGTTTACACCAGAAATGAACAATTGATTTTTATATTCATATCTAATATAATGTTATTAATTTTTAACCAATTATTTATTTTGTGAAATTCCATTAATTCTATTGCAAAGTATTTCGCAGATAGAGGCTTAATTTCTGATTAAAAAAAAAAAAAAAAAAAAAAAAAAAAACGTAGTATTTGTTGTATGAGATAGACATTAATTACTTAATTTATGTGCAATTTTTTTTTCTTTGCTATATTGTTGTAACCACACACACACAAAAAAGAATTACAGGGGCTGAGCTGCCAAGTATTTAAGCTATGCTTACAATTTTTTGATTGTAATTCATATTTTTCTGCG